>CM038112.1:15179899-15501607 GCA_001642375.2 Mentha longifolia
AATTGCATCTTTATTCGAGTTCATGTTTTTCAGTAGTAGATACCGTATGAAAATTTTGACACTTAACTAGTAGTAATCGATGTTTTTCTTCTAAAGTTTTTTCTTTATTCATTTTCAGTGAAATTTAATATAAATCCATGTGGCAAATAATACTATTATTATGGATATAAATTAAATAACAAACAGAAAATAATAGTAAAAACGAAAGTTTTACGTTGATTGCTACTGGTACATACCAACAAAAGGATGCCATTGACAAGAATAAGGGAGTTTGAAATGCAATAGAAATTAATAGAAAAATTAGGGTTTAGAGCATAACTCTTCTGTTTATGTCATTAGGTACTTCACACTGAATGCAAGATAAAATCAACTATAACTATAACCATTTCTTCTAAATTTTAAAATTTCGCCACTTTAATGATGACTAAAATTTTAAAATTTACTGTTCTATCCATTCCGTTTCATTTGGCACGTTAGTTTTGGGCACAAATATTAAGAAATATTTTATAAGTGTTAAAAGTATAATATTAATATTTGATATTAAATGACTGATATCATTAAGACTTTTAATTTGAAATATAAATGGTAAAAGTTGGAAAAGGGAACTTGCATATGATGAGTAAGACATCTCGATAAGAAAATTAGGCCAAATGGGATGAGATGGAGAAAATATAAAATTTGGAAAATTTATTAAAAAAAAAACTATTAACACTCGCGTGCATATATTAATATGAAAAACAAGAAGAAAAGAGATTAGACGGGTGAAAATTTGAAGAGAACCGACTTTAATATTCGACCTAGTGTTAGCCACAAAAAAAAAAAAAAAAAAAAAAAAAAAACCGACTTAGTTGCCCGAAAAGTTTTTATATTACAAAGAAGCCACGGATCATGCGCATCAAACAATAAATACTGTGGAAACTAGCGCGCGCTTCTTTTCTAGTCTTCCGATCTTCTTCTTATTCTTCGCCTTCGCCGCGAAGGAAAGAGAAACTATGGGGGCCTCTGCCCGTACGAATTTCGCCGCATTCCTCTTTATCCTGGCTTTCATCTCCGCCGCCTCATGCGCCGCCGGCGTGGAAGCAGTCGCCGGTAACTAGTTCTCACCGAATTTGTGGTTTTTGTTTTGTGGGCATTGGTTTCGAGGTGTTTTTGCGAAATTGGGTTTTGTTTCCTAGCGGCTGTTGCTTGATGGTAGTATTGGGATGTGAGGTTGTGGTTTGGGATAATGCGTGCAAACTAAGCTGTAAAGATGGTTTTAGGTGATTAGGCGTATTCTATAGAAATTTAAATCTGTTCATTTTTTTGCGCTATTTTTGGAGTGTTTTTCATTGTTTATTTGTCTTCCTCTGTTGTTTTGTGCTCCTTTGGGAGTTCACTGCCTTCGTGGGTGTGTATAGCTTCTGGTTTATTCATTTTGGAGAAGATTATGAAGTTGGGAAAGTGATTTTGTGGGATTTATGATAGGATTACTTACTTTTTTCCATTCAATAATTTCTTTATTTACTAGTCTTGTGGCCCATCCTTTATTTGTTGATTGTGGATTTTGAGAAGTTGTCTTGTTTTGAAAACTGTAGGGTGGGTTTTGGTTATATTAATGTAGTCCCTAGCTCATGAAACGAAGCTCTGGATGCTCTGGAGCTATTGAAATTGTTTACAGTTCTCAAGGGGCTAATTATGTCTATATCTAAATCGTCTGTTAATGAAAATGAATTAATGAAATGTAGATTTTCGAGGGAAGTTAGTTTTGAAGTCATAAAAATTAATTCATCGCTTGAGTAGCTGAAATACAAGGGCCTCTGGCTCTGAGGTTTCCTTGTGATTTTTGATACATACAAACATACATTTTCATGAGATGTTATCTGATATTTCTTGTTATACTTTCAGGAAGTAATGTGGAAAATCACCAAGTAATAAATGTCACTCCTGTTGTGCTGGTAGAATCTGTTCCATCTAAAGATATTGTGCGCTGTGTACGTGTCAGTGTATCTGGTCTATCAAGACTGAAAGTCGGGAGTTATTCTAGTGCCCACAGGATCACTTTTGTCCCATCAGACGACATACATGAGAGATCCCACAAGAAAATTCAAATTTGTTTACACAGGTCAGTCAAAAATGAGGCTGTGAATGCATAATTTCATCTTTCTTCCAGATGCCTACTTAACTCTAAATTTCTTCTGCAGAAATTCTTCACTCGGATTATGCCAATGTGAGAATGATACCTGGGATAGTATCCAGCGTGGTATGTGGAGCACTGCAATTTCCCCATATGAAGATGGATACATTGACGTGAAGTTTGATGATAACTTGTCTGGTTCAGCAACTGTCACCATTGAATTAGGTTAGGCTTACTTCTCTATTTGTCTATCTCCTTCATCATCCTCGTTTATGGGTGTGACTCTGTCACATACCACTAGACTCATTTTCTCGATGTTTCAATGTTGAGCAGAGTTCCATAAATGGCGGTTAATTTGTCTGGCAATTGGTTTCGTTTCATTGCTGCTGGCACCAATTGTTAGTAGCTGGGTACCATTTTACTACAGCAGCTCAATGGCCATAGGAGTTTGTCTTGTTGTCATAATCATTCTCTTCCAGGTACATTCATTAGTTTAAACGTCATAAAAAATAATTACATTGGTGTCGAAATTATCTTCTTTATCAATGATCTGTCAAATTTCAGAACATTTCTTAATTTTTTCTGTAAGTTTCAAATCCTCTGTTCTTCACTCTCTCTTGCGCAGGGAATGAAACTGTTGCCAACTGGCAGGAAAAGTGCTCTCTATAGTACAATTTGCGGTTTGGCGGTAAGCCTTTATGATAACTGCATTAGTATCTGTATGATTTTGTAGTTGCCTATGCTCTCTTTGCTTTCACTCTCTTTTGATACTAATGCAACGTATTTCAGCTTGGAGCAGGGTCTTTTCTGCTGAACAGATTGTCTACATTCGTCAATTCAGTTCTTGTCAACTTTGGGATCAACCAAGAGATGCACAACCCTGTAAGTACTTCTGTCAAAACTCATACCAATGTTACTTCATTTGAATATTGACTTAAGACTTAGACTTGAGAGAGATTTGAAAGAAATCTTTTGCCGGGTATATAGACTTAAATTTAGAAATTAAACCTTTCTCAGTGAGACTTTGAGGTCCCTTCATCAAAAGCTGCATGTCTATTCTTTAATCTTTTCATCTATCAGGGGCAAGGCTTTGAGCCAGTGTGATTTACCTGGCCTTTTGGCTTCCAGTAGACCTTGGTTTGAAAGATGACATGATCATAATGAGTCTCTATTTTTTGTAATTCATTAGTATTACAAACTTGCTAATAAAGCTTGTAATGCTGAACTAAAGCTTGTAGTTCATAATAAAGCTTGTAGTTCATTAGATGGCATGATCCCAGGTATACTTTTGATAAAGTTGGCCTCTTAGCGTGGCTCCATATTTAACACTATTGTGCTGAGCGACTGAGAATAATTAGCTGTAGACTTAATGGTCAATTCCAGGAACATTTATAGCTGCAGAAACATTGTAAAGGTTGGAAGCAGATTGCACTAGATGTATGTAACAATATATAAACTATGCAGTATGCACATATATATGTTTACTACTTTAAAGAAAAATTAGGCAAGTCTTAGGAGTGTTATGCATTGATCTCATAAATTTTGTTAATATTTGATATTGTGATGTTATTTTGAACTAAAAAATTGCTAGAGTTTCCTCTCCTTTCTCTCTCCTTTATTTATTTTATTTTATTTTTTATAACATCCTATTCCATCTAGTTTAGAATCCTGCTATGTTAGCCGTACAATGCCTTCCTTGCTTCCATTAGTATTTTTACTTTCCATTTAATGTTTTCATTTTCTCTTGTCAATTTCTGTTTACAGGTGCTTGTATTTATGCTAGTTGGAGTTGTACTGGCTGGAGCTGGTTTTGGCTATTGGCTTGTTCGGAAATTTGTTGTTGCTGATGATGGAAGTGTGGATGTTGGCGTAGCCCAATTTGTCAAATGGGCTTTGCGTGTGGTAGCTGTGACTTTTATCTTCCAGGTAATTTTATTTTCTATTATTTTGGTCATGCATGTACTACAGTGGCTGCTTGTTTCTTCTCCCACTTTGCATGAGAGGACTGTTAAGATAAGTAACAATAATTGGATAATTTATTGTCCTTTTAATAATACAGAGTATTAGCTATCTTACAATAACTGGCTCATCTTCTCTTACTGCTTTGTTTCACTGTATGAGCTATCTAATAACTGTATGAGATCTACTATAATGGGGACAAATTGTCCGTCTTTGATATTTTTGTTCATTCAATCATGCTGTATTATTAATGTGCCCTCTTCTTCTTATTGTTTTGGCAGCTTTCTAGTTTTTGCTAGTTTATAAGCACGAATCTTTTCATTGTATACGTGAGCTTGAAATTATGACTTTTGTTTTCATCTGCTCTTTTTAGAAGATGATGCAGCTTCTAACTCTGGCTGCTATTCAATTTTCAGAGTTCACTTGATATTCCAATGGCATTGGGACTGCTGGTGTCACTATCTGGGTTCTACTTTTCGCTCACTTCTTTCAAGCCACACTGGAGTCCTCCAAGGAGGAGAGGCGCGAAACTAAGTAAGACCAATCGTGCTGAATTCCTGGGAAGAGCTGGATCAAGGACTCCCCAAAAAAATATATGGAAAAGCTCCAAGAGTTCACCTGCGTATACAAATTCTTCTCCATTGAAAGGTACCTGTACGTGGAGCTCAGTCTCTGTAATCTGTCTTTTTCTTTGTTTCTTCTGTCTATACCTTCCAAAGGATTGTGTGCTCACGTTTGGACGTCCATTGATTTATGGATGGATGGATGTTGTAGATAGGCACAATTAATTTCTATAATTAATATGCTGAGGTATAGATAAACAATGTAAAGGAAGTACCCTTTACTCCTCGGTTTATCTTGTTTTCAAGAGTTTTAAGTAAACTTGTATCTCACTTGATATGCATGTTTTGTTCAAGTTGAGAGTTGGCTGTATATGAAAATTTAATAGATGACTTAATCGACATCACACCCAGTTCATTATTTATCTGATAGATACTAATTCAAGCTTGATTTGCTAACTTCTTAACTGTTCAGCCCTAGCAGTTTCTTCTAAGTATAGTTATTAACAACGATTCAATCTCTAAACAATAGTTGAAGTGATATCAGAGCACTAAATATGTTTCAGTATGAGTTCCAGATTCTTCATATAATGCAACAGAATGGATTACTCTCAAACTAGAGCAACATACTAATGAAGGAAAAATAGTTGAGAAACTGATCACCTAAATGTTTCATGGAACTCTGATCGATAATGAAATAAAATTGAATGCTATTTCATTAATTTCATAGGTAAATGCTCATAAAAGAAGCTAAAAACCATCATAAATCTTTGATAGAAGTTCTTTCATTCTTCATCTTGTACCTATCTTACTTGTTGCATGTACTTACATCATATAACATGACAATTTCCTTCCGTCGTCATTTGCTGCAGGTCTAGTGACTCCATCTAGCTCCAGAGCTACAGATTCCAATAACTACTACTCAACCTTCCACAAAACGCCAAACAAGAAGAAATTTTCTGAGGAAGAATGGACGGATTTCACAGAGCAATCTACAAGGCAGGCAGTTGCTGAACTGGCATCTTCACCTGAATTCACTGATTGGATCGTGAAAAACGCTGATAGGATACGGCTCCGATCAGAGAGCAGCTCCGATGAATCTGTTGGAAGCGGCTCAGATTCAACTGAGGAGAATATTGCATCGAGCAGCAGGGGCAGAGGCTTATTGTGGTAGTAGCTATACACTATAACATCAACAGTAACTGCATCGAGGAATGGTTCTTCCTCATTTTTCTGCAACTTTGACCTTGAGTTTATGTATATATGTTAGAGCTTATCATATGATTTTAGGTGTAACGTTACGGCTAATTTAATGTAGCAGTATTATACTATCTCTTCATTGTAATACTTACTTCGTTTTTGTTAATCAAATGACTGCTGATGATAAATAGTACTAGTATGCATTGATGAAGTTGATATATTGATGTCAAACAAGATTTAGAAATGGAGCAGGTCAGTAATACACAGAACTGTCAAAGCCCTCGGGCTGGGCCGGGCCCATCAGCCTGTAATTGTGTTGGCCTAATTCTTTCCTATGGCCCTGAAATCAGAGTACAGTGTAATTTTACCAAGTCGGTCCGGGCTGACATGCACGAAAGGGAATTTCAGGCCGGTCGAACCCACACGAGAATTCATCAGGCCTAATTCTCTGAACCAGCCCGGTCACCAAATTGATTGAATTGACTTGATTATGTTAGAGGTGTCAAAGTATGAGGTTGAAGAGAATTTGATTTGCCGTTAGATCATCCGGGCCAGGCTGGAAAATGTTGGGGCCCGTTCCGGGCTTGTTTGAGCACCTCTAGATCTAACTGCATTAATTAAGTGCCACAAGAAACAGATGCAGAGATTGCAGAGCAGTGGGGGGCCTGGCCCCTGCTGAGTAGAGTGCTGCCTTTTTTTTCAATTTTCAGTATCACAAAAGAGTCACTCACCACTTTTGGTTGTAGTTTTCTGAATAATATTAATTGCTCTCCAATTATGGGAATAATAATGAAGCAGCAAATATTAACATGGGAAAGTCTATTCAAGAAATACAACAACATGAGAAAATAGCTCCATGTGATCCCACAGCATGAAAATGGTGAAACTTTCACCAACATCATAAAATTGGACCTTTTGTATTACTACTCTTTGAGTTTAGAATGTAGGTAAAGAGTCTCATATATCTATTCGTTTCTTCTGCACCCGAAGAAAGGCGAAAAATGGTGAGGCATCCACGGAGTGAGAAAGGTGGAGTGAAGAAAGGGCCATGGACTCCAGAAGAAGATGCCATTTTACATTCATACATTCAAGAACATGGCCCTGGGAATTGGACTTCAATTCCAGCAGCCACCGGTATACTTCAAATCTTCCATCTTCTCACTTGTATGTGTTATTTACTTGTTTTTGCAGAAATCTTGAAAATTTGATACTATTTGATATAAGGTCTATTGAGATGTAGCAAGAGCTGCAGGCTTAGGTGGACTAATTACCTAAGGCCAGGGATCAAGAGAGGGAATTTCACCCCACATGAAGAAGGGATGATCATCCATCTTCAAGCATTATTAGGCAACAAGTAATCTTTATAATGTTATTAGATTACATTATAAATTGTTTTAGCTGATTTTTCGATGGATTATAGGTTCCAATTTTTGTCCATTTTTTTGGGTAGATGGGCTTCTATAGCTACTTACCTGCCTCAAAGAACAGACAATGACATCAAGAATTTTTGGAACTCTCACTTGAAGAAGAAGGTCAAGAACCTTCAATCTGCAGCTATGGCTCCTCAAAATGTTTCTGTCCAAGGCTCGAAAACTTATAAAATGGCTGAGGACTCTACAGCTTATTATGCTTCAAGTGTGGAGAATATATCAACAACTCTGCAGACTTGGATCACATCATCTTCATCGTCTGTCGAGGGAAACACAATGGCTAAGTTTGATCATAACACGAACCGTGACCATTTTTGTCGCGATTTCGGGAAAATCCCAACTGCATTTTGTGATGAAATGCAGTGGTGCAGGCTGCAAGAAAATGGGATCACTAGTGATGATCATGAACTGGAGAAAAATTCGTCATTGGATCGAGGTTTGATCAATGGTAGTGGAATAGTTGATCAAGAAAAATTCCATTTTTTTCATGAAGAGGAGGAGATTGATGGTAATCCACCATTTTCAATTCTTGAAGATTGGCTGTTGGAAGAAAATGGTGCTAATCAAGGTGCTAGGGAGACTGATTATGGTTTAGGGAAAAATATTTGAAAATTTTATAAGTTTGTATTTTTTAATTTGATATTTGATGTGGGAATTATACCAAGTATCTGGATCTGCCCTTTGCTATTATTTCAATTTCAATTTTGAAATCCTCTATATGCAGTTGCATGCAACTTTTATTAAACACTTTTTCTTAGTGAAGTCTTTGGACTGAAATTCTTAAATGCCTTTGAAGTTTGAATAATTAGTACTACTAGTTTCATCAAAAGATTATAGTACTAGTTTCCTATTCCATCCGCACACACATAGTACACTGAAAAAGAAAGTGGAGAATAGTCAATAGACAAGAAAAAAGGACAATGGTATTTGTTGTGTACACTTGTTTTTCTCTTCTCAATTTTAGTGTCCATATCTCAAATTCCAATTTCTATTAGGTTTATACATTTTCTTTCGACAATTTTAATTTGTATTGATTTAGTTTGATTTTATAATTATGTTATAAGATTCACTAATTCAATTAGAATTTATAATTATTTTTATCATTTAATTCCCCTTTTATTAGCTATATTGTAGTTGATAATCCAAAACTAGGGTATATAATAATTATATATATATATATATAATTTATAAACGTCTATTATGATTTGTTATATTATACTCCCTCCGTACCGCCCTGTTTGACGCGTTACTATTCGGCACGAGAATTATGGAGAAAATGATAAATGGATAAGTTCATGGATTTGGGTTGGTGAGATGAATGAGTTTGGGTTGGTGAAAATTAAATGGTGATTAGGAAAAAAATAAGGGCTCAATTAGTGGCCCTAATTTATGAGTTAATTCATACTTAAGTGTATAATTCTTTCCTTTTTTTGAAAACGTGTCAAACTGGGTAGAACGACCCAAAAAGAAATACGTGTCAAACTGGGCGGCACGGAGGGAGTACTCCCTATGTTCATTTTATAATGAACTATTTCATTATTATAATGAGTTATTTCATGTTGAATAAAAACAACCCATTATAAAATGGACAGAGAGATCGGAGTAGCATTTTTTTCTTTTTCACAAAAATAAAAAATTACTACATCCGTCTCATTTAAGTAGGGACGGTTCCTGTAGATACAAGAATCAAGAGAGTGGAGATTGTGTGACCATAATTAATTATGAGGAGAGAGAGTTAATTGTAGCCAAGTATTCTTTGTCATTTAAGGAAACAGATCTATTAGTTGAGACGGACCGAAACGAATACAGGTCTACTTAAATGAGACGGAGGTAGTAATATTTAATATACGGGTAAGACATCGAATTTGAGATAGATGACCCCGTCACAAATTCTTGGCCATAAATTATGTTGGGACACGTGAATTCCTTCAACTTTCAGGGAGCGAATCATTAAATAAAATTTATGATAGTTTTTTTATTTTATACCTCACATATATTTAAGAAACCAGACCATTTCGACGGGACGGAGTATCCCTTTATGTATATGGACTGTATGTAGTCTATAGATGAATATAGTACAAACGATATATATATATATATATATATATATATATATATATATATATATATATATATATATATATATAAGTATACTAATGTAAAATCTTAATTAACCATCGGAAATAGAAAGGAAAAGTTTGTTATTAATCTCTATATGTGCATAGTGCAAAAGTTTGCCTTATTTCACATGCATGCACTAAATTTAGAAATTTCACGATTTTCACTGATTAAAGACGTTTTAATATCTATGGAAAATTAATTATTGATAAATAATCATATCCCTTCTTAGAGAATACCGCTTATTAAGCTACCTAATTGTAAACAGAAATTGGCATCGTGTGATTGTAAGAACCAACCTTAATACTGTAATTCTTATCCTCACATGCACATGCATATGATATATGTGATTTTGATTTTCAGAGGTCATAAATTTTGTCTATAATTAATTATAGTATATTTCACATTTCATATATGATGTACAAGTAATGATGATCACTTCATAATCTCGGTCTTCTAGGTGGTTTAGATGGGAAAAAATTGCCAATTCCATTTGAATCTGCATGGTATGGGTACTATGGGAAATGGAAGAATGAAGTGATTTTTGAGAATGGGTGCTGAGATTAGGAGATGATTGTCACTAAACTTAAAAGAAAATTGTTGAGTTGGTGTACTATGAATGAGTTCCCAGTCGGTATTATCCTTGGAATTGCTTGTTTCTTATATATTTTGGTACTTCACGTGTCTTCTTTTCACTTCTTAATCAAAAACAAAATTATTATTATTACGATGATTATTACTATTACAAGAAAAAGAAAAGGAAACCACCTACCCAAATCAAATCAAACATAAACAGCCATGGCATGATTATTTAAAAATCAATTAATTGCCTGAAAAAATTGTGTTGCAGTTGCTCATAACTAGGTTAATTTGACTCGCCATTATTTTTGGTCACAAACAATTTCCCCACCATATTAAGTGGTACAGTTTCTTTTAATTTCTTCATAGAAATAGCACATGGTGTTAAATGTCCTCATTAAACAATTGTCGGTGACAAAATTGACCTCTCTTCCTCCTGTAAATTGAATAAAGACATTTGTGGAAGTTGAAACAACAATAATTTCTAACATATCGATCTCAATGTAGATAGAATGGCAGAAGAAGATGATAGAAAACACAATGTTGAGTGCATATGTAACAAGCAATACTACACTATCAAGGGATTCTGTATATAATTAATGTGTACGCACAGTCGAATCAGGTGCAGTTTGGCAAGAGCGATCAGGAATGCATTCTTCTGTATCAAAAGCCATAGTAGTCGAGGACATGAAGAAAAATGAGCTCGTGCCTTCATACCTTTGACGCTCCATCTCCTGCATCCATGGATACCGTGATTTCGTCAGAGAAATAAAAGTCGAGAAAATGACTTTGGTGGTAGCAGTGCTTACTGAAGCTGATGATAGGAGCTATTTGTGAAGAACTTGATGATCATGCATCCTTAATTTCTGGAATTCTTGATTCCTGTAACAATGGATGAGAACTCTTTACGAAAGTAAGGATAAGAAAAATTGACAGGAAGTGTTATCTGGAAATTATAAAAAATTACCAGATAGAAACAATGGAAATGTCAATCTTGAATGGCAGCAGAATTTGCATTCTGAAATGCTTTCTCAGCTTCTTCCCTTATGCACGAAAGGTTTGTTCTAATCTCGTTGCAAAGTCTACCCTCTACAAGGCGCACAGGCAACCACACCTTCGGTTTCACATCAACAACATATACAAGCGTCGTCTGATATCCTTGGTCATCAAAAGAATCACTTTGAAAATCCCCAGCACTAGATTTCACCACCTGAAGAAGTCGAGAGGTGTCGAGACACTCAAATCAATAATTGGATACTAAAGACACTGAACTACAAAAGAGTAACCAATCTGTTGCTTAATAATGATCATCGTTTGTTTCTTGGAAGAACTTTACCATTACACAGTTAATACTTATTAGGAGGAATGAAGTAGAAAGGGAATGTGAAAATATCTCAACCTGTTCAACAGACCACTTTCCTTCAAATAATTGGAAATCGCCTTCAACCATCTTGAACTCAATGTCACGCGTTTGTCCGAATGGAAGGATTTTAAGATCTTTCTCCACACAGTCAATAGTACCCTTTGCATCAAATTTTAGCCCAAACGCTAAATTCTGTTGACCAATCTGTTAGAAGCAGTGGAGGCAGCATCAATTGATTGTATATTATTTTTAAACCGATCTGCATCTAAATAATACAATCCATGTCGACTAGGTGAAAACTTGCTGCAAATAATTAGATTTCACAACAACGGGGACATTTTAACTTAAGACAATTTAATCAAATTATAATTGAAATCAAAATACAGATAAGAAAGATGTAAGAGATGAACTAAATACCTGAAATAAACGAGCAAAATTATCTCTCTTCTCAAGCAACTTGCTGACTGCTAGGCCAGGAATGAAATCTGCTAATCTTTCATAATCAGTTAATATATCCCAAACTACTTGTAGGCTGGCCTGCACCCCTACTCTTGATCTAATTCTCCGGGTGTTGTTTCCGGTCTTTTCTATTTCTATCTCAATGCCGTGACTATCAGAATTTGATGGTAAGTCATCTGTATCCTCATCATTATCATCATACTCAGGATCATCCCCAACATAAGCCCTAATTTGACACAGATGCTTAACGATGTTAAATGGTTTGAACAAGTCAAACTTTATAAATTTTTGCATAAACAAGACAACGGACAATGCATTTTGCTTGTCGGAGCATGTTGGAGTTAGTCACAGTCATGTGAGCTTCTTGATTTCTTTGTATAGGAAAACAATTTTATCAACTGCAGGCGAGCAAAATGATAAATCCCTCTAAAAGCTGTATCACATACTATTGAGAAACATATTCTGCACAACAATTGGGCCAAAGTAATCATTGTTTATAAAATTGGCTGCAAACATTTTTGCAGTATTATGATGGAAAAGGAGGATAATTAGAAGATAATATCACCTAAGTAGGTGGTATTTGGCAATTATTACAATGTTGGCGAGAAGGGCAAATGTGCACGAATAGGCTGATAACCAACTCTTTTTTTTGGTATTTTTATAGTTAGTATTCAATCAAAGGCAACAGCTACATTACTCTATTCTATCAGCGCAAATGGATAATTGAAAATCATATCAAACAAAATAAGAATAACATGTATAAAAGAGGCCAAAAGAAATAAATATCTCATAGAAAATAACAAAATAGTACCTAGCAACAAAATGGGAGAGGCAAACAGCCAAAGGCCTTTTCTGTTGAAAAAAGTGAACGGAGGAAAGACCATAGGGCTTCAATTTTCTCAGTATTCTTGCCAGAAACGCGGATTCTGCGTCCAAGACTATAAATGGGCCGATCAGGTTAGAGCATCTACTATTTGACAGGGATTTTGTAGTGGATAATTTGGGAATTATATTCGTAGAAGCGCATGACAGAGTTGCAGTAAGAGAGATTACTGAAGCCATTTCTCACAACTCACAAGCAGCTCAAAAGGGGCCAACTAATAATCAACTAGCAGTTGAAGTAAGATCGCATCCCTTAGTAATTCGAGGGTGCATGCATTCTCGATATGCTCTGCTTAATTGATAGAGTGGAGTCAACTGCAAGTGCACATACTAAGCATACTGAGCTTACAAGACTACAAGAATAAATTAGCTGCATAATGCATAGTAGATTTTTTATGAATAAAGGAAACTGTAACAGGAAGATGTTGAAAGGTAAAAGATAAAGAAAACAATAACCCTCAAACATCTTTTCTAGACTTGACATAAACTTTCCCCAAAATAAAACATTTTCATGCAGTTCTTTAGCAACCAATATCTCAAAAAACTACTTCTCAGTAACCTAATTTATTGTGTGAGATAATGGACATCATAATTGGAAATGATGAATGCCAGGTATATCAAATTTGTCTTCCTCAAAGTATTTCATTTCTTCTGTACTCGTCTCCGAAACTAGCTTGAACTCTAAATTGTTCACAAATACTTCAAATGTCACGAAAGGGCTCTCTAGTGGCTTTGAATATAATGACACAGACAAATGGATTACATAAACAAGAGAAGTAACAATACATAAAATGCATATAATCAGTCAACATAATAAAGGCAACGGAGAACAATCGAATGATTCGAACAAAGAAATCATAGAAATCAGAAGTTTTAATTGCAAACGGTATCTAAATCTACGCATACTTCTTCAAGTCAAACCAGCAAATTGTAAATTACCAGCAAAAGCTGAGATTGGTCGTTGTTAATGGCTCAATAACTTCTGCTATTCCACATATAAGCTCACGATTCACTCCATGTTCCTAAAAAAAAAGCCTTTCAAGCAGAGGCACATTAAATTAGGACAAAATTTAATCAGGTCTGAAATTTTAACCCCAAACATTCATTCAACTATGAATTCCAGCACACGAACTGACATCGATGAATGCATCCGTCCAATAAAATCCACAAAACAATAAATCAAATTCGTCGAAAATGTGAAAAAAAAAAATAATAATAATAATAATAAAAAAAAAAATAGTAGTATCAACACCTGTAGATTAGTCGGCGTGGCTGAGATTAGTCGGCGGTGCGGAAATTGTGGCTGTGAACGGATTTTTTATTTATGAATACAATAAAACGTGAAAACTGAAGGCTATTTTCTTTTAGGGTTACTGCCTCCAAAATACACCACCTTTTGGTCAACTTCTATATTTTCCATGACTTTTGAAAAATTCGATAAAATACACCAGCTTCGTTGACCGTCTGATTTTTCCAAAAATTAGCAGTTCCGGCGAATTGAGTCTGACGTGGAGCCTTACGTGGACGTCGTGCGCGTGTCATCGTTAAAATCTTCCGATGAACAAAACGTAGTCGTTTTGAACGACTCAGAACGACGTCGTTTCTTTTATGTTTCTAGTGAATAAATAGGTTTAGGATTTGGGTTTTATGGTTGTGAATTCAAATGCAGTAGCGGGCGAATTAGAGAAGAGGCGCGGGCGCAATTGCTGTAGAAGAGAATCGTCGCCGATTTTGTGATGTCGTCCTCAGAGTCGGATTCTGTTAAACCGCACACGTACGAGCAGATGGCGCGAGCCCGGTATCCCCTTTGCATCTGTAAAAGGAGGCCAATGTTGGATACCTCATACACTTGGAAGAACCCATATCGGCGGTTCTTGCGTTGTCCTCTGGAAATGGTTAGCTCACCACTTTCATTGTTATTAGTTTCACCTATGTTGTTCTCTTGTGTTGATTGGGGAAAACTGTGATTTCTCGAAATATAATTTGTTGAATATGCAGATTTTCTGTTTTAATTGTAGTTGAAATTTGAGTGATGGGAATTTGATATGTATGTAAGCAGTTTATACAGTTTCTAGTATGTAGTTGCATGAATGGTTGAATATGCAGAATATAGGTTTATATAGGTGAAATGATAATGCTAGTTGATGAATATATGTTTTGTTGGTTGTTAGGGATTTCAATGTAAGTTCTTCAGATGAGTTGATCCGTGGAGGCAACCACAAGTTGAAAATGTTAACTTACTGAATGGAGAAGAAGAGAGGGAGAAGCTAAATATGTGGATTTCCATGTATCATGAAAGAGACAAACAATGTGATGACTATGAAGAGAGGCTGAAAGCCATTCAAATTGAATTGGGTGAAATTGCAAACAATGTGTTTTATATGAAGAGATGATGAAGGAGATTCAAGGTGAGTTGAGTGAAGTGAAGGGTGAGAAGACACATTTGTGGAAGAAGTTGAAGGACATTCAAAGTGAGTTGAGTGAAGTGAAGGTTGAGAAGGCACATCTGAAGAAGAAGCTACTGGTGTTTCAGACAATATTGGCATGTCTTATGGTTTTTTTCATTGCTGTAATCTTAGCATAGAGTTTAGGTGTAGTAATTGTATGTAGCAATGGTATGTAGCAATTGTTAATGAACCTATTAGTATGTTCTGTAATGGCCTGTGTAGTTTAGTTCAAGGAAGCAATTAGTATGTCATGACTCTCTTTTTTTCCTATGAATCTAAAATGTGTTATGCAACTGTGTTTTTTTTTTTTTTGGTTTTTTTCCTGCAAGCTGAAACCAACACAGAAAAAGCAGCAATATGTAAAATAGAAAGATAAGGAAGGATCATCACTTGTTGCCATGAATATGAAGAAAAGAAAGCTGATAGGAAAGAAAAGATACACTGAGCTGTGATTAACACTAATAGGTAAACACCAAAACAGGACAATGTATGTCATCAGTAGCTATTACAATAAGATAATCTAGGCCAATCCAGATGATGAGTGTTTCAAACTACCAATATCAAAATGCAATCAGAAACTGATATCTCCTATTACAAACTACTTTGCTTGACTCTCTTGAGTTGGCAGTAATGGTTGTGAAGTACTTGTATGAGCTGTGCTGCTTCCTCCATGACTTGATGGAGCATAGTAGATGTCATCAGAGTTGCTTGACATCTAACAAACATAATGATGATGAGAATCAAAAACTATACAGGAAATTAATACAGATTGTATAATGCTTTATGACTTCATAACTTACATGAATATAGGTATTTCCTGTTTCTTCATAAACGAAGCGACCTATGTCTGCCCTAGCTTGTGCTCGTTCTTTTGCAATTACCTTCTTCAAAGATTGTTGTTGCTCACACTGCTTCTTTGGGTGCCCTCTCCCTCTAGATTCAGCTCCAACCTCTGATGTTTTATCTATTGTTAGCTCAGGCTGACCTTGCTTCTTTGGGCGCCCTCTCTTTCTAGATTCAGCTCCAAGGTCTGTTGCTCTATCTCTTGTTCTCTCTGGCTGACCTTGTTTCTTTGGGCGCCCTCTGGTTCCCTAAGTTTTTCACATGCAAAGATACAATTAGTAATGCCTCAGTGAATACACAAGTTTATTAAACTTACAATATATAAATCATACTCACTTTCTGTGGTTTTGGAACTGGATCAAGCTTACAAGATTTTCTGTTATGCCCTGTTTGATTGCAGTTGCTACATGTCATGAGTAGTCCACTTCTTTTCAGTTTGGTGGGATCCTTAGGGTCTACTTCATCTCTATCTCTGACCCTTTTCTTTTTGGGTCTACCAGGCATTTTGCGGATAAGAGGTGGCTCAACAGGGTATCCAACACCCTTTGGCCACATCCTCTCACCATTGATGGCTTGCAACCCATATGAGTAGGCAGTTTTATACACTTCCACAGTAAAACATGAATGAACATAATCTGCAGGGTCATGCCTCATAAAGTGTATTGCAGACATGCCATGAGTACATGGAATACCTGTAATATCCCACATTCTACAGGTGCAGTTTCTAGTATCCAGATTCACAATGAATCTGTCCTTAGAAATCATATGCTCAACCTCAAAGGTACCATCTATGCCTAAACTTGCAATACATAACCTACTCACATGCTTAAGTTTCTCCACTTTCTTTCTGATATTAGGACAAATCTTATCATTCACTTTTTTAATCATTTCTAGCTTCACATATTGTCTTTCTCTAAGAGCAAACCTTATGTCCTCTAGCATGTGAATGATATGCTTTGTTCTAGCACTAACAATCCACCCATTAAATGTTTCACTCACATTGTTGTCAACCATATCAGAAACACAGTGAGTAGAAACAAAAGCCTTACAGAATCTAGCTGGCTCTCTCTCCAAGAAGTTCTCATAAGCCCTGGGGTTTTCAGCCTTCATCTCCTCTAGTGCCTCATTCCATGCAACCTGAACATGTTCTTCAGAATCTGCCCTTTGAATTGCTTCTTCCAATTGCAATATACATGTCTGGCACAGTTCCTATGTTCTGCAAAAGGGGCTAGATCCCTCACTGCATTTATCAAGCCCTGCAAGTTTATAAATCAGAAAACAAGCAAAGAATTAGAAATCAGATTAAATATATAAAAATCTGAATAAAAAGATACTAAGTTGCAATTACCTTTTGTTGGTCACTTATGATGGTGAGCCTCTGCCCATCTGTCAAACCTAATTCTTCTAGTAAGATTTGAATAAACCAAGTCCAAGTTTCTTGATTCTCTACTTCAACAACAGCCCATGATATAGGAAACATTTGATTGTTGCCATCCTTGGCTACAGCACACAGAAGCTGTCCCTTAAGATAGGTCTTCACATGACATCCATCTAAACCTATTATCCACCTACCGCCTTTCATGAAGCCTTTCTTCAAGGCACTAAACCCAATGTACAACCTCTGAAATATGGCACCATCCCCAAACAACATCTCAAATCTCCCTTCTCTGTCTACCCTCATCAACTCACTCAAATAAGACCTTAATGAATGGTAATGTTCTCTGACTGTCCCTCTCAGCAACTCAAAAGCATAATTCTTTGCTCTGTGTAATCTGCCCCTTGAAACTTTGAGATTATACTTCATATTCATATCCACTTCCAACTCTGCAACTGTCATTGATGGCCTAACTCTAAACAGACTCATATATTGCTTGCCTATCCACTTGTAATCAGCCTGCTTATTCCTAATATCAAAGGCACATTCATGTGGTTGTTTCAGCTTTGTGATAGCAATTGCACCCTCTCTCTTCTTTAAACCAGCATACAATCTCCATGGGCATGGAGAAGTACAGAATGCTTCTATCTGACCTCTTGAAACCCTTCTAAAGTAAATTGGATGCCCTTGCAAGATGGCCCATGTTTTAAGTGCCTCTCTGCACTGATATCCAGATTCAAACCTCATACCTAAACACAACTTCAGGTCCTTAGGGTCACATCTAGGGTCATATCTAACCTTCACACTCTTCTCCCTTGGAACCAGATCATCATCATCCTCATCCTCACTTGAGTCAGAGTTCATCTCCCCATCAGAGTCAACATAATCAGAAAGCATCTCTTCTCTCTCCTCATTCTGAAATACACAGCTTACTTCACCTTCAAGCACATTATTATCTCTTTCATCTATACCAACATAAGTATGGATTGCCTTCACCTTTCTCATGTTTTGCCTAGCTTCTTTGTACTCTTCATCACTACTAGCTAATTCATCATCATCAAGACTGTCATCAGTCTCAATTCCCTCATCATCCTTAGCTGAATCAGGCCAAGATGAGTCAGAGTCTTCATTCTTATTCTCCTCATGCTTCTTACTAACTCTATTTTTTTCACCCTCAATCACCTTCCCTTTGCCTTTGTCAACTTGCAACTTCCCCTTACCCTCTTTTCTTACTACTACTTCGATTTCCTTTCCCTTTAACTTTGCAGTATCAATTGTCTGTGAACTTTCTCCACTCTGTCTCTTACCCTTATTCATAGAACCAAGCACTACATCCCCCATACCCTCCCTATTTCCTCTCTCAGCACCCGCCTCTGTATCACCTTCTCTCACACCTTCATCTACATAGACACTTAAACATTTCACCTTCTTACTCAAGTGCTTAATCATTCCTATCGCATCATTGTCATCTTTCAAATCCGAAAAAGAAAGAGTTCCAGGGACTTTATATGCGATACATTTCCATTTATCATACCCTAATTGCTTCACTTCATGCTCAACCTCGAAATAGCCAAACTCATCCACATCAAACCCGTCTATCAAATCATATCTACCCCCATCGTAAAATCTAAAATCGTCAATATGCGTAAATTTTCCCCCATGATGAAAGTAAATAGCAAATGTACCACTGCAAGCAAAAAATTACACCCAATCACTACACTAAATTGCAAATGGGAGGGCATGAATAAAAATAAAAAATAAAAAAAAATAAAAAAAAAACCAAACTTCACATAATACGTACTCCTCCATCGTCGTCGTTGTGGCTTGGAACCCGTCGCAGGCTTGCCTCGCGATTTCAGCTCATACCCCAACCGCCTCGGATTTCAGCTCACGAACCCTAATCTTCGTTTCCAGCGTGCAAAAATAATGCTCTAATTCGATTTCTTAGTTCCAGACTTTGAACGAGTAAAATGACGTCGTTTATGTCTTTGTATGGAAACGATGTCGTCTAATTTACACACTCAGCAGCTCAAAATAAATGAAATAACACGTAAGGCTCCACGTCAGACTCAATTCGCCGGAGCTGCTAATTTTTGGAAAAATCGGACGGTCAACGAAGCTGGTGTATTTTATCGGATTTTTCAAAAGTCATGGAAAATATAGAAGTTGACCAAAAGGTGGTGTATTTTGGCGGCATTAACCCTTTCTTTTATTATTTATTTTTTTTTTCTTTTTTTTCAACTCTTGAGATCGACATAAAATATTTTTTCAACTCTTGAGATCGACATAAAATATTACTCCAAACTAGGTTTGCACCTTGTTAATACAGTAGTCAAATATATATATATATATATATATATATATATATATATATATATATTTTAAATTATAGCTATTTAAATGTAGAATTGCAACCAATTAGCCTAGCTAGGAAATGAATAATATTATTAAAATTAACAGCACGGGGCCAAAAATATAATCAACTATTATTTGTAAAAATAGTCTAACAAGAAATGGTAATTACATATATAAGTATATAATGGTAGACGACGAAGCGCAACTCATCTGGTAAGACGCTTGAGGTTCGAGTCATTTCAAGACGCTTGATTATTTATTTTTATTTTTTCCAACTTCCAGGTTCCAACCCTTCAAAATCAGTACACTAGTTTAGTATAGTGTAGTCATTCAAAATCACAAACAAATGCAAATAGACATTCAAAACAATTTATTGTTATAAAAAGGTTTCGTGAAGGGGAATTTTAAACATAGCTACCGTGTCTCTCCTTAAAGCCCCCAAATAAAATTAATAATAATATTAATTCTAAATGTACATTTATGATTCTTAACAAATTAATTCAGTTTATACTTTCGTAGCCCCCTTGCCATAAAACCAGAAGAGTAAGTGCAGGGAATGGCGAAGAACTTGTGCTACCGCTAGCCGTTTTTCTCACCGCCGCAAAACCCAGAGTCGAGCCTGCTGACCAGCCAATCGACCCATATTGCATTTGAAACTCGACCTTCGATTTAAGATTTCCATTAAAGAATGTATCGAGAGAGAGAGAGAGAGACTCCACTGGATACATTCGTGTACCATGGAAACCTACATCAAAAACTAGAAAAAATAGAATGGCACACAAAAATGAATAACGTAGTAACTATCGACAGTGATGTACGGTCGTTCTTGTGTTCTCCTAGCATGATTGTTAATCTTCGTGATTTTGTTCGCTGTTTTATGGCCATGCACCGGAGGCTGCAAAATTGTAAAAACATAAATGTTGGGGGCTATAAGATATAATTGTACATTTAGATTTTATTATTTTATTTGGGGCTATACAGAGAAAATCGGGGGTTATGTTTAAAGGCAAAAACTCTTATGAGCCCGGCCACATTATATGGTCGGGTTTTTAAAAATTAAAAAAAATTAAAAAAAAAAACACTTGACACGAGTTAATTTCATCCACTTCAATTTATAAACCTACATAATAATTATTAAAAAAAATTATGCTAAAATAATGCAACATAATAATCGAAAATAATATACTACTCAAAAATAACTAACAGTCAGTCCTTTTATGTAGATCTATTTTATTATTTTAATAAACTCAGTTGAATAAAAAAAGACTCTATATAATAAGTTAATGAGTATTTCAATACTCTATCTCAATTTTGATGTCTTAAATCTCAATTTTATTAATAATTTACATTTTATAATAATTTAGTTTAATTTTATAATTATTTTTCATAATAATTTAGATTAAAACTAGAATATATAATTATTAAAAAATATTTTTATTTATAAATGTCTATTTTGTTTCTTATATTATTATTATTATTATTATTATTATTATTATTATTAAAATAATATTAAATTAATAGAAATTAAAATTTGTCGTACAATTGAAATACAAAAAGGAGAGATGATCTCATCCGATTAAAACAACAACTAATTTTCAGATAAATAAACGTAGTCGGCGTAAACAAATACTCCCTCCGTCTCCCATATATGTGTGTTTATTACCCGTTTAAGACGTTTCCTATATATATGTGCATTCCATGAATATAAAGATTCTTTTACTAAAATTACTTATTCACCCTAACTTTATTATTACTTTTATCACTTTATACATATTTTTCTCACTTTCTCTCTATTTTATCTTACTTTTATCCCTTACACCAACTTTATCTTAAACTGCATATTGTTTTTCTCTATACATATATAAAAAATAAAAAAATAAAAAAATTTGTAATTATCTTCCTAACTTATTTATGCGGAGCGAAAAACAATACGTTGCTTCACGAAAGGGGGATTTTAAACATGGTGGGGTACACTCCTGTCAGCCCTGATATATGGTATGGTCGGATTTTAATTGACACTTTTATTAATTTTAATTGGTACTTTTATTCTTAAGAATTGATACTGGATTTAATTGACACTTTTATTCATTCTAATTGACACTTTTAAAAACATCACAGATATTGTCACTTTCACTCAAACCCATTGATACTTTTATTCACAGAAATTAACACTTTTACTAAAAATAAGAACCGACCACATGGTGTGGCCGGGCTCATAGGAGTTTTTGCCTTTTATTATTTATTTTAGCCAGAGCCTCCTATTCCTATATAGCAGAACGGAAAACCGACCAGGTTCAAATTCTAATTCTAACCTTCGCATTCAGCTTTGGATCTTTCAATTCCTCACGCCTCTCACTTAATAATATAAAATTCCAACTCTTAATTACAAAATCATACTATCCGATTCTTTCTCTCTCCCTCTTCTTATCTCTGACAGAGCTCAGCTAAATCTCTTCACCCACTTGGTGATCCAATCTTCCGGTTTTGTTAACATTTCGAGAATCTAGCCTCATACGCTTCCAAGATTTGCAAGTGTACCTTTTCCTGTGTAAAGCTTTTTTTTTTTTTTTTTTCTTTTATCATCGCAAAGAATGAAACTTTTCCGAGATATTTTGTGTGGGTGCTGAAATTTGATGATTGGAGTTGGGAAAAAGTGAATCTTTCTTTGTGGGGTTGCCATGGTGTTTCCTTCTGACGTGCAGAAAAATGGCGGCGGAGGTTGGCGATTGAACACACTCGTGAGGAGGAAACAAGTTGATTCTAAGCATGGAACTTCATCCGGGAGTCGCCATAATAAGTTGGCCAGAGCTCTCACTGCACCTCACCTCATTGCCATGGGTAACCACGCATTTTATCCATTTGGAGAGAGAGAGAGAGAGAGAGAGAGAGAGAGAGAGAGAGGATCACTATTGCTTTTAGTATTCTGTGTCTTCAATCTGTTTGATGGTTGGCTGTATTCTTGATGACGTTCATGTTTCGTGGAATTCATTTTCATTCAGCATTGATATGCACATAGAATTCGTAATTCTTGAAAAATGAGGGAAATTTTGTGCTCTAGAGTGAAGAGGCTTGAATGGACTCTCATAGCTCATTCATGTTTGTTAGCTTCACTGAAGCTAAGTTTGCTATGATTCACTAACCTTTGTTACTTAAAAATACATTGAATTTTAAATTAGACTAAAAATGGAGAGATGATCAAGAGCAAATCTTATTCATCAAAAATAATCATCTTACACAAGGAGATCACTTTATGTCTTACCACAATCTACTAAACAATCATATTTTTTCCTTTTTGTATCTATGGTCTTAGTATTCCTATCCTATGATTGATTTCCAAGTTCCAACTAGATGTTTATCACGAATTTCTTTTCGTTGTCGTAGGAGTTGGAGCGACTATTGGTTCTGGTGTTTATATTCTGGTTGGTACAGTTGCTAGAGAGCATTCAGGTCCAGCTCTTACCCTTTCCTTTCTCATAGCTGGAATAGCAGCTGGTCTTTCGGCTTTCTGCTATGCTGAGCTGGCGAGCCGTTGCCCTTCCGCTGGAAGTGCCTATCACTATTC
The DNA here is from genome assembly GCA_001642375.2 of Mentha longifolia. Lineage (NCBI taxonomy): Eukaryota > Viridiplantae > Streptophyta > Magnoliopsida > Lamiales > Lamiaceae > Mentha > Mentha longifolia. Next base: position 15,203,145 of record CM038112.1, read on the forward strand.
TTACATATGCATTGGAGAAGTGTAATAAACATTTCAAATTTTGTTGGCCTTGTTGATTAATTCCTATTTCTGTTTTTAAAGCATTTGAAGAAGTTTCTGGTTTTATGTACTTTCCTTCTAATGAATTTGCAGTGTTGCTTGGTTGATTGGTTGGGCATTGATGCTGGAATATACTATCGGAGGTTCAGCAGTGGCTCGTGGTATATCCCCGAATCTGGTATACTTCATTTGTTAGGTTTTGAGTTTTGCCAAATCGATTTATATATCTTGATATGTGATATTTGTATCTTGTAGATACATAAGTTCGAAATGCGTAATTTTTTTTGCATTGGTAGTGATAAGCCATAGGTTCCTTCTTCTTTGGCTGTTTGAGGTATGTTACTATTATGATATATATCACCTTTTATACATCAGGCCTTGCTCTTTGGAGGTCCGGATACTCTGCCTTCGTTTCTTGCTCGCCAAACTCTCCCTGGATTTGATATTGTTGTCGACCCGTGTGCAGCCATCATAGTTATTTTGGTCACCGCCCTTTTATGTCTGGGAATCAAGGAGGTCTTTTTCGAAATATCCTAACTTACCTTCAGAAAAAGGTCTTATTTTCTGGAAATTCTTTTTTTCTGAACTATTCAAGATTTGAAAAAAGTAATTTTGCTGCAGAGTGCACTTGCCCAAGGTATTGTTACTTCTGTGAATGTATGTGCCTTGATTTTTGTCATCGTTGCCGGTGGATACTTAGGCTTCAAGACTGGATGGCCTGGCTACGAACTTTCTTCGGGGTAATCATTTTCCATCTCTCTTGAAATGAGTAACTTTGGGTGATGGATACTAAGATTGACAATACATATGATTGAGTATCTGAAGAATAGACGATGAAACAAGCTCAAAATTGCTCAATCTAAGAAAGCTATCACCCAGATTAAACACTCTCCTCCATAAGAATATGAAGTTGCTAATGCGTTCTATTTTTCCAAAAGATACTTCCCCTTCGGGGCTAAAGGGATGCTTGCTGGTGCTTCGACCGTTTTTTTTGCATATACAGGGTTCGACTCCATCACAAGTACAGCAGAAGAGGTAAATCTTCAACCTTTAATCTCCCGAAAACTTTTCCTCTTTCCTCACAACTGTAAATACGAGTATAACTGTGAGCTCGACTGTAACTTTTCTTCATACGCAGGTGAAAAACCCTCAAAAGGATCTACCAATAGGAATTGGTTCTGCTCTGTCTATATGCTGCACTTTGTACATGTTGGTTTCTGCAGTCATTGTTGGTTTAGTACCCTATTATGCAATGGATCCCGACACTCCCATTTCCTCTGCATTTTCTAGCAACGGAATGCAATGGGCAGCGTACGTAGATACATACATCTGGGGTAAATATTCTTAATAATCTTTCTCATTTTTACAGTGCTGTCGTTTATTTTCATTCAGGTACATAATCACTATTGGATCTTGTACTGCTCTTTGTGCCTCGTTGACGGGATCTCTTCTTCCACAGGTGACTCCCATTCACTCCTACAAAACTTTTCATTTTAAGCTCTATGTTTTTAAGCATGGGATCATTTCTTGAATCCTTTTTTTTTTTTTTTTTTCTGAAGTAAATGTTACTCTTTTGTATTCTTAATCTGCAGCCACGAATATTAATGGCAATGGCTAGAGATGGACTGCTGCCGTCATTTTTTTCAGATATCAACAGAAGCACCCAAGTTCCGGTAAAAAGCACGATCGTTACTGGACTGCTTGCTACAATCTTGGCCTTCTTCATGGATGTAGAACAGTTGTCAGGAATGGTATGATGCTCTTACCTTTTTGAGCATGTTCAAGATTTTCTCTAGAGACTTGGACGTTATATGCAAATTGTTGTGTTTCAGGTTAGTTTGGGCACGCTTCTTGCATATACGATGGTGGCAATATGCGTACTTATACTGAGATACGTTCCACCGAATGAGGTGCCGTTTCCATCATCTTATAAAGAAGCAATAGATTCAGTTTCTTCACGACGTACTATCAGCAACAGTTCTGCAGACGTCTGTGTGGAGAACACGAGAGTCTACTCTATAAGTCCCGAGATCACTCCATTTTTAGTCAAGAAAGAAACACCTATTAGATGCTCTCCCATGAATCGGAACTGTGAGTTTATCTGATTCTAGAATGTTCTTATTTCTAATCATTTGTGAATCCCGATCTTTTGGTTTTTACTGCTGAAACGTGTTCTTCAATGGCAGTCTTTGTGAACAAAGGAAATCGACGGAGGATTGCCGGGTGGGCTATCGCAATCACGTGCATAGGCATACTGTTACTCACTTGTGCTACTTCATTCTCAAGCCTCTCAAGGTATATGGTTTCTAATACCGTGATCGAATTTTAACTCGTTGATTTCATGGCCTAATATTTCAGCACGTATGCCAGCATCCTTCGATCTACGCTTAGTGGAATTGGCATGCTCGTCCTTCTTTCGGGCCTAATATTGCTATCTTGTATGGATCAAGACGACGCTAGACATAATTTTGGGCACGAAGGAGGTTCGTTGTAGATTAGTCATGGTTTCGATTCTCTTGAAATGCATCTAAATCTTGTGCGATATCTTGCATCCGGTTCAGGTTTCATTTGTCCGTTCGTCCCACTGTTGCCGGTGACTTGCATTCTCATCAACATGTACTTGTTAGTCAACCTCAGGTGAGTAATCCATTAGTTCTTCATTGGTCATGAAATGTTGATAAATAGATCTTGAATATCTATACTCTATGGACAAAAGCTGCTGTTGGACTGTCTGACTGGTCAATTAGACGACACGTGTAATCGAATCCAAATCCATTTACGTGGCATGTTTGTGATCTTGATATTGTTTCAATGTGGATCTTGACGTTTCAGACCGTCTCACTGGTCGAGATCAATAAATCATGATCTAATCCAAAATCATCTATGTAGCATGTTTGAAATCTTGTTGGTGTTTTGGTAATGTTTGGATCCGGATCTTAACGCGTCAGACAGTCTTAGTGATCTTACGATCAAACAAGTTAAAAATTAATCTAACCCATTATTGTTCATATCCGTATATCATATCGCCTAAAGTAAAGACACTTCTTGTATGCAGTGCCGCGACTTGGACACTGGTCTCGATATGGCTGGCGTTGGCGATGCTCGTTTACGTCTGCTATAGCTGCACGAGGAGCCCGTTGAAGCACGCGGTCTACGTGCCTGCGGCTCACGTTGATGAAATCTACGAGGCATCCTGCCATAGGGGTACTGTGATATGAAGCCCGCGCGTGAAGGTCATTTTAGTAAACTAGCAAGTGTAACGTGCGTTGCATGTGGAACATTCTAATTTAGTTTGAATAAATTTATATTTCTAACTTATTTGCATTCATAGGCTCGTAGGCATGGTAATGTTGTAAAAATCATTATGTAATTTTATCACTAATTTTAAAGAATATGAAAAAAACTAAATATATCATACCCTTGTTTTACTTGTATTAATGTAAAAAAAAAAAATGCAACTTAGCCTTTAGTTCCATTAAAACTTAAAATAATTATTTCAACAACAATAAATTGAGAAAAAAATATTTAAGTATACGATTCCTCAAATAAAACACTTAAGCTAGTCACAAAAGTTATGCACAAAATATTAGATATACTATTTATTTTATCAATCTTTATATAGCATATATGACAATGTTTAACATTGTTCTTGTTTTAGCAACTACCTTTCCTTATTTTATATCGTATCTCTCTCAAATTACTTCAATTAATTTATTTTTTTTCAAACAAAATATCTAATTACAATCTAATTCCAAAAAATAAAATTTAAATTTCTAACTTATAATTATAATTAGTCTTGAGTGAGATTTTTAGAGAAAAAAATAGAAAAGAAAGATAAGATCTAAGAATCATATTGATCTAATTTTTCTTTGCTATTGAAAATACTAAAATATCAAAGTAAAAGTCCAATAAAGATAAAAATAAGGTAGGAATATGAACTTGTTTTAGTAACCTTCCATTTTTACAACTCTTTAGATGAAGTTAAGATTTTGAGAAGAATCTTTGTAACTTTTTAATGTTGAAGTTGTTTTCTCTATTAACAAAAGATATTGGTAAAAGTGCAAAATGATAAACTTAGCAATAAAAAAACTACATTTACAAATGTTAGAAGTTAATGAAGAAAATGATTTCTTAAAAATATTATGTCTATTGGTCTAAACTTATTTCTCAAAAATATATAGTAGTATAAAGAAGAATTAAAGAACAATTGTTGAAAAGATATAAGATTTATAAATCAAAGTTAAGACTTGTAATGAAAAAATTGGCAAAATTTATAAACTAAAATATAATCTTATGACAATTCACGTTCTAACTTTAAACTAATTATTTCAGAGGTATACATGTGCATATTGCATCTTTCATTTTTTGGACATGTACTCACTATAACAATACATTTTACACCCTTTAAACATTACATATTTACTACACTTATCACTTATGGCCCACCACTTAACAATTTCCCTCACAATAAAGGTGGAACTCAATCTTTACTCGCAATAAATAATATTAATTAATTATATTCCTTCTTAAAATTTGTGTCAAATCAGGAAAAGGTTTTTAGAAACGAATGAAGTATTAAATAACACTCTTTTACAAGAAATTTTTTGTTTGTACTTTCCAATCTTGTGTGAATTAGTACTATTTTCCTTAAATTATTTATTTGATTAGTTATGAGTCTTGATAGATATCTATTTTAAAATGCATATATATTTTTTTCTAGTCCGATATATTGTAATTTTTTTTAATTATTTCATGAAACCTTTACCTTATCTCATTTTTTTCTTGTTAATTAATAATAGGTTGTACAACTCTAATTTTTGGGTATTTGGCTGATATAACATGAATATCATATTTGAATTCTTTAACTTCAAAGAGAAAAAAAAAATGAATTATCTCTTATAACATCTGAGCGTGTGTCAATTAATACATATGAAGGCAAAAAAATTAATAAAAAAATTTAAAAAAAAATGAATACGTGTTTCTTAAAAATAAACTTAAATTTGTGGGATTAGGACCATACATAGAATATGTTATATTAAATTAAATTGATATATAAGGTAAATTTAATTTATAATAATAAACTTAAAAAATATTGTATTTATGGTGTAAAATAGATATTCAGTATCTAGCATAAATATAATTTATTGTATTACATTGTTGCCCTTATATATAATTTAATAATAAGGACATAATATGCAATCTATATTAAGCATTTAAGGCTCTTTTTATATAAGTATAGATAGATTACATCATCCAATGCACATAGAGTTGTCAACTGGGCCGGGCCGACCCAGCCCAGCTCGGCCCAGGCCCATCATGGGCCGGCCCACGCCCGGCACGGTTGAGCAAGTGGGCTGGACGGGCTGGGCTAACCCCTTTGAAGTGGGCTCCATTTGGGCTAGTTTTAAAACCCAGGCCCAGCCCGGGACCAGAACCATTTGAGGCCCGGCCCAGGCCCAGGACCAGGACTGGCCCATAACCAGCACAGGCCCAGGACCAGGACCGGCCCAAGCCCGGCAGAGGCCCAGTACAGAAATAGATATTTTATAAAGTAATACTCCTATTATTTCTATTATCTAGAGTCTTCTATTAGGTTTACGTGTTGAATCAAATATACTCCAACAATCTAGAGCCTTCCTCCTTTCTCTCTCATCTTGCCGGCTTTCTTTACCTCCCTCTCTCGCCGATTTCTCCTTTCTTTTTTCTGATTTAGACTTCTTCATTCCTTCATCAGTTTGAAGAGTTTGAAGAATTCTCCCTATTTCCTTAATGATGGCTTCCCCTTATTTAGTCATGATTTCTGATTTAGAATTTGGGGATCTCGATTCTAATGGAGCCGTTGCGCTATGTCAAACGGCTATCTACGTTTCTGAAACTGAAGAGCCTAAGAGGTAGCCTGCTGCCTGCGCTACAACCATCAATCGATTCAAGCATCTCGATTTCATAAATCTGCCATAGTAACGGTAATTTCTTCTTCTCTTTATCTAATTTATAAATACATAGAATGTTATTATTAATTTCTCATCTCATTTTCTATTTTCAATTTCTGATCCTTCAAGCAATCGAAGTTAGTGTCTGATATTTGTGTTGTTGAACAGTGGCAATTTGATTCTGATTTTGGTGGTGGTGGCATTATGCACATCAAGTGCATTGAATATTTTTCAAATAGGGACGTGATATGAAAATGTAGCGGGAAATCGCATATCATATGCTTGTTGTATTATTTGCAATTAATTAATTGTACATAACATCCCCTTTGGCCTTTGTAATGTAGTACTAATTCACAGTAAATCATTGCAGCTGCACAACTAAATAAAATATGAATAAATCAAGAGTATTTGTTATGTTTTTATCATTTTTTAGGACCGTTACATTATTGTCTAATGTCTATAGTAATGGATGAATCTAGGCTTGAGTTGAAAGAAGATTATACATGTTGCAGTTGTTTCTTTTGTCTTTCTCCCTTCATTTTTATTGGTGTATTGATCGTAACGATGTTGAAGGGTTTGTCAATTAGGGGACCTGCTCAATTTTATGAAACATTTTGAAATTATAGATGAAACGACGTTGTTTTTGTGCAAAGGGTGCCACGTAAGATTTGATTTTGTCACTTTAATTTGAAGGAAATTGAGGTGTAAGATTTGATTTTGCCACCTCAGATTTAATTTGAAGAAAACTAAAATTGCTACAAATTGAAATATCGTGTATTTTTATGTCAATTTAAAAAGTCATGGAAATAAACAAATATCACTAAAGTTCGTGTATTTACGCGTCAATACCCATAACTACATGTCACCCATAATTTATTTTTCTAACTCATCATTTGATAACAATATTCTCAAAAAGCTCATTTTACTTTTTTAATTTTGTTTTAAAATAGTAGTAGTAGTATTTATTTTGACAAGCCTTTGGGTCCAAATGTGCAAAATCCGAATAGTTAAAGGACGTACGTGCAAAAGAAAATTAGGGAAAGAGGAAATCTTAAACCCGGGTAAAATCCTGCAACTCCACTGGTCGTCGTAATCAAAACCACATATTCTAAGAGGGAGCGCCACCGCCGTCACCACCGTCCTTCCGCCGGCATGAGCGGCGCCACCAGGTTCGTGACCCTCCTCACGGCCCCTTTCCCACCGCTCCGCCCATCACTTATCCTTCTTCACCGCTGTATTTCGTCTCTCTCCATCACTCCCCTCCGCCTCCACACCCGATCTTCTCCCTTCAAATCGAGAACCCAAACTTCTCAAACCGTCAGCTGCTTCCACTCTCAATCGGGCAATAATACGTACGCGCTCCAATCATCTGCTGCTCAGCAGCAGCAGCTCCACCACCCATGGCCGGAGTGGACCAATTTTCTCAGTTTCATGTTGAATGGAGGATACTATGCCCATGAGAGCAATATGATTCCGCCGGAGGACGCGTTCGTGGTGTATGAGAAATTGACCGACGATTTTGTCAGGGCCGCCGCCGCGTGCATCGCTTTTGCTCGAGCCCGACCAGATCTTATTGGGTCTGTACACTTTCTGCTTTCCTCATTTGATTTTACATTTTGAGATTAAACTTTAATTTGAGGTACATATTTGATTGGCTACTGGATTTTATTAATACATTTTTGACTGTCGTTCTTAATTTCCGCATTGATAGTTTTTCTCAATCTGCAAATGTTGATTTTCATGGCGGTTGCACTTTTTATTGGTGTTGTGTGTGTTTATTTTTCCTAAGATAAACATTGCTTGAAAATTTCGGTTTCTTTCCTAGCTAAAGTCTGATTCGACAAATTGAAACAGAAAGCTTTCAAGGAAGGATATTGAAGCAGTTGTATCAAATGGAACTCCATTTTTATTCAAAAGCGCGCTCGAAACGGCAAGAAGGATGAGAGCATTTTTGGGAACTGATGGCAGCAATGTATGTGAATGATGCTTTTCTTTATATGCTGAAGCTACTTCTCTAAATTGCTTAGAGTCATAATATTTTTCTCAAGGTTCACTCTGAGCTATGTTAGCTGCTATAATTCTTGAGGGATTCTTCTTAATGATTCTTATGGCAAACCTGTGTAATGCAAAATGCTTTATCATTTAGAAATTATCTGAGCATAGCTGCTACAGACTCCAGCTGGCTAGTCATTCATACTGATTATGGTTTAATTTAAAGTTATTTGGAGTTAACATGTTCCGTCTTCCTTTTTTCTTCTTCTTCTGGGTTATAGTAGAAACTTACTGGTATCTTTTTCCCAGGTAGCAGAACTTGATAGAGCAAGATTGACTGATCTAATGAAGTATATAATAAGCTATGCAAGCAATCCTGCAACTTCTTCTGAAAGAAATGGGCTGTATAGTAGGGAACTTGTTGATTCGTCTGTGCGCAATCTGTTGCATGAAATGGTTATGATATGCGGTGGAGTTTCAACAGGATACACGCCTGCTTCAGGATATCAGTTTTCGGGCAGCTATAGACACGCCCCAAATCCTTTTGGACAAAATATTGAAATGAAGAGAGGCGACTGGATATGTCAGAAGTACGTATATCCTTTATTCATTTTTCATTAAATCATATTATAATGCTTTAAAGCAGTATTTTCTTTAAAGCAGTATTCCTCCCCTACCAATGAGGTTTCCATCTTCCTTTGTTTGAAAGGAATAATTAGTCTTGAAAATTTTAAATTTTCGAGCAGATTATGCCTCAGTTGCAGTTTCCTTACCTCTTTCCATAATCTGTTTTGTGCAGGTGCAATTTCATGAACTTTGCTAGAAACATTAAATGCCTTGAATGTGAAGAAGCCCGACCACAGAGGCAACTAACTGGCGGGGAGTGGGATTGCCCTCAGTAAGCAATTTCATATGCTCTCTGAATGCTAGAAATCAGTTTATAGGCCTCAATTTTTAAAAGATATTCATTGTCAAATGTGTTTTTTTCATTGCAGATGCAATTTCTTTAATTATGGGAGGAATGTGGTTTGTTTGAGATGTGACTGTCGAAGACCTGGTGCTCCATTGTTTAATAACAGCAACTCTCAAAATATTGGGACGAAATTCTCTCCTATATCTAGCTCAGGTTCTTCACATACTCAATATCAAGGAAGTAGCCATGGAAACGCTGTTCCTTTTGTGCCACTACCTGCAGATGCATTTTCGAGGAGCGGTCAAACTTCAGAGATGGATTATGGAAATAAAGTACCAGTAGAAGTCAACAGTACAACTATGAGTAGCACATCCCAGAACTTATCTGGGAATATTCAGATTGACAACCAGAATAATGAGGGAGAGCAGACTGAAAAGTCAGAGAGATGGTTTGAAAGGATGGCTGAGCTGCAAAATGTCAAGGATTTGCCGAGTGCAGTTTCAGATGACGACTTCCCTGAGATGATGCCGATGCGGAAAGGAGAAAATCGGTTCGTGGTTAGCAAAAAGAAAGACAGGTCACTCTCTTCTCCACAGTACAAGAGACAGGTTGCAATGGATCAGGCAAACAATACTAATTTTGTACCTTTCGTTCCCTTCCCTCCTGGCTATTTCGCTCAAAAGGAACCGGAGCAATCCAACCGTCCAGACACACCAACAAATACTGTCAGTGAAACAACTTTTAGTGAAAAAGTGGAAGACACTGATATATTCGACGCAGAAAATCATGGAATGGCTGATTCGAGTCGTGTTTGGAGGAAAGATCAAAAGGCAACTAGTGAAACGAGCACTGCACAAATTTCTGGTAATTATTCTACACATTCCAGTGGAAGCACTGGCCAACACTCTTACACTTCTCGCACCATGAACACTAGTACACAAACTGGTGGATATTCTAGAGAAGGGATTGCTATGAACACTAATACACAAACTGGTGGGTATTCTGGAGAAGGGAATGCTATGAACACTAATACACAAACTGGTGGATATTCTGGACAAGGGAATGTTTCCACAGCTGGATATAGAGGAGGAGCTTCGTCTCAGCTGCCTAAAAATGAGAGTGTTCGAACTGGCTGGAGTGGGCCCAGCTTAGAAGGGTCAGCTGTGAAGGAAACAGATCCTCTTGACATGTCAGAGGAAGCTAAAGCCGAAAGATGGTTCAAACGTGTGGCTCAGATAAAGGATATATCCGAGCTAAGTCAGATTCCAGATGAAGACTTCCCTTCAATAATGCCAATGAGGAAAGGTGTTAACAGATTCGTCGTTAGCAAAAGGAAAACTCCCCTCGAACGGAGGCTGACATCCCAGCAGTACAGAAGAAATCTTCCTATTGTCCCTAATAATCCAGTGAAGAAGGAAGGTGATAGCAGTTGATTTGAGTGCGTTTTATCATTTTAAAATTCAAACATTCGCTGCTGCTGCATTTTTGCTTTCTTTATCAAAGGAATAATATATTGTTATTTATGTAACTTTACTTTATGTGCTTTGAAAGATTTCTTTTGCATGATTGTATATAGTGTCTTAGCCAAGTGGAAGTATCAATTTTTGTCAGAAAGTATTGTTATTTCTCGAAATAATTTCCTCGAAAACATTTCTTTTTCCATCATGGATCTGTCTCTCATACCTTAAACTGAAGCCAGAAAATAATCGATCTCAAAGCATACAAAGATTCAGATGAATGCTATGCAATTTACTTTGGATTGTCCTCTCTCTCTCTCTCACACACACACATCATTTTACCCCATTGTTGATGCCCAAAACCTCTCTAAATTCCTGGTAAACTCCTCTGGTCTACCCAAAATCACACTACTATGATCAGCATTTGGAATGATATGAAGCTCTATCTCAGGATCCTTCATCTTCAAATTCAAGCTGCATTCCACAGGCACAACTTCATCCTTCCTCCCTTGCACCACACGTATCTTCACCCCGGCTTTCCTCAGCACATCCAAGTACTCGTCCAAGAACCTCACCCCTCCACATAAGACATTGTGCATTGTGTGCCACGCCGAATGATGAGTATGGCGCGTCACATCCTTTGTCAGAAAGTGAATATCCCTAAAGAGAGAGAGAAGGCAACATAAATCAAATAAGAATCTTGATTGCTCCTTCTTGGATGTTCCCTTAGGCTGATAGAGAGATGAAAACAATATATGTAGTTATTTAGTTGTTCGAACGCACCTTCCTCGGGTTAGCACCTTCAAAATCCACTCCCAGACTCTATGATTCCGGCACAAGACGAAGCAAATGCATCTACCCAAATGCTCGTACCATGACATGAAGGCGGAGAAAAACATCAACGGGGGCCATACCCGCCTCACAGCAAGCTTTTGAAGGGCTTCTGCAGTTGCATCTCCTCTCGAAGAAGAGAAGTAAGGCTGAAACTCGAGAAGGGCAATCTTACTAACAAGAATATCAACAATCCATTCGATTTCTAGCAAAGATCGAATGATGACTTACCGGAGCTACCAAAGTGATCGATCTCACCAAACCAGAGTACTCTGCAGCCAGTGCTAGTGCAATCACACAGCCCATGGAGTGTGCAACTAGGTGAAAGGAATTCAGCTCAAACGGAACGATGACCGATTTCTTGATCATTTGTACGTGATCCCTTAACGTGTAGAGGCAATCTTCGGGCTTCGGGCTTCTTCCGAAGCCCAGCAGATCCACTGCAAACAGTCTGCAGTTTCTCCTGGAGTGTTTGGAGAGGTTAAGGAACACAGTCTCTTTCCAAAGTGAAGAAGATGAGAGAAAGCCATGTAAGAATATCACATTATCCCCATTGTTTTCTCCCTCATTAGTCTCCTCATTTTCTGTCAAAAGGGATCAAAACTTCTGCATATCAATTGCACAATTCCTTATCCTGCAATAACAATTTTTTTTTTTTTTTCATCAAATATTCAGAAATGTTAATACCTTTTTCTTGTTCTTTGACAACAAGATGAAGGGTGGTGGTATCAGTTCCCTTATCATTGTTCATCCAAGAAAGGCAAGATTCACACCCACAATCAGACCACCTATTTTTTTTCTCCTTGCGAAATTGCCCATTTTTAGTAGGGATTCTTGGGAATTTAAGCAAACCCATTTCCCGAAATATGTTTTTTCTTCCATGAAGGCTCTCAGAGAGCTCACATTCGCCATTTTCGACTGGGAGTTGTTGAGTTGTGTCTCTTGGCGTACAGTAGCAAGAAGAGGAGTTGCCTTCGAAGAATTGGTCGAGAAATTTGAAGAAGAGGCACATGATAACGTCGAGAATGTCTAGAAGGAAGAAAACAGGTAGACTAACAACATAATTCAAGGTTTCTGAGATTCTTGACATCTGCAAGGGAGAGAGAGAGACAGAGATAGAGAGAGGTGGTGGATTGCACACGTCTTGTTCAGTTGGTAGTTGCACTTGCAATAGATAAGTTGACTTCTATAGAATTTGGAAAGCCCAGATGAAATTTTCCAGAAATTTAACAAAATTAAAATCAAAAAATTACCCTTCAAAAAAGAAAATCAAAAAATTAAAATTGATAATTTGATTCAATTATAGAGATAGGAGTAAATCTGGGCCTATCCAGTTGTTTCCTTTTCTTTTTTTTTTTTGGTTGCGAACCTAGATTTTAGATGTTGATACTTGATACTCATCTCACACATTCCCATCAACTTCCACTTTCCATTTTGGGTTTTCTATGGGAGAAAAGGAGCTAATCATTTCTCATTTGTTTTTTGCCGATGATAGCCTAATTTTCTGTAAAGCAGATCCCCAAAATTGCTACAACATCAAAAGAGGCTTGCAGCTGTATGCTAGAGCATCGGGACAAGTGGTGAATTTTGACAAATCTGCTGTGACCTTCAGCCCCAACATCGATGATCAAAAAGCAAGACAAATTGCTCAGATGATGAAAATCCGAGTGGTAAAGGGACATGAACTTTACCTGGGACTGCCTACGTTCACTCTCCGGAAAAAAGTTCAGCAATTTGGATTCCTTCGTGATAAGGTTAGCAGCAAATTTGACTCTTGGTCCTCAAAACTTTTCTCAGCGGCAGGAAAAGAGGTTTTGATTAAATCTGTTATTCAAGCTATTCCTACGTATACGATGTCGTGCTTTCGCATTCCCATTTCAGTTATCAATGACATCGAAAGAAAGTGTGCACATTTTTGGTGGTCTTCTTCAGAAGGAAAGCGAGGAATTCATTGGGCAAACTGGAAAATGTTATGCCTTCCCAAGGAAGAAGGTGGAATGGGATTCAGAAACCTTGAATGTTTCAACAAAGCGCTCCTCGCTAAACAGGTTTGGAGAATAATTAATCGGCCTCTTTCTCTCATGGCTGAGGTTTTCAGATGTAGATACCTAAAAGGGACAGATATTATGGATTATGCCATCAAAGGCAATGTTTCTTATGTGTGGAGATCGATCTGTTGGAGTCGTGACCTGCTAGCTTCGGGCATCCGATGGAAATTGGGAAATGGCCAAAAAATCCGAATCTGTAAGGATGCTTGGATCCAAGGCTTATGGAGTGGTCGATGTGCCCAGCGACAAGAACTTGATCCAATCAGTACTGCAGAGGTGGCACATTTCTTAAGAGAAGATGGATCATGGAACTCGCACATGCTTAAAAGGTTTTTCATACCTTGGGAGGTTGATGTTATTCTCACTTCTCAACCGGACCTTGAAAGTGAGGACAAAAGGGTATGGATCTTTGGTAGCAAAGGGACTTATAGTGTCAAATCAGGCTACATGGCAGGTATGGGCAATGGTGCTATCTCGAAGAGTTGCTCGAGCAAAGAAAATGATTTGTGGGCAAAATTAGTTTGGAAGAATAATATCCCTCCAAAAGTGAAGCTTTTCCTTTGGAAACTCTTCCATGATTTTATACCAGTAGACTTTAACTTGCACATCCACCATGTCCCGATCAATGGAATCTGTTCTTCTTGCTCCAAGGCGTGGGGTACTTCTACTCACACTCTATTCTTCTGCACAAAGGTCAAGCCTTTTTGGAAAAATAGTCGTTTCTGGACCTTGTTGGAAAGCTGCAAATCGGCAGCGATTTTCGATGTTGGTTGTTTCCTCAGCCACCATTTAAAGAAGGAAGAATACGAAGCTTGGGTGATGATGACCTGGGACCTTTGGAGATCTTTATGCCATCAGAAACATGAGGATAAAAATTGCAGCACACCTTTTGATATGGACAGGAGCTTGACTCTTTTAAAAGCTTTTCAAGAAGCTACTTCCCAATTTGAAGGTATGTCCTTTCTCAAAAGCTTGGCAGGTGAAAGAAGATGGCAACCCACCATTGATAATAGCTATAGATTGGATGTTGACGCAGCTTTTGATCCGAATAACGGACGCTTTGGAGTTGGTATCATTGTTAGAGACAACAAAGGAAAGCTGATTGCTGCGTGGGCAAGGAAAATCTCTCCAACAAGCACTGCACTTGAGGCTGAAATTTTTGCTATTATAGATGGAGTAAACCTATGCTTGGAGGAGAACTTTAAGCCAATCAGGCTTTTTTCGGACTCACTACTGGTTGTTCTACATCTCACGGAACCAGAGCTGCATGACGTTACAACCAATGCCGACCTCCAAGACATTTATACTCTTATTCAAAATGGTTTCATCTTGAGTGTGTCGCATATGTACCGAAGTGCTAATACTGCTGCTCATGCTTTAGCACAGTTTGCAGCTTCCTCTTCTTATTCCTTTAGATGGAATTCTGAGTTTCCTGAGTGGCTCTTAGTCATTGTATCGTCGGATCTTTCGATGGAGTAATATAATTTTCTTCCATTTCAAAAAAAAAAAAAGACATTTTTTTAAGAAAAATATCAAACTAGCCAATTATCTTAGCGAAACTATTAGGGTGTGTTTGGTGGATAGGATGAACCAAGATGAGGTGAATCATCTTGGTTTATCTAAGTGTTTGGTACCGAAATGAAATAAACTGGAGGGCCCGAGATGAAGCCCAAACCCGCTGCTATTTTACTGTTTTCGCTTGTTAACTCATCCGACGTTTTTGGTCGGATGACTTCAACTCATTCGAACAGTAACACAACACTTTCTCTCTTTTACCATTTTACCCTTATGTATTTATATGATTTCAAATAATAATAATAAAAATAATAATAATAATGTAATAAAATAATAACAATAATAATAATAATATAAATAATAACTCAATAATAATAATAATAATAACGTAATAAAATAATAATAATAATAATAATAATAATAATAATAATAATAACAAGAATAATAATAATAATAACAAGAATAATAATAATTATAATAATAACAATAATAATAATAATAATAATAATAACTCAATAATAATAATAAGGGACACACTTGGGTCAGCCAGAGGTACCGTGCGGACGGCTAAAACACTGACACTTTTATTCGTGTAGATTAGCACTTTTCTGTATAAAAATTGACACTTTTAAAAATTGACATTTATTCGTAAAATAATTATGTTAAAGATTGGCACTTTTATTCGTATAGATTAGCAATTTTCTGTATAAAGATTGACACTTTGACCCGGCCACACTATGTGGCCGACCTCACCCAAGTTTTTGTCTAATAATAATAATAACAATAATAGTAATAATTATAATAATAACAATAATAATAATAATAATAATATAATAACCCAATAATAATAATAATAATAACGTAATAAAATAATAATAATAATAATAATAATAATAAAAATAAAAATAATAATAAATAATAACAATAATAGTAATAATTATAATAATAACAAGAATAATAAAAATAATAACTCAACAATAATAATAATAATAATAATAATAATAATAATAATAATAATAATAATAATAACAATAATACAGAGTAATAAATAATAAATAATAAAGTGTACTATTTAATTCCAACGATAAAAAGTGAAATCGGTAGGGGTATTTAATAAGGGTAATTTGGTAAATCTAAGCCTTCATCTAGAGTTATGCATATTGTACCAAACACAAATATAATGTCATCCTACTTTTAATTTTTTGCTACCAAATGGAAATATGAACCCCTCATCTTGACACTATTCACATGACTCATCTTTAGATGAGTCATCCTTCCACAACTTGAATGAATCACCAAACACTACCTTAGGGTGTGTTTTGTAGGGGAGATGAAGCAAGATGAAGCAAGATGAGACGAGTCATCTTGCTTCATCTCCGTGTTTGGTAGCTAATAGCCGGCCCGTTCTTCATGTACCAAGCCCGACATGAGGTGAGATGACTCAACTCTCAAATTTGATGAGTTGAGTCATCTCACCTAAATAGTAATCTCTACTTTCCAATTTTGCCATTAATTAAATAAAATAATTGATGCTAATAATAATAATAATAATAATAATAATAAAAATCAATGCTAATAATAATAACACTAAACTAGATTAAAATAGATAAAACGATTATAATTAAATATTTAATAAATAAAATTTTATTAAATAAAATTTTAATAATATAGATGTTTGTTGCTGTTAATTAATAATAATAATAATTATTATTATTATTATTATTATAATATTAATAATAGAAATAATAATAATAATAATAAGTAGCAATGAGTAATCACAATTATAACTGCCAAAGTTCAATTATTGAAAGGGTATTTTGGTCAATAAGGTCTCTCATCTATAGTTTATCAATTGCACCAAACACAAATGTTTTCTCATCTCACTTTAAAATTTTGCTACCAAATAAGCATATGACTCTTTCATCTTGGACACTATTCATATGATTCATCTAGAGATGAGTCATCCCTAGTTTTCGAGATGATTCGGCAAAATGCACCAAACACTGCCTTATAGTAACGATTCTGTTAAAATTATATTAATAGTAGCTAATTTTTAATTTTTCGGACAAAAATATACTCGCCCCAAAACCCACTAATAAAACAAGAAAAAAAAAAGAAGAAATAATTTCTTCAAACACGCATTGCGTACTGCCACCTAGAGCCGGCCAAAAAAACCGGAACCGTGGAACCGAACCGGAACCGGCGGTTTTCGAACCGGAACCGGAACCGGCGGTTTTCGAACCGGAACCGGAACCGGCGGTTGGAACCGGATTCGGAACCGGCGGTGCGGTTCCGGTTCCATTCTTGAGGAACCGGGAACCGGCGGTTCCGGTTAAAAAACCGGAAAACCGGCATTTTTTTTATTTTTATATTTTATTTGTATGTTGTGTATAAATATCATACTAATTATTTAATCTAACATTTTATTAGTATACATCCATTTTAATTAATTCTTAATGTACAAAATATAAAGTATAATTTGTAAAATGAAATAGATTTTTCATTGTTGAGTTATAATTCAAATTGAAAAAAGTACAAATGAATAAAATGACATACATATGTGATGTTTATTCATTCAAAGTTAAAATATAGTACTAGTAGCCTAGTGATGTTGGATGTTGTGCAATTGTGAGTTGTGAATCTTATGATAGTGTTCAAACTTTAAATTCAAATATTAAAACAAAAAACCAAATGATATAAATGACAAAATATTCAATTAACAATGTCACATGATAATGATGAATTGAAGATGACAAAATATACAATTTAGTAATTTACATAAAGATAATAAATTATCCAATTCATGAAGAAGATAAGATGAAGTGTCAATTTTGAAATTTTTCATTCTAATTAAGAACAGTGTTCTAAAAGAAGGCCGACTTGGCCGCCTAGAAGGCGTCTAGGCGCTAGAAGGTGCCGGGCCGTCCCGATTAATGGCAAGACGGTTTTCTCTAGACGGTGACGAATTAATCGGTATCTAGACAGGTGCTTAGGTAGTACTAGGCATGTCTAAGCAGTCCTAGGAGGGTTTAGACGAGCTAGCCGGGGCTTGAAGGACTGTAAAATTAAATTATAAGTGAAAAATTATGGATTTTATACTTTAACTTATGGATATCATTATAAATATATAAAAAAATTGACGTAGATTTTGATTTTATACTAATCCGTCTAGGCCGTCTAGGCACCGCCTAGACTCCCGCCTAGGCCGCCTAGACGCTAATCGCCCCCACACCGCCCTACTAGCGTTTAACGACTTTTAGAACACTGATTAAGAATGATAACATGTTAAATTTGTATGAACTTTGCATATTTAATTATCAATCCATATAATTCCATATCATATGAAGTATATTTTTTAAATTATGTATTAATATTATCTATTGGAAAAAAAAATAGTGGAACCGCCGGTTCCTAACCGGAGAACCGGGTGGAACCGGGGAACCGTGGAACCGGAGCATCTTCAATCTACATCTATAAATACCCCCCCCCCCCTATATCAAACCATTTCTTCACACCTTCAACTCTCAATCTCTCATCTCTATCAGTTTTCGATTTGTTATATTTTCAATTTCTCTAACAGTTTTCGATTATAATGCTCTTACAATTAAACTCGAAACAAATATAAACGAAGTATGCATATAGGGAAGAAATAAAAAAAAGAGAAAAAAAAAGTGGCCGGTTCCATCCGGTTCGAACCGGAACCGGATTCGGAACCATTGGAACCGGCGGTGCGGTTCCGGTTCCGGTTCGAACCGGAACCGGAACCGTGGTTGCCTCTACTGCCACCCCCACCCCTATTGCGTGCCACCATTGTTTCGTGAATACGATATCAGACGAATACACACGATCACACATTGTTTTCCGTTATAATGTAAAATATATTGTCGTGCAACCGTGCGAAACGATGATAATATCTTTTAAAATGGGCCATTGCAATTAACATTTTTAAGAAAATTGATTATTTATATAAGGAGCTATTTTTCCTATTTATCCTTTTTGGACTTCAAAAAGGAACTAGACTGGTATTTAAATTATTATTAATATATGAAAAATTGAAAATACATCAACACAATAATGAAAAATATTGTTGTGTACGTTGTTGGCCTAATAGTAGGGGATTAATATCCGGAACCAAAGATCCTCGGCTCAATCATTCGTGGCATGTCTTTTAAATTTCACTTAATTACGTTAAAAAAAAAACATCATAAATATTGTTGCCTCCAAATAAATTGGGCACGACGTTAAAAAAATTATGGCAACTTTAGTCAATACACGAAATGAATCCATTAATTCGATATGTTTTGGTTTGACGTAATTTACGTTTGGTTCTAAATAACTGAGAATTCAATTATTTCGGTAAAGCAACGGATTCCCTATAGGGCCGGTTTGGTAGTCGGTATAATTCAGGAAAAGCCGAGATAAGAAAATTTATCTCGGCTTTTTCAATGTTTGGTATCCGAGAAAAATAATGTTATCGGCCCGCGAAAAAGCTTGGGCCCGGACTAAATTCACTGTTACACTGACATATACTATACCGCCTCTACCACCAGATAAGTTGTGATAAGTTTTTTATTTTCAATTTTAATTATCAATTTTTTATTTTTAATTTTAATTAAAAAAATTATTTTCAATTTTAATTATCAATTTTTTATTTTCAATTTTAATTATCAATTTTTATTTTTATTTTAATTATCAATTTTTTATTTTTATTTTAATTATCAATTTTTTATTTTTTATTTTAATTATCAATTTTTTATTTTAAATTTTAATTATCAATTTTTTATTTTTAATTTTAATTATCAATTATTTATTATTTATTTTAATTATCAATTTTTTATTTTCAATTTTAATTATCAATTTTTTATTTTTATTTTTAATTATCAATTTTTATTTTTAATTTTAATTATCAATTTTTTATTTTCAATTTTAATTATCAAAATTTATTTTCAATTTTAAATATCAATTTTTTATTTTAAATTTAAATTATCAATTTTTTATTTTTTTTATTTTAATTATCAATTTTTTATTTTCAATTTTAACTATCATTTTTTTATTTTTTATTTTAATTATGATTTTTTTTTCTATTTCTTATCCCAACTTATCTATGTTTGTACCAAACACACAATATATTTCTTATCCCAACTTATCATACTTTTTTTATCTCAACTTATCACACATTTTCTTATCCGCCCTTTTCTCGGTATTGCTACCAAACGAGCCCATAATATCAAATTCATAAGTCTATATTTTATTAGTAAAAGTTTACATTTCTTTGTTTTTGTTAGAATCTCATATTTCTACTACAAATGCAATGAATTTTAACTTTAATCCAAGTCTGATTTTATTAACTATGAATCTTGAAGCCTTGATTCTAAAATAATATTGCTTTGTTATTGGACGATCTCCCCATAGTTAATTCTTCTTGATTTTTTCTTGCCCCTAATGCCTATTCAAGTCAAAGATACCCATTTTTTTTTTGGGTAGAATAGCATATATAAATTTATATATTTCGAAAATAGCATTTCAAATTTCAATCCTCAATCTCATTCTTCACATTAATTAAAACAAATTTCCCAAAATTAATTAGTTACTTATTAAAAAAGGGCAACGGCCAAACAAGGAGCCTTTAATCGCAACGGAAGGCCCAAAAACCCTACTAATTGAAATGACGACAACGCCCCTTTTTTCTTCCCGTTGGTGAATATGGCGCCAAAGATGACGTGGAGCTACACCACGTCAGCCTGCGCGCCAAAACGAAACCCTTATCACCGCGGCACTACGCAGAGCTCCCTATATAAACCTTGCTGGGTCCACCCGTTTCACCTCCACTCTGTGTTTGAGCAGCCATGGATTCCACTAAGCAATCGCCGTTGTCCTCGTTCAAATCGAAGAAGGTTCTACGGTCGCCGGCGCCGTCGGATCGGAAGGTTTCCGACCCGAGCCCGGATCCTCTGTGCGTGAAGACGCCTGGGAAGCCAGTGGATCAACCTCGGCGGTCGCGCAACCGCAATGTGGCTCTGTCGATTGCAGATGTAAGGAAAGCGGCGATGAAGCTCCGGGAACGGGGATCCAACCCGCCTCCGAGTGCCGACCCGGTTTCCCCATATGAGGAGGAGGTTGCCGAGCCGAAGAAGTCTGTTGCTGCGGTAGAGCTTCCGGAAAAGTGAGTGCTTTCTTTTGGATTTTATTCGTTGAGGTCAAAATCAGCAATTTGTTCTAAGGATTTGTGATTTGGGCATTTGGTTTCAGATCTGTTTTCTATTTCATGATTCAGTTTTCTGCTGTTCTCCCAACGATTTTGTCGAAATTTTTTGGGTGATATTCTCCTTTTTTTGGTGAAATATTCCATTTTTCGTGTCTAATGGTGTGTTTGATGTTTATGTTTCAGATACGATTTGTTGGAAAAATTCTTCATAAGCTTGGATTCTTCAATCAGGCTGCTCCAATTGAAGAGATCTGCAACAACGTTTAGTAAAATTAGTCCCCAAATAGAAACTTTAACGGATAGGTATGCTGAATTTGATCTCGGATTAACGAATCTAATGCATTTTTTTTGTTCTCGTTGTGAATGTTAGTCTGCTTTCACTTTCAGGAGATTTACATATAATCATTTAGCTCAGTTAAAGTTCATCATGCCTGAGGCAATTGTGCTGGAGAAAGTCCTCGAACATGACGAGCGCACTAGCTGTATGAAACCTGTTCTTCGCATTACATTGGATGCTGAATCCATTAAGAGCAAAGTCAAGTGTCAATCTCTTAGTGGGAATGTGCAGCTTAGGAAAGTTTTTCGCAGCCGACTTGTAAAATTCTTCAAATCACATCCGGAGGTAACACTTTTACTTAACACATTCTTTCTCTGAATTGTAGTATGTTTCATCTCATTCACCAAATGTCAAATGTCAATTTTTGATGTTACTGCTCAATCATGGTTATTAGTAGCTGAGAGTAGTTTGTCAGAGTACTGAATTTGCTTAGCTATGTTTTTGGTAGATTGATTTACTTTTCTTGTAAAGCCAGTACAAATTATACAGCATTTGCCGTAAACCTGTATCAACATACATTTTAATAAAGTTTCTAATATGCTCAATGATGTGCTCGAACCGCTGCTCAAGTTAGACTAAGGTGGAATGGGCTATATATGTGTTCTTGACTCGACCGTGTTAAGTATTCATTGATTTTGTGGAGTTGCTCTTATTTTCAAATACAATAAGTTAGTGACAAATTGCCACATTCTGAACTCAGACTGATGATGTCCCGGAGGAAGTGCTACCTGCACCATTTGATAGATTGAATGAAGGTCCAAGCATGAAATCTGTTCCTCGGAGCTTTTCACAGCAGAATTCTGGCCATCGAGTGGAAAAGCCAAAGCAAGAGCAACAGTTGGTAGGCTCACATCTGCCTCCATCATTTAGAAGGGGCTTTTCAAAACGGAATTCTAGCCATCAAGTTGAAAAGCTCAAGCAAGAGCAACCCTCTATCACCACTTCCCTTCATTCATTTAATTCTGAAATCACATCATCTGGAGGTAGCTCTCATGAAGAAATTGCCAGAGGTTCAAGCAGCGAAACACGCTCATCATATGAAGCTTCTTTAAGCAGCAAAGTGTCGTCTACTTTTCCAGAAACTCCAGTGAAATGCATCAATCCTGTTGAGGATGAAGATCAATGCTCCGATGAAATGGCTTCTGTGCTTAAAACGCCAGCAGCCATGGCATCTACTCCTACAAGTGCTACGCCTATGCTTCAGCCAACTAAAAGATGCTACATGAGCCCAGATAATGATTCGTGCAAAACACCAAACAAACTTGTCAGACGGCCTCCTCCTAATAGGCCTTTGCTTTTTGATACTCCTAAAAAGAGTGTGGTGACGAATGATGCTGGAGATGGAAAGAGAGTGAGCTCATCAGCTCATGGCGACATCTTCAACATTCTTCCACAATCTCTTATACAATCTGTAAGCTATATACAGTGGTTATGAAATTTAAAAGATGTTCTGGTTTTTCCTTTTTCTAATTAATTTTTTGTTTGCCCTTGCAGATTCAAGAAAAGGAGAGATTGGCAGCAATGGAGAAGGATCCAGCAATCTCTCAAGCAATGAGGCGGCGCAAAATGATTGCTGGCCTACCTAAGCTCTTTGACAGAATCTATTTCTTCTTTCAATCAATCAAACGTTCAGTCCTCACTAAAGAGGAGCTGATACACAGACTAATCACTCAGTTAGACGTCGTTGCCAGAAGTAAGTTCATCAACAAGATCAAACTCATCCTTATTTTTATTGTGAAGTTCACTTTACTGATTTCTTGCTCCATTACAACAGTTGATGTAGAAGAGCAGCTTAGATTGCTTCAAGAACTCGCTCCAGAGTGGATCCACGAGAAGCTCGGTTTGAGTGGAGATCTCCTCTTATGGTATGTCCACCATTTTCACATCACCACCACCACCATCACGATCTTATAACCATTAGATTCATTTTTTTTTCGAGTGATCTCAGCCTTGTGCTCTTTCTTGCAGTGTCAACAAGATTTCTAGTGCTGAAGCCATGCGAACGAGGCTGTCTGAGGCGATATGAAAGAAGCAAGAAACGACGTAAAGGGGTTGTGGAAATGATCTTTTTGTCTAATCTTACGTTCTTCAATCCATTTTTGTTCATGCTTTTGCCACTGAAGAAATGCTATATGATGAAAAAAGTTGTGATTTTTCCATTTCAGTTTCGAAAGTAAAGATGTATATTGGCATAGTTCAGTTCTGTAATTAAATGATCATCTAAGAAAATAATTCATCGTAGCTGTGTTTCATTTTATTTCATTTCGTCTTTGTGTGTGTGTGTGTGTGTGTGTTTTTTTTTTTTTTTTTTTTTTTTTTGTCAACATAAAAGAAATGTTTGAATCCAAAATAAGAGACTTTTGATGTAAGTGTTTCCGACTTTGAAAATCTACTTTATTATTATTCGCTTGTAGTACAATTTTGAATTGACTAAACCAATTGAAATAATAATATTACCTTCTCAATATTTTATTTCCTCCAAGAAAACATTTTTCTTACAATACAACTCAAATTTATTATTATTATTTAGAAAGAAAATCTGGCCTGCAATTAGCCTTAATTGAGCTAGAAAGTCTTATGATTAACCAATAGTATGGACACGTGGCAGCAGAGTATTGGTGCCCGATTTCTAAATTTCGGACCAGTAGTTGCTAGTCAGACATACTCCACAGTGGAAAAAAAGGTAGGTGACAACTGCCGATATGTAAAGGAGTGGTATTTTCCTCTCATCTATTCTAAAACAATTCAAACACTTAAAAAATCCCTATTCCTTTTCCTGATTTTCTCAACCTCTTCTATCATCTGGACTTTCATTCGGTAATCTACTCAAGATTCTCTCTCTCTCTCGCCTAGTGAGAGATAGAGTGCGTGCGTGTGTGTATGTTTTGATTTACCAAGAAAAAACCCGTTTTCTTATTTTGTTAATCTTGTATCTATATTAATGATATGAATTAGGATTCCCGTATATTTTCACTGATCGAAATAATATTTTCCCCTATTGAAAAATTTCAGGTGTTCGTTTAGTATAATGGGAGGGATGGAGTTCTTGGGAACATCTGAAGGCCAACTGCTTATAGCCGTTACAGTTGGCCTTTTTGCAGTTGGTGCTGCCTATTACTTGTTATCCTCCAAGAAGCCCAAAGGTTTTCTTCATATTTTGTATTGCTTGAGAAGATTTAATGCTCAATTTTATGTCTTTTTTTGGATTGCTTCTCTCTACCATTGCACATATTTCTGCTCTTCTTTTTTATGATAGCTTGAAAATAGTGTTCTTTTTTCATGGGTGGATCATTATTAGGTTTCAAGATTGTTTGTTTTCTAGTTGTTATTTTGCGTTTGAATCATTTGAGACAATGTAAGGAGTTTACCTCAGCACACTAGTGTTTATGAATGATTGAATTGGTCTGGAGTCTCGAGCTTCTGATTATTGAGCTTGGTTTGATTATTAACATTGTGAAGCTCTAAGCTTTAATTTTATGGGTAAAGACATTTTGGAGTGTGTTTGTTATATTTGTAGAATATCTAAGTTTATGTGATGTATTGAGTAGTTTGACTTGATTTTTAAGCATAAATCTATTTCATCATCTCAATCTTCTTGAAATGCTTGGAAACTGTGTAGGATGATGAATTCTTGCTGAAGCATAAGATCTTGTAGCTCATATTCTGTACTTGACTTAGTATCTTGTCTTGCTCTCAGTGTGCTTGGATCCCGATAATTTCAAGGAGTTCAAGCTGGTGAAGAAAACACAACTTAGTCATAACGTGGCAAAGTTCAGATTTGCTCTCCCTACACCAACCTCTGTATTAGGACTTCCTATTGGACAACACATAAGCTGCAAGTCAGTTTTGTTATCTTAGTTTTGTACTAATTGGTAGAACAAGAAACGCAATAGCTTGGTTTTTACTTACTAATTAAATATTTTTGTTGTCTTGTACACAAAAGGGGTAAGGATAGCCAAGGTGAAGATGTCATCAAACCTTACACTCCGACTACTTTAGATTCTGATGTTGGGTATTTTGAGCTGGTTATAAAGGTGCATCTTTTTTTTCTTCTTTTTTTTACTTTCTTATTGTTATGTAGTACGGAGTATCTTTTATTCATGTTTATTAACACTCCTCTAGTTTCTTGCTCCTGTTGGTTGAGTTTTTTTATGTATATTTTACGTGATGCCAGATGTATCCTCAAGGAAGAATGTCTCATCATTTTAGAGAAATGATTGAAGGAGACTATCTGGCTATAAAAGGACCGAAGGTAATTGCTTTCCTGTTAAGCTTTTTTTTTTTTTTTTTCATGCATGCATGAGGAGACGATGATTTTGTTATTTACCAGAACAGTTTTAGCTTCTTCACTTCAATTAATCTGTGAAGTACAGATCTCTTCATTGTTCATATAACTAGAACTCTAGAAGGCATATCGAGATCATCGAGTCATTGTCGTGGTACTCTTATCTTCTATTTGGAGATTTACAGAGTCCCTCCATCAGACCCTTTCAGGCTTAGTGTTGTTATACCTTCTTGAGATTGTTAAGCTATTTATCACAATACAAATTTGTTCCATTTCGGTAACGTCAAGAAATCCAATTGCCCCGACTGGATGTATGTTAGCTAATCATAGTAAACCATAGGCAGTTCTACCACTGAACGAACATGCTAGAGTTCATTGGGCTTACCAGATCATCCATGTTTTACACATGTAAATCTTAAAGTGACTCTTGCCTAATAGCCTTCGTGTACTGTAATCGTGTCTACATCTAGTGGTCAAGTTTGCATCTTTGGAAATTGAATTTTCTTGAACGTTTTGCATCCTAACCGCATTGTGACCCGATTTCTAGTGTAACTTACTCTTCGATCTTTGAAGTAGCACCTACCTGTATACTGTATTTATTTTTGCTGGATAGTTGAGTTTGTATTTATGGATAATATCTGTTCTTCCTTGGTATTTTATTCCTTCTCGAATGTTTCTGTTACTAAATGAACTTTATTCCATTGTCGTTAGGGTCGTTTCAAGTATCAACCAGGGCAGTTGAGAGCATTTGGAATGATTGCTGGAGGTTCTGGAATCACCCCAATGTTTCAGGTCTATATATAACACCAATGTCTTTACTCTCTCTCCTTCTCTATCTCTCTCTATCTATATATATACATATGTAGATACTAACTAATTCTCTCTCTCTCTCTCTGTAAAGGTTGCTAGAGCAGTTCTTGAAAATCCCAGTGACAAAACAAAGGTGCACCTGATTTATGCTAATGTAATGTTTGAGGACATTCTCTTAAAGGTAAACTTTTTGATATATCGTTCCATTTTATTCATTCGGATGATACATTCTAGATCAGAACTTCTGTGATGAAATGTCACTGAAAACACTGAAATATTACAAAATTCTTTTATGTTGATAGCAATTTAGTGCAAGAGCAGGGTATAGTTAAGCAATATATTATATATAATCAATACTATAAATGCCAGAATAATCTCAATAACTTAGTATTAATGGTGGATTTGTTCCAATGGAAAACATGAACATGCTCGAGTTGTGTTTGATTTGTCGGTTTCAGGATGAATTGGACAGTCTTGCAAGAAACTACCCCGATAGCTTCAAAATTTACTACGTACTCAATCAAGTAAGTTTAAATTCATTAATCTTTTATTTTACCAATGTATTTTGAATTCTACTTGGACTTTATTTGTAATTCTTACCATATGCTATTATTCTTTTTGTTTGCAACAACAGCATATATTAAATTCAAACTGTTCATTGTTGGCTCTTTTTTATTCATGTGAAACTTCTCAATTTGGTAATTTCTTGCAGTGCCTAACATTATTTTGCAAGCTGTAAAACTGTTGAAAATCGTAGACATTGTTTAAAATCAAATAATTGTTAAGATCTCAGAAGTAATTCTTGCTATATATGCTATATGCTTCCGTATAAGCAGTTCATAAAAAATTTTGACCAGAAAAAGTTTAGCATCTCAAGTGAAAGATGCCATTATATTTGTCATTGTAATGATATAAGCGCGCACCAACTCTTCTTTTCTCGTTTGGACTTTGGTAGCCTCCTGAGATATGGGAGGGAGGCGTTGGATTTGTGTCGAAGGACATGATTCAAGAACACCTTCCATCACCGACGTCTGATATTCAGGTTTGTGGTCGAGCTATGTAAAGTATGAAAATTACAAATGTAGAGCACTAAGTTGTTGGTCGGTTTATGCAGATTCTGAGATGCGGCCCGCCTCCGATGAACAAGGCCATGGCAGCTCATCTTGAAGCTCTTGGCTATGCCTCAGAGACTCTGTTCCAGTTCTAACTTGTTTTCAACAACTTTGGCCTTCTTTATTTGGACATTGCTTTCAAACACATGCTCTATTTTTTGAGGTTGTAAAATTAGGATTTGCTTATTCCGATGAAAATACAATGGATAGAGAGAGATCAAGTCAATTCTTAGCAATTTAAAATAACATATTTTTTCTCAAGAGAGCTAAATTTTTCCTCCCCCCTCCGTGAATGTGAAAAATACAATATAAACAAGAAAAAAGAAGATATTTTATTATTTCATCATAATCATAAACAAACCAAATACCAAGAGCCTTTACGTATTGAAAAATTGCATACATTCAAATTTTTCTATTTTAACTCTTAAAAACAGATAGCAAAGGGTATCCAAGAGCCTTGTGCAATACTTATACTACAATCTATACAATATATAAAAGAATAGTTGACAAAAATGTTATTTTCCCTCCAAATGTAACCATTAATTGTCCAATAGTTTATGAAGATGATTTACTTCAAAAAGGTGTGAATTGTCCAATGGATGTGATAATAAATACTCCCTCCATTTCGTTTAAATTGACTCATTTCTTTTTTGCCTTTTTTGGCACGCTTTTCCACGCTTCAAAACGATGGGTTTTAAAATGGATTTTTGAAGAATTCTTTCTTTTACGGGATACTACGAAAGAATTCTTCAAAAATCCATTTTAAAACCCATCGTTTTGAAGCGTGGAAAAGCGTGCCAAAAAAGGCAAAAAGAAATGAGCCAATTTAAACGAAATGGAGGGAGTATATTATAAATATTGTTTCATTGGTTGCTAATATATCTATTTTTGCACTATATTCTATTAATTTTCTTATTTTGCTATATCTATATGTTATTTGTTTACCTTTTCAATTCTATTTTTTATTGTAAAATTTTATTGTGATAATACAAAATTTGGATACACTGTGACAGACAAAAATAATTATTAATTGAACTTAAGTGAAATAATACCAAATTAGATTTAAAGCTATTGATTGATAAATTTACTTTAATCATGACTTATTGTGTAGTTTCTTGATGTATTATTTTTTTTCAAAGAAATGTATTAAATTACTAAAGGAACATAGTAATTAATTATTTAGATAATTATTACGAATCTAAAGAAAATACCAAAAAATATTAATTTAAATATCTTAATTTCAATAGTAGTTTTACTATAATAGCCTATAGGGAGCTTATGTTTACTATCGCATAAATATTTAATATTATTTTTACTTATATTCTATTAAAATTATTTTAGGTTACTAAAATTATGAGAATTAAATTTTTAGTGAAGATAACAATAACGTAATGTTAATTGTATTACATTATTCAATAATGATATTTTAAGAAAAAAAATATATAGTTTCAAACTTTTTTGTTTATTCTATTGCTCTCTTATACTCCTTCCGTCCATGATCTTTAGAATGAAAAAAATTTCGCATAAATTTTAATATTTTGTAATGATGAGTTTTAAAGTGAATTTTTAGAATATTTTTTTATAGGATACTATGAGCATAGTAGTACTATATGAAAAAAATATACTATAAAAATTCACTTTAAAACCCATCATTACAAAGTTTCAAAATCAGCTAGATTTTTTTTTGTCTAAAGATCATGAACGGAGAGAGTAATTTATATGATTATATATTCCGTACGGACGCAATACTAGTTTACTACTTAAAGATAAAATCACAATGTAATCCAACTATAATCCCTTTAAAGCAAATGTTTAAAGAGACCAACCAATTTGATAGAAACCGAAACACCAAAATAGAAACTCTCAATGTGAATTACACATATCGATCATCGATCACAAAATAAAAATGAAGAAAAATCATTAGAAAGTCGTCTAAACCAAAAATTCTCAAACTAACACCGAGATACTTGTGCTCCATCATAACAGGGGAATAAAGAACCAAACTTGAGCTAGGAAAGTTATTGCAGTAATTCTTATCCCACTGGAACACATTTGACATCCCATGTCTTTTCTTGAAACGATCTTTTTGTCTAATCCTAATTCATTTTTGTTCATGGTTTTGCCACTGACGAAATGCCATATGATGAAAATAGATTAGTGATGGGATGTAAATCATCAGTGATTTTTCCATTTCGTTGCGTTGTGAAGCGAGTTTGGAAAGTAAAGTTATATTGGCATAGTTCAATTCTGTAATTATAGGATCATCTAAATAAAATAATTCAACGTAGCTTTGTTTCATTTCATTTCATTTCGTCTTTGCGTGTTTGCTGCATTATGTTAACATAAAAGAAATGTTTGAATCCAAAATAAGAGACTTTTGATCAAAGTGTTTCCCACTTTGAAAATCTGACGGCATTAAGTGAGGTTGAGAAATAAATAAATGGGTCATGTTAATTTATCTAATTTTACAAATGGAATGGTCTCTCGATTGGAAACTAATCCCAAAATCTATAAAATTTATTTAATTATTCACTTGTTTGTACAATTTTGAATTGACCAAAACCAATTGAAATAAGTAGTAATTACCTTTTCAACATTCTTTTTCCCCGAAGGAAACATTTTTGAATTGACCAATAGAGTTTTTTATGAGTATGAATTTCGAAGAGATCACATAAATTAAATTTATACAAACAATACAACTCAAAGTTGTTATTATTATAATTATGCTCAGTCAAAAGCCTTTTAAAATATTGGGAAATCATACTAAAAAATTAGGGCTGCAATTAACCAGAATTAAACTAAAAATCTTATGATTAACCAAGTAAGAGTATGGACACGTGGCAGCAGAATATTGGTGCTGGATTTCTAACAGCCCAAATTTCGGACCAGTAGTTGCTGCTACTCAGACATACAGTGGAAAAAAGGTTGGTGACCACTGCCGATACTGTAAAGGAGGGAGTAGTATTTTCCTCTCATCTTTCAAAAAACAATTCTAACACTTTAAAATCCCTATTCTTTTCCTGATTTTCTCAACCCCTTCTTCCATGCCATCTGCAAAGTTCTACCCTATCTGAACAAAGGAGATAAAATTGTGCTTTACTACCATAGATAGCTTCTAATGGGACCTTAGTATTTGTCTCATAATAACAAGTCATCAAAGCTAGTCGGTGCGATATGCTTGGGCTTGGGCTTGGCTGGCTTGTGCTTGGGCATATCCTGAAACACCACGTAGAAGAATATATAAATATCAGAAATACTAATGTAACTGATGAATTTTTTAAACTTACCTTTATAAACAATTGCAAAAGTTTTGCGATACAGCGCATACTCTAATTCTTCAAGCCAATCTCCAAATTTGAACATCAGGATCAGATCTGCGTGGAAATCTTCAAGTATTGTATCATACTACAATAAAATTATGTAATAGTTAGTACAATTAGGGGATATAAAGAAGAACATGAACGAAAACTTAACATTAAATTTTACCTTTTTTGAGTACTGATTTATATGGGTTGATAAATTCCTGCATAGTGCCAACACCTTACAGTTTCCATCATGATTATCTCCTAAGCGATCCAAGCAGTCCTTCAAAGGCCCGTACTTGACACTATTATCATTTATATCGCTGGACCAATCTGGGATTTTACGTATAGAAGAAACCGTATAGTTATAGCCCCCAAAGTCTTCGTGCTCCGCCCCCGGTCTCTTATCGAAAACCCTTTTCATAAAATCAACTCTACTTTCATGAGACATTATTGAAATGTGGTTCATTATGTATTTCTCGTCCAGCTCTCTATAAGAATAAAAGAAAAATTGAAATTACATTAAAGAAAAAACTAAAACATTAGTATAATTAAATAATAGTGAGTTATTACCTATTAGGGTCTCCAATATTTTGATATTAAGTTATCCTGTGCTTGAGAGACTCGATCAAAGGTGGCACAGGATGACCTAAGAAAAGTTCAGCTATTATACCATTAACCTGGAGGAAATCACTTCTCATGCCTAACTCAGTGGCATCTTCAAACCACACCCCGAGAGTCTTGACAGTCTCGTCTTTAACTACCAAATTATCCATAGAAAGGATCAGCGACTGGCCCAACATCTTCTTTCTATCGTGTAGATAGATGATGAAATCTACAATTCCCCTGATGATGTTTGTGAAAATGTCGGGAACATATTCATACGTATAAGTTGTTCCTCTTTGATCATTATTTGTGCTGATAGGACCGGTGAATGTCATCACAACATTCGATTTCTTCTGCCTAAGTTGCTAGATATACTTCTTAAGAGAGCAGTCGTATCGAAGATGCACCACGACATTGTTTTTCTTGTCCACAAACTTACAAGGTAGGTAGGCCTCATGCACTATTTCCATTGCAAAGTCAAACATTTCCTTCTTTGGAGCTAGTTTCAAGCTATTTCTATCAAAGCAAACTGGGGTGTTGGTAGCAAGCAATACACCCATCTGTTTATCATCACTATTGACGAGGTACATAAGATTGTATGATGTGGCTTTGGTTGGGAGCTTTTTGGTGGAGAGGATGTGGGTTCTGGTTGGGAGGCTTTTTGGATGAGATGATTCACTTATCTCTTTCACTTCTGTATCTAGCTTCTGCGTGCTTGTTGCTCCATCTTTTCCAGCTGTTTCCCCCTGTTTCTCCTGTGGTTTTTCACAATACATTAATTCAAAAAGACTATCAATACATCTGGGGTTCTGAATTAATCGCAGTAAATACAAGAACAAAGCCAGGAAAACAATTACAATAACTTTATTACAGTATGGCAGAAAATGAATAAACAGAGAGCAGCGAACTTGAAGAGAGAAAATTATCACCCTGCAGGAAGAGGCCTATTATGATATAGAAACCTAATCAGGCCAGCGTTAAAGGGCGTAACCCTAGAATGAAAAGTCTGTTTACACTCTGTAAGATATGGAGGATTGATCATAAAGCACGAGTCCCACATAAAGAAAGACATGTACATTAATACATAAGATACATGTGATTTAATCACTAGAAATTTTATAGCAATAAAGATCACATCAGCTCAATCTACCCCAAATTATTCAGGTGCATGCATCTTTTTGTCTACAAACTTCTAAGAATATAAATGTGTACTATTTACATACTAAGACTTAAGAAATCTAACGTGGAAATATAAGCATATATCTCAAAACATGGTTTACAGAACACAAGGTCATCAGCCACGGTCAGCTGGAAAGTATCAGGAATTCAAAGGATCAGCCACTAATGCTATACAATACATAATTTACGAAGAAGTATACATTCTACAAGTACAAGGGCATACCAATTACAATATGATTCTACTCACAAGTCACAAGTATATTCAGGATAACTGTATGTCTGTACTTATGTCGAATATTCACAATATAATATGATTATGAACTAATTCAATCCAAAAGGTGAGGAGTTTATTTTCTAGTACTAGGATCAACTGTTCAATTAATCTGTAAAATTAACAGCAGTAAAAATATCCCGATTACATCCCTTTTTGAGATACCCAACATTTCCTAATGTCTCTCCCCAGCTCTCTTGTATAGAATAGTAATCAAACAACCTCGATATAGGTCCTGATTTTATCAAACATCCAGTTTCTTTCTGCCAACAATCCTCAACCAAATCAGAAAATACAACTTTCTAATGTTTAGCAATGGGTATTGGATAGGGGTATAAATGGCATGAAAGATATGCCAAGACTCTTACAAAAATTATTCACATTATCAAAATATGAAGAATGACATAAGTCACACAAAATAAGAGGAAAAAAGAAGGATTAGAGAGCTTACGTCTAGGGGTGGCAAAGTGGGAACATGTACAGAACTACCGCTTTGGCCGTCAGAGAGCTCTATAGATGTAGCTTTGTCAAAAGATACATACAATAACATGTAAAATAAAATCAAAGACAACAAAAAAATAAAGGCAAGATAAATCAGAAGAGCAAACCTAGCAACATTCTGACATATGATGGGACATTTAGCATATAATCATCTATCCTTGTACCCGTCCCTATCATCTGGATTGGAAATAATGCTTTTGCAGCTCTGAATAAATGATATTAAATGTCAAGTCATAGATGTAATCTACTACACAGCCATCAATATGTGCAATATCAAGAAAAAAGTTCATAACATGTGATATATACAACAGTACAATATGTAACTTTTCAACACTTACTTCTCTAGTGCACAAAGTGCTACATCTGCCTTTGTTATGATCAAATTGGCACCCTTACAATCTGTCGACATGATGTCGTATGCCATTTCCCTCCACTCAGATGTCATGTTAGTCGTATCCTTGCTATCCAAGATGATCATGATACTATATGAACATTTCTGCAGCGTACAAAATAACTATTAATTATATGATTCGAGACAAAAATAAAAGTAAAAGACATACAATTTCTTTGGAAATTTCACTCAAATCTCTCGCGTTGACATCCATGATAAAGAGAGGAGTAGGTTTTTCTGAATGTGATTCTTGTAAATCTGTTGGTGTCGCTAGAGTACATTCTGCCATTCTAGCATCATCAAGACCTTCTTTTGCTTTTTTTGCAATCTCATGTATTTCGGCGTGACTGTTATAAAACAAAAAACAAATGTTATAGAACCCAACTAACTAGCAATTAATTAAGTACTAAACTTGCATAACAAAAAATATACCAATTGAAACAACGAATTTCTCCATCCATTGATTTCAACTTATCATATGCAAGAGGTCTCCTAGAGTCAGCACAAACCACATATGGCCGGAATCCATTTCTCTCCTGATACAGTGCATATCTTGCTATTGCAGTGCATTTTCCGTATTTTCTGGGAACTATCACATAATTGCAGATTTTTAGTATCACTAGTTTTGCACCATGATATTTATAGATTAGAAAGGGCAAAACATTACCATCATTGGGAGATTTTTCAGCACGTCCAAT
Organism: Mentha longifolia; assembly: GCA_001642375.2. Taxonomy (NCBI): domain Eukaryota; kingdom Viridiplantae; phylum Streptophyta; class Magnoliopsida; order Lamiales; family Lamiaceae; genus Mentha; species Mentha longifolia. Next base: position 15,237,567 of record CM038112.1, read on the forward strand.
AAATAGGATGACATTCGGTTCTCCCTTCTGCAGATCAATGGGAGGCTGCTTTGAATCAAGCAACCGGCATAGCTGACTATAAACAATCTAAAAACAGAAAAAGTTTAAACAAATCAAATAAATATTAAATATTAAAAATATATTCTGTGACTACCTGTTTAATATAGAGTTGATAGGATTGTTTGAGACTTAGGAATTCCTTCTCGAATGCTATAATCCAGTCTTGAATATCATCACTTATGAGGAGGCCCGGATTCTTAAGTGTTTCCACGATATCACTGGTAAATTGTGTGTCATCCAATGTCCCGCCCACAAATCTGTCAATTGCAGCCAAGAGTGGAACAGTAAGTTGTGCAACTCTGACGCCATCCTGATTCAGCAACAAAACCATTAGCAATAATTAGCCGAATCTAGAGCTGTTGTCTATGTTACTTTAGTAGTAAGCGTAGTAGCTTTCCGGTTGATGCCTATGTGCTTAAGAAATATTTCATTTCCTTTCATATCATATCATTGTCGTCCACAGACACTAGATTAGTAAATAGAGAAGTTCTCACCTCAGTGGTCTTAATTATGAGATTTCGAATTTTTAGAGCTATTTTCATTGAACATAGATTAGTGTTGCTAAATTGGTCATTGAAATACATCTGTTGGATTATAATTAAACTTGTAGACTTTCCATAGTACAGTACATGATTAAGTATTATTTGAGTTTGTAAAACATACCCAGCCAAGTTATGTTGGGAGCTTTCTGGTGGAGATGATTCACTTATCTCTTTCACTTGTGTATCTAGCTCCTGCGTGCTTGTTGCTCCATCTTTTCCAGCTGCATGTGGTTTTGGTTTCCCCAGTCCCTCCTTCTGCCGGTTTTTCTTAGTAGTACATGATAAGAAAAACAGAAAAACAATAGAACAAAGAAACCAAAAACACATTTTTAATACCCAGCTTGGCTAGCTTGTAAGCATTTATATATATAGTAGCTCATAAAAGTGCAATTGAAGTGTCCCTTGGTTTCTTGAAACCTAACTTTCGCAGTAAAAGACTGTCAATACATTTGGGGTTCTGAGTTAATCGGAGTAAATACAAGAAGAAAGCCCAGGAAAACATGGGGAATAAGAATATTATAAGCTACGTACTATTTTCCTAACATGTTGTCCTCGTCGTTTTCAATCATTCTACAAATGATAAAATCTTCAGCTAGCCTACCTAGGAACTTCACAATCATCAAGACAAGAGGATTCACATAATTTGGAATGATACACACACGCACATAACATGATTTCTGGCTGGACACTCATTATGCGACTATTCAAACTCAAATTTCAAATATTTTACCTTTCCCATGGTAATGTGGGTTGATTAGCTACTAATGGTGGTTCGTATGCAGAATTCTTGCCCCTGGCCTGGCGGGAGTGAGCCACAGCAGCAGCTGCTCCTGCTCCCGCTCCCGGTGTGCGCGCGGACAAGAAGAAGACCACCTTTGTTCCTTTGTTTTTTTTTTTTGTTTTGTGTTTTTTTTTTTAAACGTAAAAGCTCGTTTGTTTTTGTGTGCCCTACCTTCTTAATTTTTTATTGCTAAAGTATTTACACAATGTCAGGGTAGTGTAGTTCTTTTGTTCTCAATTGAGAATAAATAATCATCCTTTCACCGATTGAAAATAATTACAAATCATATTTGTATCTAGTGATTCTTATTAATAACTATAAAGTTAGGGGAAAAAAAAGTATCAACATCATCAATATCAATCAATATATCAATATAAAGAGAAATGATCCCTACCCGGACACGTTTAATGTGTCCACGGCTGACGTGGCAGTGTCGCATCAATAATTTTTCCTTTTGGGGTTTAACTTTTTTTGATAGGGTTTAGTTTTTTTTGGTATAATTTATTTTTATAAGGATACTAATTATTTTTTTCCTTAAATATAATGTCGTCACCTCATCCGTTGGCATAGTAATCATACACACGTTGGGTAGTGGAGCATTACTCTCAATAAGATAAAATGATATGTTCTCGATTTTTCGTAAAATATTTTTTTTTCCTAAATTCTTGTGGCTGCTTTATTAGGTAATAATTTAATCAATTTATATATATCATATTATAATATATCTCCATATTTATGCATATCTTATATAATATCTATAAGAATCATTACCAATTCAAGATGTATAACTTAGAGCTGTCAAAAGTGGCCCGACCCGATGGGCCGACCGACCTACCCGAGATTTAGGTAGGGCTAGGCTCTAGTAATAGAAGCCCAAAATTTCCCGGCCCTAATTAGCCCGGCCCAATGGGCCGCTGGGCTTCTTGGGCCATGGGCTAAAAAAAGCCCGAAGCTCATGGGCTTATTTGACCCGATATATTTATATAATTTTTTTTATAATTATATATATAATGTATTATTTAAAAATTGATGAAATATATGAAATTATTAATTTTTAGTTATAAATTATTTTGATATCTAGCCTTTTAGGTAATTAATTTAATTCTTGAGGTTAATTATTTCATATTTTAATTTATAAAATGATAATTATATAATATTTTTTACTCTTGTTTTTAAAAATCAATTAACAATTATATTGACCAATATGATAACAAAAATATAAATTTTAAAATTGATTTTATACTTTTTTAAAAATAAAAGTAAAATAAAAAGAGTTATGGGCCGGTTTGGCCCGACGGCCCATATGGGGTCAGGTTGGGCTAGATTTTTATGAGCCCGATCATTTTAGGGCTGGCCCGACCCGACCCTTTTTAGCGTACGTGGCCCGATAGGCTAGACTGGGCTGGCCCGACCCGGCCTCTTTGACAGCTCTATAAATATAACTATAACTATAATAAAAATATATATATATATCAAATTATCGGTAGAATCTTCGGAATAAATACAAATTTTGTTGAATAAACAACTTTAATAAAAAAAAAAATCAAATTATTAGTTTCCTTCGATGTATCATTCTATTATCGGTATAATCTTTCGGAATAAATACAAATTTTGTTGAATAAACAACTTTAATCAAATATATATATATATTCAAATTATTAGTTTCCTTCGATGTATCATTCTATTATCGGTATAATCTTTCGGAATAAATACAAATTTTGTTGAATAAACAACTTTAATCAAAAATATATATATATATATATATTCAAATTATTAGTTTCCTTCGATGTATCATTCTTTTCTTTTCTTTTTTACTTTTCGTACTTTTATCCGAATAACCTCACGGAATCCTCCAAACTATAACATGCCCGAAATAATATCACAATCGAATATGTTTGCAATTCAATCTCACTATAATCACAAATAAGCACATAACTAAAAGCCATGAAAAAAGATTATATAAGAATCCTAAAATAAGTCAAATTATTCAACTTTACAAAATAATCACAATTATTTTGTAAATACTAATAAATTTATAATTATATGATTCCGATTTAATCAAAGAAAAGTAGCATATCATAACCGTGACAATGTCACGTCAATGATTTTTCTATTTATGGTTTAGTTTTTTTTATTAGGATATAGTCTTTTTCGGTATAGTTTGTTTCTTATGGGTATATTAATAATAATTTTTCTTAAATATATCACCGTCACTCAGCCGTATGCAGATTAAATATGCCCACAGTGGGTAGGGAATTCCTCAATAAACACTAATACAATTACTCGAGAAATGTTTTATATATATATATATATATATATATATATATATATATATATATTTTAAACACCCCGAAAGGGTGAGGGGTTAGGCAGACCCCCAACCTATATATAAAAGGAGCAAAATCATACAGCGTCTGGTGAGGATAACACTAGAAATGAGTGTCTAGTGTTATCCCCAGCATAAACCGAAAGAACAAACCTAATCGGAATTGGATCAACAACCGATCCAATTCTCGAAACAGAACAAGAAGTATAATAAACAAACCAATACAATGATGATAGCCCAAAAATTACCATATCAGAAAATTAAAAAGAGGGACTATCAAAAAGATGAGAGGCCAAGAGAGACAAAGCATACTACTAGCTATATCAAAAAATTACTTGAGAAATGTTATGTCTAATTGATTTAATTTTTTACTACCTTAAAAATGTTATACATCTTTGAGCTATTTTCCCATTATATCCATCAATAAAAAAAATGAATACAACTAATCAAAAAATATTCTCTCCTTGATATAATTTTCTTATTATTATCGTTAATGGACGGTTTGGTATTCAAAACAAGTACAACTTCCTATAAAATTTTACTCTTTTAATTCAATTAATAACGGGCGGCTTGAAATTCAAATAGTCTTTGAGCTATATTTTTTTTTAATTTATTACAATGGCCCGATCAAAGGATTTGAGATAAGTAGCAAGTATGATTCCCGGCGTGTGCGACTTAACCTATTTTTTATACAGTATATTTATTTAATCCTAACACTTTTTTTAAATAATTTAATATGAAATTTAAAAACCGTCTACAGAGAAATCGAACATGTGACATTTGCCTGATAAAAAAAAAAAAAAACTCCACTATTTTTAGGCCAACATGCACACAATCCTAGCAATTAATAGAAAATGCACACAATCCTAGCACTTAATAGAAAATACTCAACACATATATTCAACAAAAGGGACTAATGAAGTGGGACGGATGAAGTACTTCGTATATATTTCTTAAAGAGTATGTATTTACTCAAAATTTATGATATAAAGTGATTACATGTAGAATTTAAACACATTTATGTTCTTTTCTAATTTTTAATTTCTAAATAGAAAATAAAAGTATATATCACAACAATGACTCAAGCAACAAGATGCATGGTATTCAAAACGCGTACGACTACCCAAAAGATACTATCCATTTTGATGTTTTCTATTACATTGAATTAGCTAGACAACTTGATAGGGGTTTGATTCTGGTAAAAACTATCTCTAGTGTAGAATCTAGAATCTTTTAAATATCATTGATTTAAATGCAATGGATGGCTAAGATTAAACTGAATATTAATGAATTCATTATTAAAAATGCATATCTATTATAATTTGATATTGTTAAAGGGTAATAGGGTCAAAATTCATTCTTCTAAAATCGGGTTGCATATTATACGCTGATTTTGTGGGATTCATAACAATCTTTCTTAAAATAAAAATACACATGCATCATGTATTTCTTGCGCATATCATGTATATTTCTTTAATACAATAATATCAATGATTATAATGTAAATTGATGTTTTTGAATTTTTTTGGGGGCTAGCAAATAAAATGAAATCATTTCGTAATAAATTTTTTATTAGACCGTTATGCGTTCACGTGCATATTTTTTTCACTATTATTTTTTGTGCATGCATTATACTTTAGGATATTTTATTATGCATTTCATTAAATGACAATGCATATTTTTCTTTTCCATTATGCATTAATCTTATGAATTATTATACAAAAATACGCAATTGTAAGCAAAATGCATTATATTATGACTAAAAAATATAATTATTAAATTAATGCAAGGTGGAAATGATGTATATATTATTGCATTTTGTTTACAACAATGATGCATTTCTTAATATATATATATACACACAATGATACTATCGTGTTAATGATGCATTTTGTATTAATTAATTATGCATTTTACTTATATGAATGTTGCATAAATGAAATCAACATAATTGAACCCTTAAGCCTAATTGGAAAAGAAAAAAAAAATCCTAGTCGGAAATTTAATCTCTAACCCATAAAAAAAATTAATTATATTATTAATTTTAAATCCTAAACACTAAACCCTAAACCCTAAACCCTATTTGGGAAAACTAAACCATTGTCGAGAATGCAAACACTAGCTAGCCGAAAAAAAACATCTCTATTAAGAAAAATTATTGAATTTATTCACATTTGTTATGCATATTTCAGTTTAAATTGTTGCATATTTTAGTATAAGTTTTTATTGTCTACGATTTATTATCTCCAACGTAACTAGGGTTGTGCATATTTTGAATAAATAAATATCCAATAACTTATACTAAAATATGCAACAACTTAAAGTGAAATATGCCTAACAAATGACAATAAATGAAATAATTTTTTTACTAAGGGTTTAATTTTTTCGGCTACTGTTTAGATTCCCGAGAAGGGTTTACTTTTCACAGCTCAAGGTTTAGTTTTTTCAAATAGGTTTAGAGTTTAGGATTTAGTGTTTAGGGTTTAAAATTAATAATATAATTTTTTTTAAAGAAAATACTACTCCGTACATGTTAGAGATTAAATTTTCGACTATGAATTATTTTTCCCGATTATATTTAAGGGTTCATCTATACAATTTAGGTTCAAGGTTTAGATTACCCATGTAGGGTTTAGTTTTATACAAGCAGGGTTTATTTTTTTATCGTCTACACTTTATTTTCTCCAACTAGTGGTTATGCATATTTTAATAATAATTTGCAATAATAATTCTGCAATAAATAATTCTGCAACAAATTAAACTGAAATATGCATAACAAATGAGAATAAATGCAATATTTTTTTACGAGGTAATATACCCCTTTGTCCATAAATATAAGCCTAAAACAAAATCTGTCCAGAATTTAAGAAAACATAAATTTTGTCCACTTTTTTAAATTTGAGACCATATTACCCTTATTAATATCTTTTCTCTCATCTCTACTCTCTCCATTCACACGTCTTCTCTCTCTCATTCACTCTTTTCTTCTCATCCTCTCTCTTTCTTTCCTCTTTCTCTCTCTACCTCCTTCAATGGTAGAAACTCCATCCTCTCTTATTTCTTCATTTCTTCATCTTCTTCTTCCCTATTATGGTGTCGTCCCCCCCCCCCTCTGTATCTCTCTCACTCTAAAAGCCCTAAGCTCTAAGGGACCGGAGATGGTGAAGGTTTCCGACGGGCCTCACGAAGCCTTGAGTTGGTCTAGTTTTCCGACGGGACTCACGACGGAGAGAGAGAGAGAGAGAGATTCGACGAGTTGTGGTAGAAAAGAAATCTAGAGGTATAGGAAGCGACGACGAGTAACAGGTCCTCGACGAGTTGTTTTCAGATATCCCTCTCTCTCTCTATCTCTCTCTCTTTCTCTCCTTTTCAGATTTATTTTTTGTTTTGTAGATCTATAATTTTTTTCCAGTCAAATTAGAATTTTTGTGGTACAAAGAGGAAGATGGGTTTTTGAGCCTCTGTTCATTTTTTTAGGATTTTTTATTCTAGATCTCGCCGGAGAAACACGCCGGAGAAGATGACTCGCCGGAGAAGACGCAGATGGTAAGAAATAACTTAGTTCTTGCCAACCATTCATTGTAAGAAATTTTTTATTTTTGGTAAGAATTAATCAAATTCTTACAATCTCCAAAACGTCGGTTAGAAAATTATTTGTTCTTACTATTCATTGTAAAATTTTTGTATTTCTTACCAACTCGTGTATATGTGACACTATTTTTTATTTCTTACTCTAATACACATTTCTTACTCTAATAATTATATTTCTTACCTTTTTTGGACTGTGATAAAAAATACTAAGAAATAAGTTAAATTCTTACCACATTCACAAATTTTTGCCAACAAATAATATGTATATTTCTTACCTTTATTTAATCATGATAAGAAATATATATTTTCTTGCCAACTTTTTACTATTTTTACAAATTCTTGCCATGATAAGAAATATAGTAAGAAATAAATCGTAGACGTGGTAAGAATTTATCTAATTCTTGCCAAGTTTTTACTATTTTTCTCACATGCACAAATTCTTGCCACCTTTTTACCACTCCCACAAATTCTTACCATGTTTTTTCTTACTCTGATATGTATAATTTTTACCTTGATTTCATCATGATAAAAAATATATAATTTCTTACTGTAACACTATGCATTTCAATCTTTATATTTCTATTTCCTACCTTCGTTGGATTATGGTAAGAAATCAGTCAGACGTAGTAAGAATTAGCTGAAAAAAATTAGACAAAAAAACGAAGGAAGGTAATAAATACTTGCCAAGTTCTTACGATATTTACAAATTCTTGTCAATTAAGATTTTTGTGAAGGAAGGTAAGAAATTATACAACTCTAACTGAGTTGAACGTAAGAAATATACCAAAAGATAGTTATAGCTTCTTACAGGAAAAAAAAAAACGAAATTTAAAAAAAAAGAAACTGAAAAAAAGGTAAATAAGGAAAACTGAAACAAAAGGAAAATAAAAAAGAAGATAAATATAAAAAATGAAAATAAAAAATAAAAAAAGAAGGGAGAGAATGTGTCATAGAAAAGAGAAGAGAGAGAAGAGAGAGAAAGTGGAAAAGTAAAAGTAGGGGTATTTTGGGAAGGTTTTTGAATTATTGGACAAAATTTGTGTATTTTTAAATGTTGGATAGATTTTGTTTTCCTTATCTTTTCATGAACTTTTCTTTTTTTGCCCCTTTTTTTACTAGGGGTTTGATTTTTTCAGCTATTGTTTAGATTATCGACAAGGGTTTACTTTTATAGCCTAGGGTTTAGATTTTCCAAATAAAGTTTAGGATTTAGTGTCTAGGATTTAAAATTAATAATATAATTAAAATATTTTTTTACTACATGTTAGAGATTAACTATTATAATAATATATGATAACGAAAAGTTCAATATTATGCATTTCCTAATATATGGTAATGCATCTTTCAATATATATATATATATATATATATATATATATATATATATATATATATATATATATATATATATATATATATATGATTATGCATAAAATTGCACAATGGCTTGCATAAATCATGTGAAGTTATAAATTATAATAATATAATTGCATGTAAAAGAATGGGAAGAAAAGAAATATATGACGTGTATATTGAACCATTACAATAGATAAATGTGAATCAATTTAATTGGAGTAAAATACTCGCGTTCCTTAAAAACAGGATATGAACGGTTACAAATAAAAGAAAATGTCAACACTACCCTCTACATTACTATTATCGTGTACAACTAATAAATGCAAAATAATAAAACATTAAAAAATATATATATATACACCATTAGATGATAAAGATCAAAGGCCAAAAAAAGTTTCTAGGTTTCACATAATATTTAGTTTTCACATGATCTATCCCCTATATAGTATTTAAAATGAAACTACATGAAAAAATATGTCTCTTTCTTATTCTATTCTTCAACGGGTGCCTTGACATTAAAAATTCAAATGAATTTAAGTGGATTATTTGATATCTCCGTCTTACGATTACTGGCCCCTTTTGTTTTGGCACGCAATTTCTATGCTTCTTGATGATGAGTTTTAGAATAAATTTGTTGTAGTATCCCGTAAAAGGAAAAATACTTTAAAATTTTATTTTAAAACCCATCATCGAGAAGCATAGAAATGGTGTGCCAAAACGAAAGGGGTCAGTAATCATGAGACGGAGGGAATAACTGGATGTTAATAGTTTTTAATGAATAGTCTTAGTATATATTTTTGACTTAAAAGTTATAACATAAAGTGATCCTGTCGATTTTCGACGGGTGCTACACTAATTAATATTAATTATTTGTAATGACTATTTCACACTATTAATTAAACTAAACTCCAATTGAGCGCGCATCATTTTTAAGAAAAAATATTGGTCCAAACAAATATGTATAATGTGAATAAGGGACCTAATAATTTATGTCTAAGGTTTTGCTCAACGCCGTAGGGTATGCATGCCCATTTGGCCTTACTTGCTACATCCCGTCTATGAGTAGAACCAGAGGATTAGCTAATACTAATAGCTATGTTGTGATCTTGGTTTCTCTGTTTCTAGTGATCTAAAAGTGGAAAGGCTTAAAGTTTTACTAGACTATATAATACTCTTCATCCCCTCACGATCTGCACGTCTTCTATAATAATTTGAATTGCAAAATTTTATATTATCATAACTTGTTCGTTCATTCTCTAACTAGTACGATTTTTATGTCAAATTTTAAAAGTCTTAATGCGATCTTTTATTTATGATCAATCATCAATATGATTTTACAAATTAATGAAAAAATGAATTTTGTATTAAAATACTTAATATTACACTTATATCACTAATAAATTACTCCCTTCGTCCCAAAGATAACGTTCTGTTTTTTTTTTTTTACAATAATTTTAAGCTTTTTCGTCCTATAAATTTGGGCACGAAAATTAAGGGAATGTGTAATCTTTTTTCAATTATGAATAATATAAGTATAATATTATTCATATTTGGAAAAAAATTACACATTCTCTTACTCAAATAAATGGGACGAAGAGAGCATGGAATTATTATCAAAAGAAATATGACGTTATCTTTGAGACGGAGGAAGTATTTCTTAATACCAATGTTCAAAAGCAATGTGCCAAATGAAACGGGACCAAGGAGGGAATACCATTATTATTGTCTTGAAAATAATATATATTTGGCAAATTTAATTTAATTTTATAATACAATGCTAGTATTTTCTAGTAGGTGTAGATTTAACAAAGAGAGAAAAAACTACTCATGACATTAATTTTGATTAATTGTGAAATTCCAAGAAATTAGATTTTAATTTGAGATCGGCATGTCCTAAAATCTTAATGGGTATATCTCTCAGGACCGGTTTTTTCCAACAGGTGAAGCCCTTCTTCTCTCCCAAATCTTGACGAGTAGAGTTTCAGGTACTCGATGTCCTTGTGGGTAAGACCAAGCCAAAGATATTTAGTTACAGAATACAATCAACCTTGTTGGAAATATGTTAGAAGACTTGTGATAGAGAATTCAATAAATAAATTTCCAAGTCGTGGCTAATTTGTGATGTAGCAATGTTAGCATTTGTGTCCACAATCTAGAAAGGTGACTCTTAACAAGCAAAAATCGAGAATCTTCAGTGTATTATGGCATTACCAGATTTTGACTAAAATCTTTAAATTTCCTTAATTTTTTTAAGTTCACAAAACTCATGATTAGCACAAAAATATATTGAGTTCTCATTAAATGGAACTTCTAACACATTACTGCAAATAATCAAATAATTTGAAGTTACCTATAAACGGCTTAAAAGCCGCTCAAGTTGTAAAGAGGCAACGGGTTCCTCTGAAGATGAGAAGACCTGTCCAGGGTAGTATAAGACTCCATCACCTGGAGGGAGGCCCCGTCTGAATTTAATCTGGACAAAGGATGAAGAAGTGTGTCGAAGATCTACCAGATGATTATAAAGCCATGAAGATAGCATCATCAACTTAATATCCTGTAATAGATCGACTTACCTCAGCACTAGGAACTGTATAGCCTTCTCATAGCAATTAGCACCCCCAGTAAAGGAAGCCGGTTCCGCCTTCTTTCCGCACTCGCCGCATTACAACACGGTGCTGTGTGCCCCGCATCCCCAAGTGCCAATTAGGATGGGGATCTGATGGTTGCCATGCACACATAAGTCCACGACTCCTATATAAGGACGTAAAACAATATATATCAGGAAAAAACTATACAAGAGCATAACCAACTTCAAAGATCACCTATATACACTCTTAAACAAAATGATTAGTGCACACCCAATATTTGCACGAATAGAATTTTACAAAGATAGTATTCAAGTCTAATTAATAAGGAACTTATCAATTACAAGCAGAATCTAGAAACTGGACGTCCTACTTTTGCCCTCTCCTCGATCGAATAAGGTTAATCGTTACAAAAAGGTTGGTGTTACAATTGAGAGACTAAAAAACATGTGATTTAAATTAAAAAGTTGGTTTAAAAATTTGGGAAAACGTACATGCAGCATTTTATCCAACGTTGGTAAAGATCATAATCACTTTTATTTTGGTCAGTTTGTGTGGACAGCTCTTTACTTTCTCTAGCTATCGCTCTTTTCCACAAGCAAATATTTATGCATATCAGACATGCTTAAACTAACTGTACACACAGTAGAACCCAGTCGTCTGTCTTGATAAAGAAAATGATGATATCTTAGGTTGCACACTTTACTCTAAAATGTATCTGTCTTTCCAACATTGGGTTTTTCTATTTGAGTCAAAATTCCTTATAAAATGGCCCTGGGCAGAGTCAAAACTATATCAACAATTTCTTCAAATAATAATGAAGGTTACAAATAAAAGACATTTACAATACATTACCGCACCATTTCAGGCTGTATTTCTGCTATAATATCCTTTGCCAGGTCTTCACGATTCCCGATCACCCATCCACTACAAGGGAAAACGAGAAAGTGATGGCTATCTAGAGTCAATACTAAAGAAGGCTGTGGCCTGTGAAATCAGCAATATGAATTCAAGTCTACCATATTTTCCACTAACATACTTGCATATCTAAATCTAAACACAAACGTAAAAAAGATTTAGAACTACATTTCAGTGATCAAGATTCAATAGCAGCCATATGTGCATTTAGGCTGAAATGCTAAATGCTAAACCTAGAGAGAAGAAGTTAGAAGATTTAATACCTTGTGCAATATATTTGATTGTGAGGACGAAGAAACTCCGGAACTTTAAGAAAAGATTCAAAGTTATTAGAGGCTAAGGGTGCATTGCTTGGACCTGAGTTAATCAAGATACAACAAAAGAGAACATTCATTAGGAGCAATCTAACTAGTATCAAACACTTTCTCTCAGATGCTAGAACGAGCAAAATGTTGCCACACGATAAAGAAAATTATACTTCCTCACCACATCACCGAGTTACTTAAATCAGTACTATAACCCACTTAGTTCTAATACAGGTGTCTGATGGGATGTCCAGAAGAAGCCATTCAATCTCCGGATAAACACATATCTAGTATTTAGATTTATCCCATGACCTATAGCCCATGGAAAAACATTTGGAGGTGGATCTCAGAACCATGTACTGATTATTGTTAAATGAGGTCGTTATTTACAGGTATTGTAGGATCAAAGGTGAATAGGTGATGCCAGTTCGCTCGGATATCTTCTCATTTTCAATATCATGTTTCCACACACGCACACACATGGGAAGGACCAAAATCTTTTGAAGAACTCCTCAAGTTATAAGGAAAACACTCACCACTATAATAAGTTGTCATAATACGAGCATCAGGTGCATAAGCTTGAATCTCACTTGCCATCTAACGAATAGCTTCATAATGTTCGAGGTTCAGAGGCTGGAGATGGCATCACACGTCCCAAGAAGAAGAAAAAAGTAATAAGTAAAAGATAAAGTGGTTATGAAGATCACGTGATTTTAGAGACTTCAACACAATTAAAAAGTAACTGCTTCAGCTTATGTCATTATATAATCGCATATGGACAGGAACAAGAAAGACGGTGCTTAGGCTCAAATCTCAATAATCATTAAAAAATAATATGGTAGGGAATTCATCATATTCATAATTTCTTGAATACATCTACTGCTCTTGTATGTCAAGGTTTCTTCCAGAAAGATCGAACTATAGCATACTCACAACTTCCCAAGTATCTATAGTTCCGCCCAACAAATAAGATAAGTAGAGGCCAGTTATCCTCTATTTCCTTCAGACTTCAGTTATTGCTAGTCAGACACATCATTCAAATCTTTGCTCTAACCCTTAATTCCAAGAAATATGCACGTTCAGATCAGACCTATCACTCCCATATACCAAACTGAAATCAAAGCCCACAGCTGAACCTGTGTATACTCAGTTGAGCAGAAAATGTCAATCTCATGTCCTCACCTCATCCCACAGATAGAAGTAGGCCTTCCTCCAATGATTCTTTGTTCGTAATATCTCCACTTCTCTTTGCAGAAAGTTTGCTGCTGTATCGCCACTAACACATTAAAAGACAAATATAAAATAATCAAATTAATAAGTAACAAAGGAGCAGGATATACTTAGCCAAGGAGAAAGTTGATATATACCAGGAGACTACTGGACTATGCTGCAAGCCTAGGGTCAGAAAGATACTCATCTGATTTCGGATGATCATCTGCACCAACAAGGAAGTGAATACAACATGCCAAGTTCAGAGAAATATAATAAGAGGAGAAGAGATCTCGAATGTAGTAATCGATTAGTCGTACTTCTGAACCAGATAGAGGGTCCCATAGAAAGATGCATGCATTAATTTCCTCAAAATATAATTAAATACAGAGAAACGCAGGTGCTCCACATTATACTCAATATATAACTTTATCCTTGTAAAGCTACATTATCGAGATTAACAATTGACACTGTGATCTAAAGCATCTTTTGTGTTTTACCTGGCCATGGGCAGGTGTATGTCAGAACTCGCATTCCTTCACGCCCAGTGACGGAGCCAGAACTTTGAGTAAGGGGGGTCCGACTTTTGAACATATATAAAAATTTTTAAAGTATAATTAAAAATATATAATAATTTTAAACAAAATTATAATGTTTTATTTAAATTATATTGTTAAAAAATATTAGTAAACATGCTGAAATTAAGAACAATCTAATATTCTTCTTCATAAATATGAGGAAGACAAGTATGGGGCAAAGATAAAATGAAGAAGCAAAAGAGGAAGAAATAAAAAACTTTAACATAAATAAAATATGTTAGTAGGTAACTAGCAGGATTCGATCACACAACCTCAACTTAATGAGGCAAAAGTTAACTCCACTACACCAAATAAGAACATGGAAAAATATACCTAAAAATATAATTATTTTTAAAATGTCTGGGGGTTCCAATGCCCCCACTGGAACCCCCCTGGCTCCGTCTCTGTTCACGCCTTCAGCAAAAGTATGGGCTGATTTTATATTGAACCAGCCACTTAAAATGCTGATCCAAGGAAGTGCACCCTGATCTACATGTTAACTTGAAGTTTAAAATGAGTACAAAAGACAGGAACTTATATGAGAGAAATATATGAAAACTATTACAGAATTTTTTTGGGGAAACTTGTAAAGAATATGTGAACACGAACTATAGCCAACATGCATTGATTTTCAGAAATCTCATGTCATGTTGATTGCAAATTTTAAGGCCGCGCCACGGAGGACTAGAACCCGGGACCTTTGGTCCAAGGCTTAACCCCCTACCACTAGGCTAACACACACACACTGATAAGAAATTAATCCATTAGCAGCCTGCAGGAAAATCTGTACAATTTCAAGAGTATTCTTCTCATCTGACAAAATGAAAATAGAACCTACCACTTCATCCAATGGTTTTCCATCAATCGGCTCCACAAAATCAAGACAACTCCTCAATTCTTGGTACAGTTGATTTCTCTCAGCTTTATTCAGGCATTGTGCAGGGCATCTGTAATACCTCAGAACTGAGAAGAGCAGGCAACAAAAAAATTAATGAGTAAAAAAAATTCAGCCTATGAATGATGCAAAAAGATGAGATTATTACTGTGTTTCAGCTCAGGTAGCGGTAATTACGGATTCTCCTACATATTGACCAGGGGCTGGATTTCTGGCACATTACTTGAAACATAGACTGTCACTGTTCCTCTGCAGGTTCAGGGATATAATATATAGTTTCGAGGGTCATACACTTACTTCAGACTTCAAATTACCCAGGAAAAAGGGTCAATTGGGACACCCAAGATTGACACCACGCGCCTTCCTTCAACGACTTATCAACTATCAATCTGCATCCACAAATTATCTCCTATGGAAGCATCTAGTTATCCCTACGCTTGCTACCTTCGATCTCTCCGGACACATCGACAACACCTTTGCAGCACTGCCTGAAACTATCGTCAACCCTGCTGGTGTCTCCTCTCCGAATCCCGCTCTTGCGATTTGGCGTGCCAAGGATCAGAAATTCTTGGTTTTCTCTTCTCTACTCTTACTGAAGAATCAATGGCGGAAGTGGTTGGATGCACTACTTCTTGCACAGAATGGTTGGCCATCGAATCTGCTTTCTCACATTCCTCTATATCTCGTGCTAATCAACTTGGTGAGGAATTGTTATTTCTACGTCACGGATCTCTCTCAGTTGCAGAATATGGTCGAAAGTTACATAAAGGAAATCGAGTATACAGCTACACACCTGAGTGAAGAAATCGGAAGTTCTTGGAGATCGTTTGCGTGCAAGATTGCAGAGGCCGCGAGCTAAGAACGGCAGCCAATTGGACAGGAATTCAGCGGCGATCTGGACATCGTTGGCATCGTAGTTAAGGAGGAAGGCGTCCCTGCTTTGAGCTTTCGCGTCATCAGTCATGGCGGAGGAATCGGTGGAGAGAGAGAGAGATGCGGGTAAGATAAAGATCATGCTTAACTTCGTACTTGTCCAGCATTCAGTCTTTTATTATCCAAGTTGTGACCAAACTCTTCAGAAGCAAGCTGTTTTGTTCCGAGAGCTACAACAGAAGAACAAACACAATATCACTGCTTGTTCAGATAGTAAATTGGACAGTTAGGTACAGACACATTGGCATCACAGAATCACAGCATCACAAGTGAGATGCAAATTAGTTTCAAATAATCTCAAGCTGTTCTGGACCAGAAAGGCAAGAAAAGAATACATTGTAGCCTCAATACAATCTAGGCCCCAAGACAACATAGGCAAAGTGTTAACAAATGTGTATTAACATCAAAAGCGGGGAAAAACTCAATATCTCATTGAATGAAAGAGGCTCTATATATACAAAATACTACTAGGCTATATAAGGTAAATATTAACCTAATACTAATCTACCAAATATACATTACAACACTCCCCCTCAAGCTGGAGCATAAATGTTAATTATGCCAAGCTTGCTACAAAGATAATCAATCCTAACCCCATTCAGTGCTTTCGTGAACAAGTCTCCTAACTGATCTTCAGTCTTCATATACCCAGTAGTAATCAACCCACTTTTAATCTTCTCACGAATGAAATGACAGTCAATCTCAATATGTTTGGTTCGTTCGTGAAAGACAGAGTTAGAGGCAATATGAAGAGCAGCCTGATTGTCACACCACAACTTAGCAGGCATTGAAACTTTCAATCCTACCTCACTCAAAAAATTGTACACAGATAAAATTTCACATGCAGATTTAGCCATTGCTCTATACTCGGACTCCGCAGTAGAAAGAGATACCACTTTCTGTTTCTTACTCTTCCAAGAAATTAAATTTCCACCAAAGAACACACAATATCCAGAAGTAGATCTCCGATCTTCTTTCGGCCATGCATAACCTGCATCAGAGAAGCATTCAATCCTATCATGACCATGATCCCCATACACAATTCCTCGTCCTGGTGCTCCTTTTAAATAGCACAAAATTTGTTTCACTGCCTTCCAATGATCTACCGTTGGGGATGACATATACTGACTGACCACACTAACCGGAAAGGCAATATCAGGGCGTGTCACTCTCAAATAATTTAGCTTGCCAACCAGTCTCCCATATCTCTCAGGATCTTTAAATGGTACACCATCCTTCCTAAGCTGCAAATTAGGGACCATTGGAGTACTACATGGTTTAGCACCCAAGTTTCCAGTCTCAGATAGCAAGTCAAGTATATATTTCCTCTGGGATAAGAAAATTCCTCTCTTACTTCTCAACACTTCAACACCAAGAAAGTACTTAAGTTCTCCCAAATCTTTGATCTTAAACTGAGTAGGTAGAAAAGCTCTCAAAGATGTAATTCCTGCAGAGTCACTACCGGTAATCACAATGTCATCCACATATACAATCAATAAAACAAGACCAGCCTCAGAATGCTTGTAGAAAACAGAATCATCAGATATTGATTGCTTCAAGCCAAATACATTAGCAGCACGTGCAAACGTACTGAACCACTCACGGGGACTTTGCTTCAAACCATACAATGACTTGCGAAGATGACACACTTTATGAGATTCCCCCTGAGCAACAAACCCTGGTGGTTGCTCCATATAAATTGTGTCACTGAGATCTCCATGAAGAAAAGCATTCTTCACATCCAACTGATATAAAGGCCAATGATGACTTGACGCTAAGGATATCACAAGTCGAATAGAGGTAAGCCGAGCAACCGGAGAGAATGTCTCAGAATAGTCAACACCATAAGTTTGAGCACACCCTTTAGCAACAAGACGAGCTTTCAAGCGAGCAACAGAACCATCAGGATTAACCTTAACAGTAAACACCCATTTGCAACCAATAGGGCGTTTGCCAACAGGGAGATCTACCAAATCCCACGTACCATTATTATCCAAAGCATTCATCTCATCAATCATAGCATCACGCCAACCAGAATGGGCTAAAGCTTCAGAAACAGTTTTAGGAACAGACTCAAGAGTGGAAACAAAAGCTTTAGAAGAGGGAGATAACTGATCATATGACACAAACGAAGATATAGGATAAGTGCAAGAACGTTTACCTTTGCGAAGAGCAATGGGAAGATCATCACTTGGTGCAGGATCAGACGATGAAGCTATTGGATCATCAGAACCAGAATCAGACGAAGAAGAGACCAAATTTTCAGTAGCCGGAGCAGATGGACGACGTGTATAGTGTTGGACGACAGGAGGACGAGGCATATCGGAGAGAGATGGAGACTGAACGGGCTCAGACGCTACTGACTTAACAGATGATGCAACAGTATAGATTAAGAAATCAAGATCCTCAGTCTCAGGTACAGGAGTGGAATCCGGAGTGAAGGGTGTATGTTCGAGAAATGTTACATCAGTGGAGACAAGATATTTGTTCAGACTGGGGCAGAAACATCGATACCCTTTCTGGACTCGAGAATAGCCTAAGAAAATACACTTGAGAGACTTGGGATCGAGTTTTGTAAGTTGAGGTCGAACATCCCGAACAAAACAGGTGCTACCAAAGACTTTAAGTTCAATAGGGTATAATGACTTAGACGGAAACATGACACGAAAGGGAGATAGACCAGACAGAACAGACGATGGCATACGATTAATGAGAAAGCAAGCAGTAGACACAGCATCAGCCCAAAAGTGTTTAGGAACTTTCATTGCAAATAATAAGGCTCTGGCTGTTTCAAGGAGATGCCTATTTTTTCTTTCGGCAACTCCATTTTGAGCCGGGGTGTAGACACAAGAAGTTTGATGAAGCATGCCAGTAGTTATCATATACGACTGAAATGTATCAGATAAATACTCTTTAGCATTATCACTTCTCAATATTTGGACAGACACATGAAACTGAGTCTTAATTTCAGCACAAAAGGCAGAAAAATGAGTAAATAATTCAGAACGACGCTTCATTAAATAAAGCCATGTCAAACGAGAATGATCATCCACAAAGGTAACAAAATACCTAAAACCAGACTTTGATGTAATGGGACAAGGACCCCAAACATCAGAATGAACTAACTCAAAAGGAGCATCAGCTCGTTTATTGACTCGAGGACTCAAACTAACACGATGGTGTTTAGCAAACTGACATGACTCACAATCTAAAGACGATAAACTAGAAAACTGTGGACACAATTTCTTTAACAAAGGAAGAGATGGATGACCCAACCGACAATGTGCATCCATAGGAGTGACTGCACAAGCTACTGAAGGAGATGGTTGTGTATCAAGGATGTAGAGACCACCTGATTCATGTCCTGAAACAAACAATAATCAGGAAAAAATGAGGCACTACAATTCAGATTACGTGTAAGCTTGCTAACTGACAACAAATTAAACGAAAGCTCAGGAAGGCTAAGAACAGAAGACAATGACAATGAAGGGATAGGTTGAACTGTGCCGGATCCACGAACAATGGATTGTGAACCATCAGCGAGAGTGACGGGGTGTAGATTCTGATGTGGCTCAAATGTAGAAAATAAACTAGGATTACCTGTCATATGATCTGTAGCTCCTGAATCAATGACCCATTTGGTTGGCGAGGAAGCGATGCAGGCAGTAGGCTTACTTGAATCAGCAAGAGCAGTGGTAGGACCTGAGGAAGAAGTCCGCTCCTGATGCTGCAAAAATTTTGCATATTCTGAAGCAGAAACAGTGAGAGAACCACTACTGTCAGCAACATGAGCAGATAATGGAGGCTTCTTGTTACGCAGCTTTGGACAATTGCGTTTGATATGCCCAACCTCATGGCAATAACGACACTCCGCGTTATCATGCCACTGTCCCGGTCCGGAGGAACTTTTAGAACCACCATTCTTGTATTGTGGCTTGTCAGGCACATAGGTAGGAGCTCGACTAAGTAGAGCACTACTATGTTGATCAGAAGGAGGAACTGTCGAATGCTCAGTGCGGAGAATCCTGCTAAATGCTTCATCCAAAGAAGAGATTTTAGTATCCGAAAGAACTTGAGACTTGGCAATCTCAAAATCAGATGAGAGACCGGCCAAGAAACTCATAACCGCCATCTTCTCTCTCTGAGCCTGCTGTACACTGATGTCTGCATCGAACGGAAGAAGTTCATTCAACTCTGCATAAGTCTTCTTGAATGCCATGAAATAATCTGTAAGAGACCTCTCGCCTTTTTCTGGCCTATAGAACGCTTGACAAACATCAAACATGCGAGATACATTTTCTTTGCCTGAATAAAGGAACTCAAGGTACTTCATCAGGCTCTTAACAGTCTTACAATGAGTGATAAGACCAATAACAGTGCTGTCGATGGAGTTACGTATCGACAGAAACAAACGAGCATCCTCGCGCATCCACTCCTTCTTCTTGGTTTCATCAGAAGGAGGATCGTCAGAAATATGATGATCCATTGAAATACTGAGCAAATAGAGCTCAATAGTCTGACGCCAATCCATATAATTATTAGAACAAAGCTTGTGTTCCGTGATTTTTGACATCACAGACACAACCTCAACAGATTTAGCCTTATCCGTCTCAGACATGCTCAATATAAATACGAAATCTCAACAAAGTTTTGATAAAATCGAAGCAATACCAAAGCTGGTCTCACACGGAACCCAATGCAGACCGAAAACAAACCCAACACCACCGGAGTGTCGAAACGAGTCGACCGAGACTGACCGGAGGAAAATCCGCCGCTGCACGCGCCCTCACGCGCCGGTGAACCGCCGGAAACTGAATCTGCGCAGAAATCTTCTGCCGGTGCGTGGGACCCACACGCGCCGCCGACAGCAACGAAACTTTCGGCGAAGGTGCGCCGGACGATGGCGCTACTCCCTGTGCAGGCGGTGTCGACCGGTGGTGGCTGAAAACGAAATGGGTGGCGTCGCCGTTTTCCACCCAAAAAACCTTTTTTTTTTTTTTTTTTTTTACGAACTCAGCCTGCAAAAATTCGAAACTCTAAAAACCTAGAGCTCTAGATACCAATGTTAACAAATGTGTATTAACATCAAAAGCGGGGAAAAACTCAATATCTCATTGAATGAAAGAGGCTCTATATATACAAAATACTACTAGGCTATATAAGGTAAATATTAACCTAATACTAATCTACCAAATATACATTACAACACAAAGAAAGGGGATAGACAAAATGAAATATGCCTATACAGAACTTGAGGTCAAGGCCTATGCATCAAACCCATATATTTGGTGGGTGGAACAAGTGCTTTTTAGTATGGATTTGCTATAAATTCATATCCTAAGAGCAGAACATGATATCTAGTAACTAATTTTAATGGTTTTTAATCCACTAAGGTACCTCCTTCAAAGTGTATTGCTCAAAAGTTATGAATCTGTGTCTCTTATTCAAGGTCCTATTTAAGAGTCAAGATAGAAATTGGGAAAAGCGGAGCAAGTCCTCTGTCATTCATATCTTCTTCTATGGATCAACACGGACCGATACAATTAAAAACAGTGCAAGCTTTGTCAAGGAATCCAAGATAGACCTTTCTATCTTTACAACATATGATTGTAAGCCCAAATCGTTTCCACATTTTAATATAGTATAATCCACAAATTTGAAGATGAAATCAGTAATAACCAAATGTTCACATGCCTTGTGCTTCCTTATGTTGAATCACTCAATCACATGTAAAGTAAAAAAAGAACATGGGGAAAAAGGAGGAAGACTGATAGAAAGACTCTTCACACAAATAACATAGAAACGGGAAACAAGGAAATCATATGCTAAATAAAGTGATGCCTTAGGTAGAAAACTGAAAAATAAAACTACCAAGTCATGCTAAGAGGAAATCATCTTATGGAAAACTACCAAGTTATGGAAAATTTTAAATCCATCTCCAATTGCTCCAACCCAAGTAGGAACCAGCATGAGGACGCTCAAGGAAGGGACTGAAATGCATGCCAACAACAAATATACTAGAGCCAATCAATACTTATTAGACAAGCACCAATGGTTACTTAAAACTCCAATCAAATATAACTGATAGTCTTATATGCACACCTGTTATAGGGTTGACTAGAGATGCAGGTACCGATATTTGTTGAGGGGCATTGCACTTCTTGCACTGCAAAATGCAATGTAAAATGAGATGAACAGTTTACAAGATCATATCTAAATGAAAATATAGAAGAATTCTAGCAAACATGATTATACTTTTGATAGTGTTTACGATTTCGTAAAGCAAAGTCAACAAGAAAGCAAGACTAACTATTAGTCAACTTATACCACACGAATACCGAAGAATACCCAACTAAATGGAGGTCACAGATTTTAAAGCATCCCAGTCAGATCACCCAGAATTTCAAATTTCTGCAAGTTCAACCAAATAATTTTTCCAGTTGTTCCGCTCATGTTATAAGAACTCATAAAAATCAACTTCATTATCCCCAGAACCTATATCAAATCATTACCCCATAAAATATCATTACTGAGTGACAGACACCGGTTTAAGGATAATTTAGTGATTCCCTATAAAGTCTTCATGTTTATAGTTTCTTATCATTTCTCCACCTTGTAATACTAGCAGCCAACTATGTGCAGTTAACATAAAGCAAAACTCTTCTCTCAAACTCAACAACAGGCGAGTAATATCAGTTTTATTTCTTATTACATATTTTCATAATTGATTTTAAATTCACAACTCTGAGCATAATTCTCAGCCTGGGTGCACAATATACATGAACATACCTGCAAGTGCGAAGAATAATTGTGGAAGCCACAAGTGCACATCCAATCCCCATTACGCCATTCATTACCATTAGGAACTGGTGCAAGTTGATTTGTTTGGCCAGAATATGAAATTCCAGATATGCTGCCACCTGCCAAAGGCCAATTAGATGCTGACTGAAGTCCATAAGGATCACTAGGCTGGTTTTCATATTGATTGGTCCCTCCAACAGACCAACCAGAGCTCAGAGAGATCGATGGATGGAAAGATCCAACATTCATCATTTGTTCCATTCCTCTTCGGGTCCTGGCAAAATAAGTTGGATGAGTAGGGACAGAAGCTCCGGGGATTGCAACTGCCAGCATTGCTGCTAGCTCCTTAGGTTAGCCACACTTTTTGCACTTCTCTCTTGATGCATAAATGTTGTTAATGCAACCTATTGGATCCATTGCACACACACAACCCAGAATGCAGCCACGAAGTAGCACAAGCAAAGAATATGCATGCCAACCCATCATCCAATACCAAAATACACATACAGAAAATACGAAACAACTCAACCTAGTTAAAATCAACTTTCTTAATTATCGCAAGGGACGTACTAAACTGTAGTACAACAATTGGTAAATAAATTAACAAGATTCCAGCCAACAGAAATATGAATTTTTGGCGTGTTATCACATCATCAGTCAAAAATGTTACTATGGATAGGAAAGAACCAAAAAGTATAAGGCAGATATTAGTTTAAACTGAATGAATGCATAGAACATCAAGTTATTGAGTTTGTGATACATCATAGATTTCATCATGGAGAACTGCTGATATTCGTACAGCACATTAATACGGTTACCAACTAATACTGCCACTATCAATTGTCAACTTTGTACAGGATGTCGGAAACTTAATGCAAGCATACTTAGATTCAGGAAATCTAATGTAGGCAAAGCCAGTACATCTAGCCGCATAAAAGAAACCAAACAAACAGAGCCCCAGGGTATCAAAAATTAATATTGATTCATATCCCAACAGAGTACCGTAATTGTCTGAGCGAATATTCAGGAAACTTAAGTGATCATTCAACAGACCTAAAACCAGCTCAGTTTCTAACCAGTTAACCACAACATCAATGGAGTCTCCGAAGATAGTTTAAGCAGATATTTGGCATGATTAAAAATTAATGATAAAAACTTAGACTCGTACTCTCATTGTCATGAATAAGATTTCAGCAGCAAACATAATAGTCAGTTCCCACACCCTATATTTATTAAATCTATCTTCAGTCAGCATATCAAATTAATTCAAAGCCATCATTTAAACAGAACCCGCAGTTCAAAAAGGAACTTCCATAGTGCGATTTCCAAACGAACTAGCACCACCAAGTAGCAAAGGTATACGACATTGAAAAACATACCGGTGCAGATCCAATCGCCAATCCGAGGATGCCACTTGGAATCAGCTGGAGTTTTGTAGTCGACGAGAAGCCGCGGCTGCTTGCAACAATTGCAGCAGAAGGCATAGTTCCTATTGTGGCATCCGCCGCACTCTCAGTCGCCTTCTTTCCCACCATCACCACCGCCGCTGCCACCTACCATATCTATACCTCTACGCGTTGATTTTCCGGCACTAGTTCCAGATGGAGGCATGTAGGATGTTATCATGAATCAATCGCAAATACAGGATAAACTGATTTATTTTTCAGATAAAAAAATAAAAATAAAGTGGATGTATAAATTTGTCAAAACATGCATATCTTAAAATGCAGGCAAGAGTAGATAAGTGGTAGTATTACCCTTCATAGTTGATGCAGAACAATATTTTCATAAGCACATCTAATCGTTTAATTCTATTCACTCACATACATTAGATTCTCCTCAGTCAGCAAACTCACGCTAGATACAACCAATCTACAGGACATGATAGCAAAAGCTATAAAAAGAGACGACAGTTTGCCTCCTCCACCCAAAAAAAAAAGGTCAAGTACTCCCAAACATACAGGCTCCAATGTATGAGGCATGTCCTGTAGGCAGACATTAGATTCTCACTTAAATACATTAGCACATCTTATGGTTTAATTCTATTCACTCGCATAAGCTAGACTCTCCTCAGTCTACAAACTCATGCTATAGATACAACCAATCTAAAGGACATTATAGCAAACTATTAAAGGAGAACATCTTAACCCCCAACACTAAAAAGTAAAGTGTGCTCAAACTTACAGGCTCCAATGTACGAGTGCTTGGCATGCACCAGACATGCTAATTCAGACGAATGACTTTCAAGGGATCAATCGAACCCCCACAACAAATTTGGATCTTGTATGCCACTTTCACTCCATCCATACGCTTTCCCACCTCCGGCTACACCCTCAACTGCTGGTACCATTGCCTCCGGATGGCTCCCTGTTATACAACCACAACAAACACCTCTCCATATCCATTAAGAGCATTTCTTCGACAACAACAAATCAAGTGATCATTACAAGAAGTAAGAATTATGCCACTATACTTCACTTTTCTTTTTCTTTTTTTCCTAATTTTTGTTCGTAGATTATTCATATCACAAAATCTTATCAGTCATCAGTCTCAATAAAGCATCTCAACAAAGAGGAATATTCACCCTTTTTCCCAGAAGCATTACTTAACAGTCCTTTCCACCTCAACTTACTTCCAAGAACAAAGCGCAACATATTTCAACTAAAAAAAAAACATGTAGTAACAAATTTCAAATTCATCTTACATAAAAACTTATAACTTGGCATCTTAATCCCTAAAACTAACAGAACAAAAACAAATAAGTAATCACCAAATAACTCGAATTTAGGAAATCCTAAACACACTTTCAACATTAACAAAATACAAACACACGCTCATTTTGCAGCGCTGTCCGTTCTGCAGTTCCTTCCGATTGAAATGGCCACAAAACTGTTAGAAGTCTCAAATTTAATGGGGGTGTATTCAATCCAGAATTTAAAAGATTTTGATAGACTGTTTATAATCTATAGATTCTATGAATTCTATGGATTGTTATAATTCTATATAGATTTTAACAGATTCTATTAGATTGATTTATGTTTATTTTGATAGATTTTAAAAGTTATAGATTGTTAAAAACAAATAAGTCATGATATTTAAACCAATAATTCTTTAATTTTCAAATCTGAACTATGATTATCATCAGAAGCTTCTCGCTTTCTCCCTTAATACTTTGGTTTGAATTTATAAATACCATACCTAAGATGAGCAACTCCAGGATGAATAGCTTTTTTGTTTTTTTACAAGCAGGATAAATCCTTACTGGAATTCAGCTAAAAAATAAAGCCAACACCATTAAGGAATCGCCATTATTCACTTCTCTCTGCTAACCAAAGAAGAAAAAAAAATACAGCAGATTCAGAAAAAAAAAAAAAAACTGTTGAATCAAAAATTCATGTGCTGTATATACGCATACTGACATACAGAAATATAACTCAATTTAGAGAGCGGCGATGGCTTACCTAGTGGAGGCGGCGGAGGTGTGAGATGAGATAGAGTGGATATGAGGTTTGTAGTGAGAGACGATCAGTTTAGTACTTCTCTCAGTTAGCGGAGGGGCGGCGGAGTCGGATAATTTTGGGAGGCTTTCAAAATCTGTAGTAGGGAGATGAGATTTCTCTAGGAATTTTATCTTTGTATATTGCACTAATTTTTTTTAAAATCCTCAACTTATTAAAATCTTTTAAAATCTTACAGATTTTCAATATCACAAGATTTAGACGGATTTTTAAAAATCATAATTGAATACCAATAGATTTTTAAGGACTTTTTAAAATCTGAATTGAATACTTATAAACTTTTAAAATACATAAAAATCTTTTAAATTCTGGATTGAATACACCGCCTAAATTTTATATATTGAAGTTTAGTCGGTTTTGGGGTAAGAGTGAGACGAAGTGTAAGTGCAAGTTGCAGATTAATAATTTACGTAAATGAAGATACTGTACTGTATGCTGGCTTTTTAACGGGCCTGAATATTTATTGGGCTTTATTTTAAAAGCCCTATTTTTTGGTACCTTATTTTGTGTTATTGGGTGGGATTGAATTGAGGAATTATATACAGTACATTCATAAGAGAAGAAGGTAATCTAAAACCCTAGAAATTGAGAATACGAAAATTATGGCACCGGCGGCAATAGCAACAGCAGCACAGGAGGAGAATGAGAATAAGAATGAGGAGGAGGTTCGTTGTTCAAAGGTGTGTCTTTCTGTTTATTGCGAACCTATGAGTTACGATTCGAATCTTTTTGATGGTCAACATATTTATGTGTTGGATTTAAACCAAAAAGCTGATGATGCTGTTGATGGAGATTTCATCCCTGCCGCTCCTCTATTCCGACTAGCTAGCAGCGTGTACACGGCTGCCTGTGTTTTGAAATCCACCCTTTATGTATTTGCGTGCGCTTCTATAAACGGAGATCCTTCAGGGAAGAAGAAATCGGTTTATACATTCGACTTGTTGTCTCCTCCTCCTACGGCAGCTCCGGATTCGATCTTGACGCTCGATAGTTTAGGTAATGCCCCTTGTATGCACGGTCTCAAGCTTGCCCCGATGGCCATCCCGACCCCCGACAATCGAAAGATGCTTGTATTTTCTGGGAGTATCATATTAGGCCGTGATCCCGATGATGGCTACGTTGATTTTGAGCTGTTTGATTCTCGCTCCGAAACATGGGAAATCCTCCCCTCATTCCCGGACATGAGAATGAGAATGAGTGAAAGTACTCAAGAGTATGAGTATTATGATGATGATGAGTATCCTCTCAGATGGTCGGTTAGCTCATATGGTTTTCTCGATAAATCTACCTTCTACATCGCTGCTGTTGACTTTTATAATGAGAATTCTAGCGATCTTGTCTTTACTCTGGATGTTGAATCGCCGAGCGATGGTTGGGTTCAGCGGAGTGAGCCCTTTTTCTTTCCCAAGAGGGGAAAATTTCAAAGGATTGGTGGGCGTGGACGCTTGTGTTTGGCTGCCAGAGGGGCTTATGATTATAGCCGTGGTCGTTATTTCTACTTTCCGCCCTCGCCCGGGGCTAGAAAGAATCGAGATGACCGGCGGAAGCTAGCTGTGACGCTCTTGGATCGTGCTGGAGATAATAATAATATCGATGATGGTGATGAAGAGAAGATGCATACGTTGTGTTTTCTGCAGTCGGATTTCGACGACAATTGTTATCCTCCCGCAGATCCACTTGATCCAGTTCCGTTGCATCCTCGTGTGTTTATTGATGTGCACAAGTTCAACCTTGCCTCCTGCTTCGGGGGTGGCGATCGGAGAGAATTCACCCCCCTCGAGACGGTGTCGTCTAAGTTTCTGCTCAACGCCGTAGGGTATGCATCCTTTTGGCCTTACTTGATGTATCCCGTCTATGAGTGAGTAGAGCCAGAGAGAGGATTAGCTAATACTACTAATAACTATAACTATAACTATAACTATGAATGTAATGATCTTTGGTTTCTTTGTTTCTAGTGATCCATTTTCAGTACTTGAAACCTTTGTTTTTCTTCTTGGATTTCTATCTATCTAAGTTGTTATGTTCTTTAAACGTTTTGGTGGCAGTTGATTATGTTGCATGAGAGTAGAATTTTTTTTTTGTATTGAAAAAAAAAAACAAAAAAAAAAATGATTTTGGTTGATTCTTGCTACAGTATAACTTTGATGAATGAGATGAGATGAGATACTTGGTGGACAAATTTAATATAAGGTTGAAAATTAGATCCATAATATATACTACGTAGTACGTACACACATATTAAAATATCTTAGAAATCAACATTAAAACGTTTTGATACAATTGTGCAGCCTATGCATTTTGGATCTAAACAAAAAATAAAATATAATCATCATGTAGGAAGGAAGAAATTAGGTTAGCCTCTTCCTTCAACCTTTGTTGGCTTTTTTTAAACTCTAAATGCAGATTAATATCAACTGCAGTCTCTTCACTACAAACTTCCCTTTCTGACTGTGATGAAGATCTATTCGAAATCTCGAGCGGTCTTGAATATCGTTTCTACAGACTACAGCACCATCTGTGGTTTGATTTCTTATTTTGGTAGTATGTGAGTTGTTATATTCCTAATTCCTTGTTGGCCAAATTTCTTGAGGGGCCAAAAATTTCTTGTACCTTGTCCTAGTAGAGTCAAGTTTACTGTAGTGAGACCACTTAGCAGAAGATACAATACTAATCATATTTTAGTAGTATTGATTTAGTCCCTATTCTTTTAAAAATTCTGAATGATAAAGGTGATCCCAGTGTGCTTAATACTCCTTCTGTCCACAATTTATTAACACTAATACTATATCGGGACGTTCACCATTTCTTGACCCTTTCTATTTTGGGACGTAGGCCCTACATACACTTTATCACTTTAACATTTTATCACTTTATACTTTAACACTTTAATACTAATAAAAATAATAGATGGGTCCATAATTATTTCACTTTAACACTTTAATTTATTAATATACCATCAAAACATATTAAACTCCATGTCCAAAATTTTAGGTCAAGAAATCATGAACGGAGAGAGTACTACTTTGGAAGTTAGAAGAAAAAAAAAAAGAAAAAAAAAAAAGAGAAAGAAATAAACTGAAGCACAGGTTTGATTTCCATCACCCGCGGGCCATCATGAAATTTAAGGCCCGTCAACCGCCAAATGGGTTAGGCCGGACGGTGCTGCGTTTGACCGCATAGGAGGTTTTGCCCTTAATAATTAGTACTAAAAATCTAAGTTTGTTGGTGGGCCTTTATTTCAACCAACAATGCCTAAAAAAAAAAAAAAAGATTTTTGCTTTGTTATCTCTCATTAGTCATCATATCCTACTTGTGATTACGTCAAAGAAAATGGCAATAATTATTAATCATCAACATTGATTTTACTCAACAGCTGTAAATTGAAATTAATCTATTCTTTTTTCTGCAAAATATGCATATCAAACGAAGTTTTATCGATTAATCTATAATCAAGAATGGTTTTTTTATTTTTATTTTTTATTTTACTTTTTAAAATAATAAATTAAAAAAAAAAGTAGACAAAATCGTGAAAGTAACACTAGATCTTTTTCCTAAAATAAAGAATTCCTAAATGAATAAAACGAACGAGAACCCAGGTGCCTCTACTCTGACGCAGTCAAATTATCCCCCCAAACAAAACAAAAAAAAAAGGGGTGAGGGAGAGGTAGAGGGAGAGAGAGAGAGAGAGAGAGAGAGAGGAGTCCAAACACATCCAATGTCAATATCACCACCGAGAGAGATTGATTGACAAACAGTATTCGTATTATTCAGACCTCCTAGTATTCGTATTATATCGCTCTTCCTCTCTCAATGCTTTCTTGATTCTTATAGTGCGTCGCTCCCTCTATTTCATAATCCATTCTGGGTTTTTATTTCATATGCATTGCTTTCCCTTTCCCTTTCCCTTTCATTCCCCGCCTGTTCCTCTCTCTCTCTCTCATACACACACGCAAGCTCACACGCATATTTTTTCTTTTTTTTGCTTATTTTATTGAATGTGTTGATAATCTGAAACCATAATCTATCTCGGTTTCGAATCGCTTCCCCCTTTCTCACTCCATTACTCTCCCACTGTTTTTCCTGCTATTTTCTCTTTGAATGTTTAATGAACTGATTTCGCAATTATTTCTAGAGAAAACCCTTCTTTTTCACCTTACCTTGATGCATGCTACTTATTTTTTCTTAGCTTAGAAAATGTGACCATCTGTTCAATGCTTAGGTGTTCTTCTCAAGTTTGAATCTTGGCAAAATATTCGAATTGCTAATGTTATTTGAGCTATTGAATTCAAGTGCTGATACTAAAGTTTTGGTATAAGAATGTCAAAAATGGGATTCGTGGCTTATAAATCCCTTTTCTGTTGGTTCTTGTTGACATCTTCATTTTTTGTATTGTCTTGGCTATCGGTGCTAAGATCAACTGGGCAGTCTCATTCCATTGAATTTGGTATATTTCCGAACTCTAGGCTGCTTCGATTTTCAGAAAGTTCGAATCTTGACAAAGCCTTATCAACTAGTGAAAAGGATTTAGTAAAATGTGGTGCTAATGACCCAATTCTTAAGGTTTTCATGTATGATTTGCCGTCGGAGTTTCATTTCGATCTATTAGGCCGGAAAAGCGTAGGACTAGGAGAGAATGTATGGCCGAATATTCGTGTAAAGGTTCCTGAGTACCCTGGTGGATTGAATCTGCAGCATAGCATAGAATATTGGCTGACTTTAGATCTCTTAAACTCTGAATTTTCAAGAAATTTGAGTGGTCGAAGTGCTATTCGAGTGCGTAATTCTAGTGAGGCGGATGTTGTGTTTGTTCCCTTTTTCTCTTCTCTATGCTATAATCGATTCTCGAAGCTGAAGCCTGGGGAGGAAAGGAGTACAAATGTTGTGTTGCAGGAGAAGTTGGTTAAGTTCTTGATGGCAAAAGAGGAATGGAAGAGGTCTGGTGGAAAGGATCATGTAATCGTTGCGCACCATCCGAATAGTCTGTTAGATGCGAGGATGAAGCTATGGCCTTCGATTTTTATTTTATCTGATTTTGGAAGGTATCCCCCAACTATTGCTAATGTTGAGAAAGATGTGATTGCGCCTTATAGGCATGTGACTGAGAGTTATGTGGATGATTCGTCCGATTTTGATAGTCGAAAGACTTTGCTCTATTTTCAGGGTGCTATCTACAGAAAAGATGTGAGTTGGTCTTGTGCTTTAACATGTTATATTTTTATCTTTATTACTTGTAATATGTATCTGCTTTTCTATTTTGCTCTGTCTTTCTTGTGATAGAACATGGTATTTGTGTTTGCTAAATGATCGTTGAGTACTACGTCCTTCATTGAATCTAGGACTGTTTCTGATTATATAAGTTGAGTAGAGCATTAACTTGGATTTATGGCCTTCTTGGAAGATATTCATGTTTGATATTTTGGTGCTCATGATCTCTCTCTCTCTCTCTCTCTCTCTCTCTCTATAGAAAGCTATAAGAAATGTTGAATAATGTAATCGTGGCAAGCATCACGATTTTGATGGATTTTATGCTAGTATTTCTATTACCTTGTGAAGTAAATGCGTTCAAGAAAATAAGAATGGCTGCTGTATTTACTCTTTGATATCTGTCTCATGAATGAACTTTTTAATAGAAGGTAAATGATGTATGTTTTAAACAATAGAGTGATTATCCGGCACAAGTAACTTAGAATCGAGTTGCACGTCGATTCTATGTGAAAATGGTTTTTTTGTAAAAGTAGATAACAAATTACAGTCAACCTTTGTTAGCTTACAGTTTCTCCTCTAAGGAAATTCGTGTTAGTTTTCTGTGCTGAATTTTTCTCTGTTTCTGATTTTCAGGGTGGGATAATCCGGCAAGAGCTATACTACATGCTAAAAAACGAAACAGACGTGCACTTCTCTTTCGGAACATTCCAGAAGGACGGTGCGAAGCTGACTTCTAAGGGGATGCGTTCGTCCAAATTCTGCCTCAACATAGCTGGGGACACGCCTTCATCGAATCGACTCTTTGATGCTATAGCTAGCCACTGTGTGCCTGTGATAATCAGCGATGAAATCGAGCTTCCCTACGAAGATGTTCTTGACTACTCCGAGTTCTGCATATTTGTGAGTACTTCGAATGCTCTGAAAAAAGGGTTTCTCTTGAATCTTACTAGGAATATTGGGAAAGAAGAATGGACTAGGATGTGGAAGAGGGTGAAAGAAATCGAACGGTTTTATGAATACCAGTATCCTTCGAAAGAGAACGATGCTGTTCAGATGATATGGCAGGCGATTTCTCGGAAAGTTTCGGGATTCAGATGGAAGATTCATCGGAATAGGAGATATTCAAGAACAACCGCTGGTAGAGAAAGAGCTGTCGGGTCTGATTCCGTGCCAAGGAATTTCGGCTGATCGATCTGGGAATGGTTGGAACTGCTGTTTGATCCATAAGTTTGCCAGAGATGGTGGTTCGAGCAACCAGAATCGGAGGAAGGAAGGCGGTGGCTGGAGAAATCGAGGTGGATTTGGTGTAAGCTTAGATGCAGTTGATCAATTTGTTCATTCATTTGAACCTCGAGTAGTCAGTCAGTTTTGTTAGTTTGGATTTGTTTCTTCTGTAGATTGTAGGTGGATTTTCAACTAAGGTTAAGTTTCACAATATCATCCTTTTAGCTTTCTCTATTTATAAAGTAACACTGAGAATCTCCATTATGAAAAATAATAAAACTATTAGAAGAAAAGAGAAAAAAAGGAAGAAAAAAAAAAGTAGATGACGTCATGATCATGAAAGTATATTTCCTTCTGGATTCAAGTGTAAGAAAATGAAACTGAATTTGGAAAAGTCATATTTTCAATTACTTTTATTCATAAAACCTACAAAAGAACAATTTTCGAAAACTATAATACAGTACTACAACACTAGTAAATGACTACACTTAATACAACATAGATTATGAATGCAAATACTAGAAATCATCCATGTCGTTATAATCTTCACTATAAATAAATTCGTCCTTATAGTTCGCGTAGGCATCTTCAGTGCCATCTACTTCTGGATCTTCTTCGTAATTATCATCCGCCTCCGTCTCCACCTCCGCCTTCTTCCGATTTCTCTTAGGGCTCTGCTCATCCTGCTCAAATTGAAAGAGACCCCAATTATTGATTACGAAGGCATTGATTCACACAACACTTCTCTGAAATGCAGTAAAAGAACAATATATTCCCATATGCAACGAAGTAATGTTATATTCATCAACAGATTTTCACATTCTGATTGATGAGTTCGTTTTATGCTTCTTCACCAATTTATTTATTAGCTACAAGATTTGTCAAAATCTGAAACGTTGCTACCAAATGAAGAATGCATGTTTGGAAGAGTAATCTAAAGTCGAGGGAGAAAACTTCATTTTGAGAAACCGCCACTTACTTGATCAATAAGCTCGTGCAGTACCTCATATCGAATTCTAGAACTCAACCTCTGCAATGTATCTCATTCAAGTATATTTCAGTTAGCGGAAAATATATATATATATAGGTAAACATAAGTAGGTGGTGGAATGGAACAGGAAAAAATGATGTCTCTGTGTGTGTGTGTGTGTGTGGTGGGGCTCCTCTGTCTTTTTGTTTAAACTTGGAATAGCAAAAATTTCTACTGGAATGCATAGTAATTTTCCGGTTTGAGGGGCTTCAGCTACACATTTACCTGATTGTCCTGGTTATAAAACAAAGATCTGCAAAGCTAAGAATAACAGTTGTACCTTTTTCTCTAACATTTGTTTTACTGCACCAGCGGTAGTATCGGGAGGTTCGAGATTTTTCAACTCAGCAGCTCGCTTCTGTCGTTTTTCCTGCAATTGTGGATCACCCAACATAACATTTACACATAAAACATGTATATTCATATTTTACGAAGTAATTTCAACAGATCATCACATAACTATAAAAGAGTAGGCATCGGTTGTCTCAGAAGTCTTTTGAAATTAAATCATAACCCGTCTC
Source organism: Mentha longifolia (assembly GCA_001642375.2). NCBI lineage: Eukaryota > Viridiplantae > Streptophyta > Magnoliopsida > Lamiales > Lamiaceae > Mentha > Mentha longifolia. The sequence continues at coordinate 15,271,945 of CM038112.1, forward strand.
AATACTATTGAATATTCTCTTGAGCAAAAATGCACAACAGGATTAAAATAATCTGCATAAAATCACGTCCACAATTTATAATATAGTTTCCTTTTCTATACAAATCGTGATTAATATCTGGTTTAGCTCCATCATCCTAGACTAAGCACGTCTATCATGGGCAGCTCAATAACAACTGTCTACCATGTTACGAATCTGCTGATGAGAGACGAACCAGACATCAGACAAGTTCACCTTTTAGATAAGTTGATCATTCACTTAGCACACAATAACAGATAAAGACAACTCAAGTCATTTATGTAAGCCAAAACTATTCAACGTAACAATATAACAAAGATGAAACATTCGGAGAACCAACAAATACAATTGTCTGGACTATACCTTTCTATTCTGTGCAGCTGCTGCAGCAGCTGCCGCAGCAAGCTGTCTTGCACTTTCGACATCCCCTGAGCAGTTAGCAAAATTGGCTTCATAAGCTTTCTTTGCAGCTAATGCAGCAGCTTCTTTTGCTGCCTGCTCCTGTAATTGTAAAATGGAAAATGCAACTTTACCTCGATCATCACAAGAATAAATAGCATTTATCAGATACCTTTTGTACAAAAATCAGAGAAAGTCTCTTTCAACACAGCTCTGCTTATCTCCCATGGACTATTTGAAATAGAAGGACATGGAATCTCATTACATACCTCAAGATATTCTCTGTTAATCTCCTCCCAGACGGTCGTTTTCAAAATCTTCTCCTCCTCAGTATTAATATACACATCCACCTGAGAGTAATTATCTTTCAGTTGAGTAGTCACTGGTCAAAGAATAAGAAACCACGTCCATAGCTTACAAAAGAAGTGCTGGGCGCATCAATACCATGTGAGAACATCGATCCAACTGACAACTCAGAAACTTATATACACTCCAGAGAAACCTAATGTAAGTCTATCAAAGTAACAAAAGCTTATTGAAATTCAACTCCTAGTACAATGCAACCAATTAATCACGTTGACCTATGATTCAAGCTCCATATTATTGCCAAGGAAATTATCAAAAATAGCAAAGAAACAATAGCTTTAAAATTAAACGAGATCACAAATTTACAAACCTCAGTGTCATCAATGTCCGATAAAGTCTCTGACTCTTCCAAAGTAAAATCACTAGCATCCATACTGTCATTAATAGTATCATGAATGGTCTTCGACTGCAAAGTAGCTCCTGGTATCATATATTAAAATCAGGAATTCTCCATTAATATAAAGCAAACTCTGACAAGTCATTCTAATATCTATCTCTACAAGAAGTAAAAATTGGCATGCCTGCTGAATCAGGGTATGCTGTTTGTGTAATATCACTTCGAATTGTATTCTTGGTATTCCTCTTTTCATTGGACTACAATATGTATGAAGCAAAATATTAGTGTGATTTTAAATAGAGAAAAGTACTACTAGAAGCCTATTAATTGAAATAAGGTAAAAATCCATACTAGTAGTTCAAAGATGTCAAAAACGCTTAGAACATACCAAGAAATTCTGGATTTTCAGTCCACCGTGTACAAACAAAAAGATCAAGACCATCAAAAGATATGTGGCCTAAAGGACATTCCAGGTAACTACTTACATAACAGAACAATAACTCTTTAACTACACCATTGAGTGTAATCAATTTGAAGCCGTCTCTGTGGTTTCCAAAATTAGCATTAAAATTAAAATACGTCATGATAGGTTGAGTTAGTATGATCAGATCATAAAAGGCTGGTCTACTCTATCAGAAAATACAAATCAAAACCATCATTTTCTCAGCATGTAATTTGACATAGAAATGTGAGATAAATAATCACATTTTTCCTTTGTTAAGAAGGGAGTGCATGTTAATAAGTAAATATGATGCAAACGGAGGCACCATTTGCTCTAGACAAATGTAATTATATACAATGTTCTAAAAGTCGTTAGACGCTAGTAGGGCGGTGGGGTGGGGATTAGCGTCTAGACGGACTAGGCGGGAGTCTAGACGGCGCCTAGACGGGCTAGGCGGACTAGACGGCGGGCTACCTTCTAGCGTCTAGGCGGGAACTAGACGGAGCCAGGCGGGGATTTTTAGAACAGTGATTATATATTTAAAGCTCTTAAGACGAACAGACAAGGACCACAAAGGAAGGAGATCGTTAGAGTGTCAGAAACTACATTTAAAAGTTTGCGGTTGGTCTCAGTATGGCCAGGCAATGTTAATGAATCCAGGTTCTCAGAGTTATCAGCAGCAGCTTCCTCGGCCATTATTCTTTTCCTCTCAGCACGCTGGAAGGCTGGAGGCTCTGATCCACCGTTAAGGCCTCCAGAAATTACCATGAACTGCAATAACAAGCACAAGCACTGTAAGGAGAGATGGTAATAAAGCCAAAGTGATACACTATAGGTTGATAATTTACCTCTTTGTAGCAGTCCTCACAGAGACCATAAGCAAACTGAGGTGTTCCAGCACCCTTATGAATACAGAGAAGTTCACCACTCTTAGACTTCATTTCCAACTCATCTTTGCCAAACTCCTTTGACTTCTTCTCGTACTCCTTAGACTTCTCCTCAAACTCCTCAATCTAGTCAGAGATTTAGATAAATAAAATGTCTTTGTGATCCCATGAAAGTGCAAAGTCCCTTACCACAGCACCCAAATGTTTGATCGAATAAACAAAGGCAAGGGACATAATATGTTAAGTTCACTTTGGAGTAACATTGAGGTAGACTTATCTCACTAGTGCAAAAAAGAATACAACGAGCAAAATATAATTATATACAAAAGTAAGCACCTTTTCCGCATTTACAATTATAATGCAACAATATTTATTTCCATGTTCACGTAATACAAATAAATACTTCGAAAATAAACATGTATATATTGTGTCCCTGAACATGTCTGAGGGTCTGTTTGCGTGTAACCCAATACAAGTTAAACAACAAATCAATCGTATCACAGAACATATAAATGTAAGTACATACTAAGAACCTAGCACCCTCAGAAACATTAAGAATGGACTCAAAGATAAATTCTCATAGTTGCCTCCAGTACAGATCTATTTCACACCAAGTACAAATGATTTTGAACACTTAAGCATAAGAACGCAATTCAAATAAGTTTAACACACCGTCAAACATCCAGACTCAGTATTCTCAAATTCAATCAACCGCTTAGTGAGTGTTGCTTCACAGACGTGGACTGCCTTAATCTGACAATAATTCAAAAACCTGAATTAGACACAGCTCCATCAAACCTAAATATGTTTAAAAAAAATTACAATCTCAGAGACACAAGGAAAGAAAAGCAGGAAACAGCGCATAAGCTACTGCAGGACGACTAAGCCAGTCCGCAATGCTATTATCAGTTTGTCACAACAAAGATAGAGCACCTAAATTTCATTGGCCTCATACTCTTCTAAGTTAGAAAATGCACAAGTGAGATTTAAAGAATGACAAATAAAAAAAAATGGATGGTACTCTTATTGCGAAAAGGAAAGATAAATTTCATTAAAATAATAAACTAACAGGAGTTACATTAGCACAACAATGCCCCTCTCATTACATAGTTTTCCATCATTCCATCAAAAATTGAAATTTTAATATCTCCATGGCTGATATAAATATTATCGTCGAAGAGATCTTCCTTTTTCCAGTTATGTCCAATTCATGAACTCAAATTAAATAAAAAAGTTTTGATGATCATAATCTTTTGAGATTCAATCAGTACCTCCAAGAAAGTACACTCAAGTACCATAACACTAGAATAGTCCACTACAGTGGCAGGATGCTGAAGATGCCTAACAATGAAAAATTATCTTGAAAGACAAAGGGCAATACTACTTTTTAATCTTTTAATAAAGTAGAAGTTGCAGTTATGAATGACAGATCATAGAAGCTGCAACCCCATTTGATAACATTATATTACCTGAAATTCTAATGAAACAAATAACTCCCTGAACTCCCATGTCATGACTCAATTTCATCCCTGATCAACTAATTCCAGTACAGACAGCATGGCATGCGCTAGTTTAGTTTATTAGGAGAGACTCAGAAAGACAAACAGCTTCCTAATGTAGCTACTATCCAAACATGTTATCACGTCAGACAACACTCACAATCTCAGACTTTGAACAATTAAGACCATGTGCTAGAGCAGATATATAAAGCGCAGCTCCACATAGCCCACTTGGTTTCCTCCCAGTCTGCAAGATTTACAGGATAGGTTATTGACTGACATATCTAAGAGATATAAATCGAGAAATTTGTACCCCTCCCCTTCTCACCTGCATCCAGTCACGCTTCATGCTAGAAACAATAAGAAGCGCAGTTTTGGACACATTTTGATTGCTGCTTCTAAACAGCCCTACAAATAGGAGTTCAAGTGTTGATCATAAACCACCTAAAATTCTCAAGATAAACCATAGAACACCCCCTCCCCTCAAAAAATGAGGAAGACAGAACAGAGTGAAAATAAGAATAAGTTAAAGTTGATCAAGAAAGCATCTTTTAAATTTTACTGTAGCTAGGAAAATAGGTTCATTACCCCTGAAGATCTAATATGTTAATCCCTGATGATGAGGAATTAAAAGTCCAGCAATTACCAAAAATTCCAGAGAGTTAGTTCAAGGAATATTCTGATAAGGTATATTCAGGATAAAATGTATGCATATCCTACTTTTGAAAATTGCATTTCCGTAACATCAAAAGGTATATAACGAAAATCATAGCATTGGAATATAAGGAGCACGAGATCGGAGGTACATACGATCAGCAAATCGGTGAATGAAAAGGCTGGGATCCACAAGCTTTTGAATAAGTGGATTTTCTTCAAGGCTAAAAATTTTGCAAAGCTGCAAAAAGACCGCCCCTAGCACATAACTGTGATATTACAAAGAGAATACACAAAGTCTCAACATCTTAATAGATACATAAAGAAGTAGTAATTGGTCATCACCATGTTTAAAATACATATACTACACACCAGTGAATACACCAACCCATCCCACCACCCACCCCAACCAAAACCAAAAACAAAACCACATAGATAAAAATAATACTCCTTCCGTCCAGCTAAAAGCCGCCTGTAGACCATATCTGGTTGTCCCGTTAAAAGCGGCCCGTTCCGAAAATGGAAATACTTAGAGCCTTATTAGCTTTACTAAATCAATTTATTAGTCTAATCTGCCCACCGATATAATTTGAATTGTAAGATTTTAAATTATAATTGTTCATTTGTTCTCCGAATTTTATGGTTTTTATGTCATTTTAAAGGTCTCTATATGATCTTTCATTTAAGATTCATCATCAATATGCTTTTATGGATTTCTGATGCATCATTTCTAAAAAAAACGAAAATATTAAATACTACACTTTATCACTAATAAATGTTCCTTAATTACCGTGCCCAAAAGTTTTGAGTCGCTTTTAGCAGGACGGAGGGAGTAGTAATAAAATAATAAATAGAAAAGGAGAAGGACAAGAAAAGGAAAGAAAAGAAAATTCCACATACACATTTATCCTTAGATGTTCTGAGAAATCAATAAGAAGATATGGCTTGCTTTCTGCCCTGCAAAACCAGCAGACAAAAAAAACAATTGAGACACGATTTTTAAATAATATCTTTCAATCATTCTCTTCAAAGTGCCATGTATATACATATATACATACATATACATACACACACACACACACACACATGTATGTGTGTATGTATATGTATGTATATATGTATATCATAAGCACTGTATGCTTTATAGTTGTCCCTCTTTTAGCAGCATTATCTTCAACCTTTAGCCTCATGATTTTAGTAACGAGTCATTATACAGGGAACAAACTTGCAGTGCAGTATTAGTATACTACAGTTCTAATTTCCTTTTGCAGTGGATAAAAACATCGAAAGATGTGCTATTGAAGAGATTCACTACCTACACACAATGTAAAGACAAGCAGCTTGCACTTGTTCTTTCCTGCGCCCCCTTGTGAAGTTCTTGTCAAGTGCCAACTGTAAGTTCCATAATAATTACTAATATCGATTGCTGATCAACGAAATATCTAAGAATTTTGGATGTGAAGATAGAGTATTAGAGTTATACATCATACAAACGCAAAGCTTTATTAGCTATCGATTCACCACCATCAATTCCCAGAGCAAACATCAGGCCTTCTATTCCATAATATGCTACAAAATCAAGGACATAACATGATAAATATAAAGAGATCGAATAAGTGAAATTTTTACAAGACTGTTAACTGCATACTAAAGCACGTTAGAGTTAGATATGAGCAACTGAAAGAACCTTTATATTGATAGCCATCTAAGCGTACTTTACTACTTCAAGCATGCATACAACCACAGCCAAGGAATTACCTGCATGTTTATACTTTATATTAAAAGGTTTATATAGGATACAAAATTTACCGTCATCTATTTCTTTTTTCCCCTTAACCAGCTTATAAGTCGCAGTTTGTACAAATGGTACAAACTGCAAGATTACAGGACCTACTGGAGCATAACTATCATTAGTTTGTGCAACATTTATGGAGTTCAACTAGATGCATAACTATCTTAGCGTTACTTGATAGCAACCAAGCCATCTGAATAAACAATCAGTAAATGGGCAATTCAGAAGAAAGTACATCACAAGTTGAAAATTTTGAAACACCACTCAGGAGTAAAGAGTTATGAAGTAAGTAGCAAATAAACTACCTTCATTTCTTGTCCTCTCACGAGATTCAGAGTGAGCTTGGGCAGACCTCACAAAGTTACCTGCCATTCGTGCCTGTGGATAAACTTGAGTTAATCAATATATAATTTCAATTCCTTCTCCAAATCCAATCTGAACAGCCACCAGATCCCAGAGAACAACTAACAAATCACCAGATCTTCATTTCAAATGCAACATAAACCTTGTCTTAACCTCTTTGACAAGGCCATCCCTATCTCAACCTTAAGTCTCCAGAACTAAGCAAAGCTTAACAAAATCGTAACATTAAAACTCTAAATTAAATCCCAAAAAAAAAAGGAAAAGATGGCAGAGTAAAATGAAATGTGATGTCAAAACATTTGATTTCCAATTTAAACACTCATTGATCTCTCATCGTTTTGTCCCATCAGTAAATCCTGCTGAACTAAAAATTGAATCTTCATAGTAAGCAATCACTGCATTATGATTTACTAAAGCTAGTCTACGCAACACAGTATTAAACGAAAATTTCAGGCTACTGCCAGATGAAATGATGCTTGATATTCGAATTAATCTTAATATCACAAACCTGTCCATCAGATGATTTAACAAATTGAACCTCCTCCGCAAAGTTGTCCTCAGCAAGGACCCTCCCGCATAGCTTACAGCATCTGCATATTAAGTCATACAACAAACCATCCTTCAATTCACACAATAATCTGACCTAACTATATACAATAAAACAAGACTTTTTTTACACTAAACGGATAAGAAACTAAAAGGAACGCACATTTTAGATTAAAATGAAGGAAACAGATAAGAAACAGAAAAAGGCCTATTGCAGCAGGATTTTTTTTTTTTATAAAAAAAAAGCCTTACAATTTGCCTTCCTGGTTATCAGTCCCAACATTTTTCGCACAGTTATCACACCAGTGCGGCGGCATCGCACCTCCTGTACACAATCAAATCACGCACTTAAACCACACCATCAAACAAAAGATCTCCATTCAATATAAGAGAAAGCTACGCACCTCACTGAAAGGGGAGCAGATTATCAGAAGAATTCAGCGGAAGCTGATAACTTCACTCCGCCGCAGCGCAATTGGAAGGGGAAGCAATGACGGTGCAGCGCCGGTGGTGGAATAATGGTTCGAATTTGGGGATGGTGGGGTTTTAGCAGGATCGTTCTTGAGATAGCTGGGGTTCAAGTTCAACTGTCTGAAGCAGTTTTCAGTGGAACGAGGGAAACGGTAGCGGCGTAAGTTAACTATTGCAGCATCAAATAGACAAATAGTAGTAGGGGTGCGGCAAGATTGACGAATATACCCTTATGAAAATAAATTTTCTGCCTTCACCTTGAATTAATTTTTTACTTATAGTATTTCGTTGATTTTTTTACATATTTATTATTTCAATTGAAAATTCTCAATATCTATCTATATAATATACAAAAATGCTCTCTTAATTACAGTGGGCACACTTACTCACCGCTTATGTGGCAGTGCCATATCTTTAATTAATTTTTAATTTTCTTGATTATTTTTCCAAATTCTCATAATTTTGCCTACTAATCAATAATTTAATCAATATATATACTATAGTATAATATATTTTCATATTTGTGCATACCTTATATCTACATATTATAGTATTAGGTAGGATTAAAATAAACAAACCTAGAATTTTATCTTTATAATGATTCGGCAAGTTTGAATACGGAGTATGAATTTTTCATAAGACAAACATTGATACATTTTCATAAACACCTTCACTACTTCGATATATGATTATGAACAATTAAGACCAAAGGCTTCCACTAATATTATTATTATTATTATTATTATTATTATTATTATTATTATTATTATTATTATTATTATTATTATTATTATTATTACAACGAATTGTTACATTACTATCATCATTATCATTTTAATTGTCTTTTCTTTATTTTTAAAAAGATTAAAAAAAAAGTTTATTCAGTCTAAAGTTAATGTTTAATTCATAAATCAAATCGAACTCATAAATTTTAATTATGGGTCTCTCACAAAACAATGAGCGATATGAGATTCAAAATGTGTATAAGTATAAAGCATCTAAGAAATCCTACCCACCTTGGCATGTAATATTCTCTTTAATTATTACAGACGACGAGCGTGTTGACATAAAAAAATAAAAAATAAAATAAAATAAAAATAAAAACTATATTACATGTACAATAAAACAAAAAAACTCTATGATTCTATGTATGATACCGAGTGATCCAACATTTAAAATGTGCATAAGTAACCGAGTTATGCTACCTCATCTTCGCATATTTTCTTAATACTCGAGCCAACGAGCCGCTTGATAGTCAAAATGAAATTACCCGAGCTCTTTCTATTACATGTACAATGGGTGTGTTGACATAAATAATATGTACCCAAAAAATAATACTACCATTAATTAATCTATTCTTTTACTACTGTATGTTGGAATCAAGTGGTCAGAAACACACAGAGGTACTCACAGAGCTCTGTACAGCGACAGTGACAGACTCGATGAGCACAAACGCAGCGGAATAGTTTAGAACGAAAAAAACAGATCAATAAAAATAAGAATACAAACATAATTTGTGCAAGATATCGAGAGGAAACACACAGAGATGTTCACTGTAAGCAGCACTGTGAGTGCAACAATGAACACAAACGCAGCAGAAAAGTTTTGAACGAAAAATTGAAACAGAAAAACACGAACCCAGAACTGGTTTGTGCAAGATATTGTGAGGATATCTTGCGTGCCTCAAGGCGAAACGATTTACTATAATTCACAAAGCATTACAAACTAGAATTGAGGAAAAGAACTATGAAAAATACTAACCCTAAAGTTAGTTTACTCAACTCACACACAGCCTTTTGGATCTCTCTCTCTATTTTATGATTCAATCTTCTCCTCTCCAAAAAGCGTAGGAATCTTCTCTTCAAACACGAACTAAATAGATCGATCTTCTCCATCCTCTTCCCACGAACTTGCATCCCACGATCTGTAGTTAGTAGTGGGAGCAACACGTAAATCCTCATCCCACGTCAGCCACCCTCTTTCTTTGACCTAGTCCATCTATCCACTTATATAGGGTTTAACCAACTAACGGGCTACTTGCTGAAGATCCAACAGAGCCCAAAACGCTGAAGCCCAACATACTGGATCCGAGTTTGCTCCCCCTCACTTCAGCCCGAGTGTTGCAGCTCAATATCACCTAATATCTGGAAATAGGCCCAATGTTTGCAAAACAGCCCAAAGCCTAATCCTGCACATAGAGAGATAGAAACCAACCAAACAAGTGAAGAAAGACAAAAAAAATATATATAAAGGGTAGCTTTCAACACTGTAAACAACGAGTGATTTGATATTGTCTCTCATAGTCTCATTCATACGTATCTCTTCGAACATAATATAATGCTAATATATATATTTTTAATATATTTGTGCAATTCTATCATTTTCCAATAGTAATTATAATTATTTTATTTAAAAAATTGTGAAATAAATTTTTTGTTATTTTTCCCCCTATATTCTCATGAGTCTACATATTTTTCAATAATTCAAGTATTTTGTCTAAAATTGTATTACTACAGATGTACACAAAAGAAACCTCGACAAATGATCTCACTTCCAGCTTGTGAGCAGATCACGTTTTCCATCTCTCTAACTAGGAAGTTTCGACTGCAGCAATAAGCTTCAACTTCTTAATTTGGTGGAGGATTGTCTCAGCAATCATCACATACACGTATATAATTTTAATTTCTTTTGGATAATAGTGGTGGATCATTTAGTCAAAGCATGATATAAGATGATAGTGCGTTACATGATGACAATATTGAAAATACTACCACTTCTACTCAACAAAATAGTACCCTTTATTGACTTATTTACATATATAATGAGCAGTTTGACATTCTAAAAGCTGATGAATGCATTTACCTTAAAAATGATACACCTGATAGGTATTTTTTTTTTTCTATTATACAAGTAGTAAACAACGGGCGACTTCAAAACGTAGGTGAAAATAACCCGATTGACAATTTTTCTATTAAAGAAGTAAACAACGGGTGACTTGAAATTCAAAACATGAATATAAACTTATAAAAATGTGACATGAAATGATCCCGTCGAATTTCCACGGTCGCTAGCACATTGATAAATGCTACTATATCTTTCTAACTTATTTTTTATAATAAAATCCAATGCTAGCACATTTTAATGTGAATTGCAGCAAAACTTTCATTTTGAAATGGATAATAACATTATTTTTTAGTTTTTATTTTAACTAGTGTAGTGCCCGTCGAAATTCGACGGGAACCATTTGATTTAGTAATTGTTGAGTAAAAAATAATAAAAAAAGTTAGTAATATAAGTATTTATTGTAAGATTATAGTATTGTTGGGATACATTTGAAAAAATAGCATTAAACTAAATTAGAAAAAAAAAAGATCAATAAGGTGTGACATTTTTCGGTTCGTTACGTCTTATTCATTTTGAATGTCAAGCAGCCCATTGATCATGGTATTATAAAAATAAATTAGGAGAGGTTACGTTTCTCGGGTAGTAATACTCATTTTGAATGTTAAGCCAACAATTGTACGTCGTAATATAGAAATAAATTGACGATTGATAACTTTTTTCAATTGTAGTTGTATTTTTCATATCAAGTTTCTTATTGCTCGAAAAAAGATTGGTCAATAAGAGGTCAGATTCTTTCACGTGGTTATATTCATTTCAATGGATTAGAATATCAAGTCGCCCGTCATTTAGATGATTATTGAGGGAAGTTGACAATTCCTGGATAGTTTTATAGGTTTTCAATTCAAGTATTCCGTTTACTCTTTAGTTTGCTATGACACATAAAATGATTAGATTTTTTTTTGTCCACGTGTACGGCGGATATATTCATTTTCGTTGCACACGTTTTCAGTATCGAAATTATTGGTTTTGAACTTTATATTGAGCACTTTTATTATCAGTTTTAATAGTATTATAAAATCACTTTTGTAAATCTTTGACCCCACACGTCTAAATAGATAATAGCTACAATTTTTTTGCTTTAGTAATACGAATAGCTTGTTGTTATACATATAATTATTAGATGACTTTTTTGTCATGTGTACGTCGAATATATTCATTTTCATTGCACTCGTTTTCAACATGGGAATTACCGGTTCGGATTTTCTATTAGATGGAGTTCAAAGGGTGGGTATTGTCCATTGACAAAATGGGCTTGACCAAATTAGACAGTTATTAGATGACATTTGAAAAACTATAAAATATATGGAACAAACTCCATCTGCGATGCAAAAATTTGAGAGAGCTAAACAACAATGCAAACTTGAAGATAAGAGAGCAGTGACTAGTGATGTGCCAACGAGATGGAACTCAACCTCTGAGTTACTTGAGACAGTAGAGTTCGACTACACAAATTGATCCATGTTATGCATGCAATCCTTCTGCACAAGCTACCAACATATTTAGTGGTACTAATATCCGACTTTCTAGATAGTTCTAACATGTATTATTAGTTAATTAAGCGGTTAACTTGTTTGTTGCTTAGCTGAGTCAGCAAAATATGTTCAGCAAATAGTTGTATAAAAGATACGTTCACGCGCTCTATAAATAATTTCGAAATATTAATGTGCGGCACATATTTTCTCACTTCTACTTCCCCTCTGCATCTCTCTATAGTCCACTTACTCTAAAAGAGCATCAAACACAGCTCACCACAAGCAAATGGATCGTTCGAAGAAGAAGAAGCGGATTGGAGGCGGCAACCGACGCTCCCAATCAAAGGATCGCGATAGTTCTGAAACTATAGTAACTGCGCTTCTCAACGTAGACTTGAATTTGAGTGTAAAACTTTGAAAATTTGCTCCTGATGTTTATTACATATATATATATAGGTGGAGGATCAAATGAGATCTCAATCCTTAGGTAGTAACTAGGATCCAATCCTAGCCATCTATTTTCTTAGATCAAAGGTGTTAATTAATAGGCAGTTTTCACTAAAATAATTCATTTTTTAATTGTAAAAGGTTACAATAGTAAACCTACTCACATTCGTAACCCCCTATTCCTTAAAATAAGGGATTTGTTGAATGTATTGCCTTTTCCATAATTATAAATATTTTATGTTTTTTTAGTAAATGCAATTAAAAAAATTACATGTAAATATTTTTTTGTAGTCCTAATTTTTGAAATACAACACTTAAATAATGTAAACAAAATTGAAACTAAATTAACAATTTGAATTAAATCTAAAATATATTTATATGTATATATAAGCATATGTTTAGTGTTAATATATATAAACAATTTAAAATAAGTAAATAAGCAATTCGAAATGTTTAATTAAGCAATTTAAAAACTTTAAATAAGCATATATTACCATAAATAATTAATTTAAAAATATGTAATCAAGCAATTAAGAATAAGTAAATAAGCAATTCAAAATGTGTAAATAAGCAATTTGAAAATTTTAAATAAGCAAATGTTTAACATAAATAATTAATAAAAAATGTGTAAATAAGAAATTCAAAATAAGTAAATGAGCAATTCGAAATGTATAATTAAGCAATTTGAAAACTGTAAATAACCATAAGTTACTATAAATAATTAATTTTAAAATGTGTAAATAAGCAATTTAAAATAAGTAAATAAGCAATTCGAATGTGTAAATAAGCAATTCGAAAACTGTAAATAACCATAAGTTACCATAAATAATTAATTTAAAAATGTGTAAATAAGCAATTTAAAATAAGTAAATAAGCAATTCGAAATGTGTAAATAAGCAATTCAAAATAAATAAATTATCAAATTAATCAATTTGACATGTGTAAATAAGCTATTTAAAAAGTAAAAAAAGAAAAACATATGTTTACCATAAATAAAAAATTAAAAAAATATGTAAATTAACTTAGGCTTCAGCTATAAAACAAAAAATAATGATTATTGTCAGCAATGCATGCAAAATAATTTTTTCTACGACGAATAATATATAATTAAGCAAAATAATTAGGCTATAGTTAAGAAAACATAAGCATTTACGAATAAAAAGTAAATTAAACATTATTTGTCCAAATAAGCAACAAACTAGTTTAAATTAAGCATTTCATCCTCATATCATAAGCAATAAATTAGGTGAATAAAGCATTTAGGACGATAATGTGAATTCATAATTTAAGCACTTAACAAAGAATATAAGTATCCAGTATTCACGCAATAGTGCACTCAAATTAAATAAGGTGCTTGTTTCTTGCATTCATATTGCATCTTTCATGCTTTAGCAAATTTACGGTTGATTCATTATACGAATTAATTAATTTATAGTGGAAATTATTTTGAAATGCTGTATACTCTATTAACAATAGAAATTGCGATTCAAGCGGCGGTATATTAGATTTTATGGTAGATTTGCTTTGCACATTTACTAATGTATCCTCACTCTAACTGCTATATTTAAATTGATTAGTGTGCAACAATAATTATTATCATAATTAGTATAATATCATAGCCGTCCAAAATATTAGATCTAAGGTGGATATTGGATCCTAGTTACTACCTAGGGTTTGGTTTCTATTTGATCCACTCCCTATATATATATATATATATAATATAAAACTCACAAACTGTTTTTCTTTTCTTTCTAACTTCGAAATCTAAATGTATTACAATTATGTCTATGTTAGATTTGATGTTATAAGTTTTTTTTTTTTTTTTTTGGTCCAAAATATATTTAACTTAATTCACAATAAAATCTAAGAAATAGACACCCAAAGTTCATATTTAGCAGTGAACCTTAAGAACAAACCCTAGATTCAATATATAATCTAGCACAAATCGCAAAAATCGCCAAAATCTAGCATAGGACATAAAGAGAAACATTAGCTGAAACTGACATTGTTCTCGTATCTCAGACCCTTATTCTCTTCTCAGCATGTTCGTCCTCCCTCGGCATAGACCCTGCCCTACGCTTCCTTGAAGCTTGACCGGCACCGTCAAAATACCCCATAATCCTCAAAGAGATCTTGATGCGGCATCATCACCCTCTCCAAGTCCGCTTCAACGTTCGCCTCCTCCATAACGACGTCATTGTCCGCTTCAGCAGGGGCAGCAAGAGCCCCGAGCGTTTTGGCCACGTTCTCCGCCGCTTTAGCTGTAGCTTCTCCAGCCCTTGTTATGGCAGTTACCAATTTGATGTTATAAGTTTGTCAACTTTCCTTTTCTATTTTAATATCAACATACTTGGCAAAGTTAATTTACTTTTAAAAATATAGGTACATATGACTTATTTTGATTGTTAAAATATTATAAATTAATTCAGGATAATTTATGATTAAAATAACAAATATTTAATTGTTCTTTATATATAATCGAAAAGATTTAATTATTATGTATTTACCTCCATATGAGAAATTAAGTAAATGTGCATTACTCTATAAATAACATCAAATTAGACTTAAAAATTAATAATATTAAAACCGGTAAATAAAGTTATTATAGCATAGAGACATTATATCAAAAAAATAATTTTCAATATAATAATATGTCAGATGAAATCAATTTTTTGATACCGACAAAAATGCAATTACGATGTTATGGTTTCACACAATTTTTTATATTATGATTGTTCTTTATACTGACAAAAAATGCAATTACAATAATCTTTCAATGATTTCACATATTTTTTTGTATTTTTTTTTTCCATGTCCAAAATGAAGCTCAGAACATCTGTCATCGGACTTCTTCATTCACCAAAACTAGTCAATCACATTCTAACAACAAAGCTCTATTCTTCATCAAAGGCGAAGAAATACCAGAATGGATCCGAATCTCTCGGTCAAGGCCAGGTCCAATCAACATAGACAAAGTCTCTAGCTAACCGACGACCTAGAAAGATGGCGTCGTGGTAAAACGGACTGCCGGGCTCAAGAGCCGGATCAAGAAACAATGTCACCTCCCAATTACGGTTGATTTTAAAGCAATAAAAAATTCATTTAAAATGAATAAAATTGCGGTATTAATGAGGATCAACCATTTATTTACCATCCCCTAAAAAAAACTATTCATTTATCAAGTACTCCATCCGTCTCGCTATGTTTGACCTATTTTTCTTATTGGACCGTCTCACTATGATTGATCTATTTCCTTTTTAATTAAATCTCATCATTCACTCACTTTTCACTTTTCAGCACGTATCCCAATACAATTTAAATTTTAAAACTTTAAATTATCATAACTTGATCGTTTGTTCTCGGATTTTTATAATTTGTATACCAAATTAAAGGTATTGATACAATCTTTCATTTAAGATTAGACATCAATATGTTTTTATGCATCTATGATGCACTGGTATTAAAATATGCTTAAATACATAATCAACACTACATCCCTACACACAATACACTTTATACATTTAATCACTTCCGTCTTAAATCTCATACAAAAAAAAAAAGAGTCGATCATAGCGAGACGGAAGGAGTAATCGTATGTGTTCCGTGTTGTGGACTTGTGGGCATATTCGATGGGGAAAACGTGTACAATGAAATATAAGTGGCAAAAAAGTTATACAATCATTTAAGATATCTCCGAATTTCTTTTGACTTTAATTTAATTTAAATTAATTTTTATTTTTATTTATTTTTCGTATTCAATTTAAGAAAATAAATTTTAAAAAAAACAGCACAAGCAAGAGAGGTTTTCCTTTTACAAGCAAGAGAGGTTTTCCTTTTACCTAACTTGGTCAAATGGTAAGTTTTTTATTTATTCATAAAACTGTTTAAATTAATAATAATAATAATAATAATAATAATAATAATAATAATAATACACGTAGATAATTTTATTTTTTTTGGATAATAGTGGTGGGTCATTTAGTCAAGTATAAAATGATAGTGCGTTACCTGATGACAAAAAAAAATGAATGAGTACAACTATCAAGAAATACTGCCCTCATTAACCTATTTTTTCTATTATTATAAATATTAAAATATTTAAAGCTATTGAAACTAAACGAAAAATATGTATTTTATTGACTCATTTTTTATTCTAATATAATTCAGCCATAATATTTTTTCTAATAAAAATTGTCGAAATTCTACATTCTGTAATAATAATAATATCATTTTTAATATTATATATACTTATAAAAATGTGACATAAAATGATCCTAACGAATTTCGACAGGCGCTAACACACCCATAAATGCTTCTACATTTTTTTGAACTTATTTTTTATAATAAAATTCGATGCTAACACATTTTATTTTGAGACTATACTACTCCCTCTGTCTCATTTCAAATGTTTCATTTTATTATTTTATATCTAACATATATTCAAAATATGAGACGTTTGAAGTGAGACGGAGGGAGTATATACTACCTCCATCTCATTGAATTAGTCCCAATTGCTTTTTACCTCCATCTCATTGAATTAGTCTCAATTGCTTTTTGACTTTTTCGGCACGTGTTTCCACCGAAACCTAGAGTTTTAAAATATAATTTTGAAGTATTATTTATTTTACGGGATACTATGAATCATAGTATCCCGTAAAAGAAATAATACTTCAAAATTATATTTTAAAACGTATTAGATTTCGGTGGAAACGCATGCCGAAAAAGTCAAAAAAACAATTGAGACTAATTCAATTAGATGGAGGTAGTATAAATATATATATAGTGATAGACGGCGGGGTAACTGCGTTAAAAGTTCACTTGCCCGCGACTTTTGCCATTTCCCTACCGCAGCCATTTCCAGTGACTCAGAAAATATTAGGACGAATATTAGGGCTAGAGAGAGAAAACTGACCGCTGCTCTCCATCGCCGGCGGTGATTGTTTCAGCCACCAGGTTTGTTGCTGCTGCTTCTGCCTTCTATTCTTACGCACCGTCGTCTAGTTTCTCTCGGCGAACTCGTCGTCTTTACGCACCGATTACATTTTGTTACATTCTCTCCTTCAAATCACTGATTTTCGACCGAATGTTATAACTTTGCACTAGAATCATCTCCGATTTTGAGTGAAGTTTTAGCAGTTTTCCAACGAAATTCGTGTTATGTTGATATGTATGTATGCGTATGTCCATAAAAAAAAAAGATATGTAAATGTGTGTGTGTGTGTGTGTATGTGTGAGTGTGAGTGTGAGTGTGAGTGTGAGTGCGAGTGCGTGTGTGCGTGTGTGCGTGTGTGTGTGTGTAGTTGTGTGATCCTGATTCATCGAAATTGCATTTCATGATGAACTATTGCTAGTTTAGTTGCAGTGCTTGTTATTTTTTCATTCTAGTGTTTGCTTCGATTGTTAGCTTTTTTCC
The DNA here is from genome assembly GCA_001642375.2 of Mentha longifolia. NCBI lineage: Eukaryota > Viridiplantae > Streptophyta > Magnoliopsida > Lamiales > Lamiaceae > Mentha > Mentha longifolia. Next base: position 15,289,955 of record CM038112.1, read on the forward strand.
TGTTAACTCTAGCTTCATGTATTGGTCTGGCTAGCTCCTCTTATGAGGCAATGTTTAATAAGCCTAAGAAATCACTGCCAAAGAGAAGTATTTGTTTATATGATAGGATTAATAGAAAATCAATAATAATCAGCCTTTTTTAAAAGAGGCCTTAACTGATGTTAGTATCGACTTTTTTTACATTCAACATATTGGGATTTCATATTTTTATTGAAGTATGCCAAACACTTGAATAGTTGAATGGTTTCGGACGTGGAATGAGATCATGGTTCTAATATTGGAGCCTCCATATCTGACTGCGATTTCTTCGGATGTTTATGTTAAAAGATGTGGTGGTTTAGAGAAATCATTTCTGATCATTGAAGCATGTTCTTTGTGTCTATTCTATCTAGGGAGTTTCCTCTTTCCATCTATTTTATCTCTCTTGCGTAACCAATGATTCTTTAAATTTGAGAATCTGGCTCTGATGTATGAGTCTTGCACTATAGTAAGGAAAAATGGATATCGACTCAGAAGCACCTGAAAATGCTGATTCCGGGGCTCAAGAGGATACAGTGGTAATTACCTGATTTATTAATTATTTATTTGAATTCCTCTTTGTATAGCTTTCACTTATTTAATGATTTATGCTCCATTTGTTTGTTTAACTTGAAGAATAAAGATGCTGACTTCATATCCAAAACGATGAAGGATCTGAATATTGGAGAATCATCCTCCAGCTTCAAGAAAAAACCAATTATCATTATAGTTGTGGGGATGGCAGGTATTAGTTGGTTTACAATGAAGAACAATACCCACACACACACACACACACACACACACACACACACACACACACGTACACACTGTAGGTAACATTTATTAATTTCACTTCCATGATTATATTTGAATATTCATCCTCAAATTTCCAGGTTGTGGAAAAACTACATTTCTTCACCGGCTAGTCAGCCACACTATGGCATCAAATATTCGAGGCTATGTCATGAATCTTGATCCTGCTATCCTAACCCTTCCTTTTGGTGCAAACATTGACATCAGAGATACTGTTCGATACAAGGAAGTGATGAAGCAGTTCAATCTCGGCCCAAATGGAGGGATTTTGACTTCACTTAACCTTTTTTCAACAAAGTTTGATGAGGTAAATTTTTGGTGGAGTTTGTTTGACTTTGTAACTTTGGACCTTCTTACACTATATATCAAAGTAGATGTGTCTTTGTTCATTTCTATTTGCTAATAGTATAAATTTGTACAGTTTGTTTGCCTGTATGGCTGCTGTTTTTCAAATACATTCACCTGCTGCTCTTACAAGCAGCTATATTCAGGTCTCGAACTTGAGTAGTTAGCACTTTCTCAGAACTAGTCAGAATTTGTTGGCTTAGTAGTCTCTTCGGTCACCAAAGTAAGTATTACCACATATCTTTCCACTTTGCTTCTCGTTTAGATAAGTTAGAAATCATTTTAGTAAATCCATGTGAAATAGAAAGACCACTTATGACAGTTTTTCATAATGCGGATGTATACAGAGCTGTTATCAATTCAAAAAACAGACTCTCTGCCTAGAAACTTTCTCTCTCTTTGCTATTTTTTGTTCTTGTCCCATTATATAAATAGTTCTAGCTCAATCCAAAGCAAATGTTGGTTGATTCAGTATCAATCAGTTCCATGCTTCCAGCAGTGCTTGAAATTTGGCTCAGTTTTGGTCATTGTCAACTCATGCATGCTAAGATGCTTCTTAGTTTAATTGATGTGAATGTGAATATATTCGTGCAATGCTTTCGCACTCTATCGTTTATTCAATTAAGTAGCTCATGATAAGAATTTATGAGTTCCAACAAAACTTGAACCAGCTCACTCCATGGTGTATACAAATAGTTTATCTTTGCTTAGTCGATGGCCCTATTAATGTGCGAAGATTCCTATAATGCTCCATTTATTTATTCCCAGTCATTTTCACAGTATGCATACCATCGATGCTGTTCTTGATTCAAGTTTGTGAGCAATGCAATCTTACACACCTTATGCAATTTTAGTTATCAATTCTTTAATTGTCTTTCAAAACGGTAGGTCATATCGGTGATAGAGAAACGAGCAGATCAGCTTGACTATGTTTTGGTAGACACTCCAGGACAAATCGAGATTTTCACTTGGTCCGCATCCGGATCTATTATAACAGAAGCTTTTGCATCAACTTTTCCCACTGTAATCGCTTACGTTGTTGATACGCCTCGGTCAGCTAACCCAGCTACCTTCATGAGCAACATGCTGTATGCCTGCAGCATCCTCTACAAGACTCGTTTGCCACTCGTGTTGGTGTTCAACAAAACTGATGTAGCACAGCACGACTTTGCATTGGAGGTATACTTATTTGGATGTTATACAGGAAATGCTCTGTTATCTTCCCTTCTTTGTGTTCCTCTTAACTTATTCATGTTCTAAAGGTTTTTTCTACCACTTGTCACGGCTGAACAAGTTCTTTTTTATGTGTAGTGGATGAAAGATTTTGAGGTATTTCATGCAGCACTCGACTCCGATCATTCTTACACATCAACCCTGACCCGTAGTCTCTCCTTATCGTTAGAGGAATTCTATAGTCATCTGAGATCAGTCGGAGTATCTGCAGTCACTGGTTCAGGAATGGACGCCTTCTTCAAGGCTATCGAAGCCAGTGCGGAAGAGTACATGGAAACTTACAGGTACTTCAAAAAATATGCCTACCGAAACTAGCTCAATTTCTTCAGTAAATTGACTCAACTTCACTCACAATCTCTCTTTGAAGGGCTGATCTCGACAAGAGACGAGCAGAGAAAGAACGTTTGGAAGAAGAACGCAAAAAAGAGAACATGGAGAAGTTGAGGAAAGATATGGAGAAATCCCGAGGGGAAACCGTGATATTGAGCACGGGCTTGAAGGATAAACCAGTCGATGAGAGCTTGGAGCTGGACGAAGAAGATGAAGTCATCGAGTCAGATGGTATGGTCAGTGAAGATGATTTCATAGACGAGGACAATGATGAGGATGAAGAGGTGGGTCGTTTTATGTTCTGAGACTTAGTTCAGTACCTGAATATATGCTACAAAAAAAAAAAAAAAAAAACTAACTTTTGAGACAATTTACTAGTACTTGTTAACATGTACATGAATTCTGATTCCTTCAGATTTTACTAGGCTCATATTTACTTTCATATAAAGTAGTGTATGAAATAAGATTTTAACTCGAAAAGAATGCAAGTATAATGAGATTTTAGGCCACAATGTGATTTCTACAGTATGCGGATTTCGCTGAAATTAGTTTGGAGCTTCAGAAAATCTTAAGTCTTAACTAATTTTAAAGACAAAAATTTGTGTCAGCCGGAGGCACCGTGCGGCCGGGCCTAAAGTGTCAATCTTTATACAGAAAAGTACTAATTTATATGAATAAAAGTGTCAATTTTTAACATAATTATTTTACGAATAAAATGACAATTTTTAAAAGTGTCAATCTATATGAATAAAAGTGTCATTATTTTAGCCCGGCCGCACGGTGCCTCCGGCTGACCCAAGTGTGTCCCAATTTTAAATCGTGTTCAGTAAAAAAGATTGTGAAACTGTCAAAAAGTGTTAAGAGTTCTTCCATAAAAAGACGAACGAAACAATATCTAAGAATCTCAAGCACTAATAAATTGCACTATAATATTTAGAGTAATGCTCACCGTGGCCACGTGTAATGTGGCACTGATGATGTGACATTGATATAAATAAGGAAATTAATAAAAAAACTTATCAAAATTAATTAATCTCTATTATAAAAAATTAAACCTTGCTTAAAAATAATTAAATTCTAATGAGAAAGATTGCCGACGTGGCATTGCTATATCACCGGTGGACATATTTTTTTTTTATTGGAAAAAGGAATGTTATTAAATTAACTAGTCAAAAGTCGGGGATACATGAGGTACGAGGCGTACCGACGCCGGCAAGAAAGAGGAAGGTTACATCCACAAATCGCATAATCTAGTATTAGACCACATCTCAAAGTTACCATTCGAGTCTACCTCTCCACGGACATGACACCAATTCCAGAAGCGACATTTAATTTCTTCGTCGATGCGTCGAAGGTTCCATTCCTTGTGTTCAAAGCGGACCGTGTTGCGCCATTTCTACCAAACCCACACGACACAAATCCAGAGGCCTCCAAGGAAGGTTCTTGGTTTACCCCCACCGAAGAGATCGGTGAAGCAAACGAAGTGGTCCTCGATCGTGCGCGGCGCTGCCCAGCAGGCAGCCAGGCACCACACCATTGCAGCATATTGTTCCATATCTTCTGGATTACTGAGCAGGCAAGGAAGAGGTGAGGGAGCGTTTCTTCTTCCACCTTGCAGTAGCAGCAGAGGCGTTCCGCCGCCGGGATGTCCAAAAATTCATTTAGATTGTCGATTGGGGGAAGTCTGTTTCTCAGAAGGCTCGTATTTACTTTCATATAAAGTAGTGTAAGAAATAAGATTTTAACTCGAAAAGAATGTATGTATAATGAAATTTTATGCCACAATGTGATTTCTACGGTATGCGGATTTTGCTGAAATTAGTTTGGAGCTTCAGAAAATCTTAACTAATTTTAAATCGTGTTCAGTAAAAAATATTGCGAAACTGTCAAAAGTGTTGAGTTCTTCCATAAAAAGACAACTGAAACAATATCTCACGCACTAATAAATTGCACTATAATATTTATAGAGGCAACCCTCAAATATCCATTTTCATAAGAAAAAAATCTTTTTTAGCCAACAATAAAAGAATAGTCTAATTTTAGCCATTTTTTACTTATATCGACAATAATACCCCTTAATGAAATACAATTAATAAAAAAAATTGCAGAACCTAATTCTCCTTCCTTACTTGCGTCTTTATTCTTCCCTCTCCAATCCTCATTTCTATTCTCTCTCTCCTCGTCTATCATCTGCTAATCTTGTAGCACTACCGGAACCATCGTGGCCGATGGATCTATCACTGCCGCTGTTCTCTACAGCATATAGGAAAAAAAGACTTGTCGTGCTCACGAACACGAGCCAAATGAGTGTGATCGTGCACACGAACACGATGAAAAACGATCGTGAAATTTCGTTGTGCACACGAACACGAAAAAAACAAGCGTGTTCGTGTAAAAAACAAAGTTGAAGACCTGTCATGCACACGAACACGAAGAAAACTAGCGTGTTCGTGCACACGAACACAATGAGAAACTGTAAATTCGTGCAACCCTACCGTATTTAATATCTGATTTTGATGGAGATCGAGACCGCCGGAAGAAGAAGCTGAGGCAGCGATCCCTTGCGAACGAAGACGGTGGCGTAACAACTTCAATTTACTTCTAGAAAGTGAGAATTTGTTGAACATGCTAGCAAGCATGAGAGAGAGAGAGAGAGAGAGAGAGAGAGAGAGAGAGAGAGAGAGGATGATGGATGGAGGGTGGGATCGCGGAAGCGCCTATTGACGAGATGCAATAGCGGCGCGACGGCGACAACGCAGAAGGGTGGCAGTCGGTGTAGAACGGTGGCTGAAGCTGCTGTGTTTCCAAAATTGCAAAAACGAGAGAGAGAGAGGGGAATGATGGGTGGGGGTGACGGGCTTGACGGTTGGGGGATTAGATTTAGGTTTTTGAGTTTTTTTAAAATTTTATTAATGAATTTCATTGAGGGCATAAATGTCATTACATATCAAAAATTACTATAATTAGACTATTTATTTATGGGTGGCTATTATTCACTTTTGTCTTATTAAAATGACTATTTTGGATATTCTCTCATATTTATATTTAAAGATTTTTTCAGACAAGATACCGTATCTTTATTTACTTATTTATTTATTTGAAGGATGACAGTCTTCGGTTTTCCATAGTTACCACCAGAATGCAAAATATTTAATAAAATTAAGAGATGTTAAGTATTTCAGTCACGAGAATTATTCCTTTTTGTCTTACAAATTTTTGTCTTACAAATCTAGTCTTATACTTAAAATAAAAACTCTAAAATGGTAATAAACATCTCAAGATTTTTTTAAATTAAACAATGCATCATTGTGCTCCATAAAAATACTCCGTACTAATTACTATATTATCTCAAATTTCTCTTGCTTACTCATAATCTTTCAAAAATACCTATAAAAAAACTATTCCCTATGTCCTCTATTTAGTGATACCTTTACTATATTGGAACGTCCTTCATTTACTGAACATTTTCATTTTACAATATAGGTCTCACAATGTCACGCCCCGATTCCTATGAACCAGGGTGTGACGGGGGTTGGATTAAAGAAGCGGGGAAGAAAGGGGATAATATTAATTTATGACCATTTTACGAGTACCTTAAAACGTAAAATGAGACTATAAAGAAAATAGTGGGGTAAACCAGCGTCAAGTTGCCAAGTGGAGTCAACCATCTACTACGACACATTGGAATTACCAAGAGTGAGTAGGAAATCGAGCGTCCAAGTGGAACCATTGCATGGCACTCTCCACCTTGCATAAAGTAAAAGATGGGGTAAACCGGCTTTCAATAAACTAGAGGAGTCGACATCCACTTCGAAAAATGGGATAACCATAATTGAGTGGGAATTCGAGCTTCCAAAAGGAACTGATACACGGCCCTCTCCATCCAACAATAAGTAAAATGAGAAGAGAAAAATAAGTTTAGAAAACAAAGAAACCATATTATATAACTAGAGGGTTGGAAGATGACGCCCTCGACTTATTTATTATAAAAAGAAAACTAGTAGTCTTGTTATCAGAGTTATAAGCAAAATAACATAGCGGAAATTTTATAAGGCCCTGCAACAACCCCAGCCTCAGCCTTGCTGCACATCACCTGCTTCCAGACCTGAAAACATTTGAAAGAGTTTTGAGCTAAGTACTTGATGTACTTAGTGGTCATGCCCCTTTGGCAAGCATTTTGAAAACTGGCAATTTATCCATACATAGTATATCAAGAGGCTTGCAGAAAACAACTCTTGAAAATACAAATATTATTTTGGGGTGTGTGATGTTCATTCTTGGACTCAACCAAGGCTACAAATCACCTTTGGTTCATCTAGACCGGGTTCAGGGCCGTAACCCTAAATAATCTCAGTACTTGCAGAAAACCCGAGTCGAAACTCAAGGAATTCGCCATTAGTTAGCATACGACGTGATCAAGGCATCGTATGTAACCGGGGTGCGCACAATTCAAAGTTAGTATATCTGATACTAACGATAAATCTCGATCGATCCATAGAGTCATTTCTTGGAACATACACACAAAACATTTTTATGGATAATTGTATTTTATAACATAAATTTAAACAGCATTAAAAACAATGCCAAAATATTTTACCCACCTGTAACTTGAAGCGAAATTAGAAAATAGTTGATGAACTATAATCACTCTTCTATAGATCCTCAAGGGATAGACTACTCCTTCGAAACTATTTTCTAAAAGAGATCGATAGTATTTCTTTAGATATTAATAGACAAGGAATGATTGTAATTGAAGCTAGGAGTATGGAAATAAGGAAGAAGTCGTGCTAGGTATTTATAGAGAAAATCTAAGTTGCTCATTCATTCTATATAGCTTATCTTAATCATATATAGCATAGAGTAGTCACCCCTAGATCTACACCTCCTACTACAGTAACTAATATAGCTCCATGTACCTATACATTATAGCAAGAGGTGTCATGTTAAAATGGCTTTGTTTCCTATAGTTATCGACTACTGTTTCAATATACATATAATATGTTGATGTATACGTGTGTGCATGCACGTACACTAACTATTTCACAAAGCCTTTAATATATATATATATATGTAACTATTATTACTCAAATACATGCATGCAACTTACGCAAATTATACGTAACTAATTTGTACTCTAGTTTATATACATGCAATTAAGAAATAGGTAAAATGAAAGGATATCTTCAAATCCATATACACTTATGAGTTTTATTACTGAAGTCAAGAATTATATCAATTTGAAATCACATACTTATATATATATAACTGTGAAAACAAATAATACAAATATTTCCTTTGTTGAAAAACTCTAGGGTGCAATTTATCTTATTATTAATCTTAATAGACTCATCAGTTTCTAAAATTATAAAATTATCTAAATTCTACATGGAAAAAAAATTTCAGGATATTACACACAATCACTTTAACACTTTTAAAACTTGAACACTTTATCACTCTACTTTTAAACACTTAAATACTATTAAAAAAAATTAGATGAGCCCACAATTATTTCACTTTAACACTTTAGCACATTAATTTATTACTATATCATCAAAATAGAAAAAAACACGTGCCCAAGATTTAGGTTCACTAAATAGAGGATATATGGAGTATCTTATTTTTACAATTTTAATATGAACAATTCATCTTGTATGCGATGGAGGTGTTGGAAACTTGGAAGCTAAATTTAAATTTATTTAATGGAGAGAAGATGAATTTTCCTCTACCCAACAGGAATTATGATTTTTTTTTAAAATTTTTATATTATGCACATTTTAGTGTAAAAGTCCATGCTATTAAATGATATTGTATAGAACTTTGTTTCTCACATCTCGAACATGAAACTCAGTCCCGTCATCAAAAATTTCTGGCTCCAGCTGGGCTTACTTAATGTGCCAACGGCCGATGTGCAATGTCACATCAACAATTTTTTTATTTAGAATTTAATTTTTTTAGTAGAATTTGGTATTTCTTTGAAAAGCTTATAAGTTTTATTAATTATAATTTTCTTTAAATATACCATTCTCATGTGTCAGCCTTAAATACATTAATTATGCACATAATGGATAGTGAACCATTACCCATGTAGAGAATACCTGCCATTAATTTCACCTAATATAGAGATGTATTTACTGCGGATTTTGGGAGCACAAAAACAGAGCAACGTTCATATTGGCAGATATAAGTAGCTAGTGGCCAACCCACTTTCGGCTTTCCATAACCCATGCAAAGCTACAAACCAAAATAAATTATTTAATGATGCAATTAAAATTTTACTTTTTAATGAAGTATGTATATTACTTATAGGATAAATGTATTATTATTGAGGATGCCTGTCTCTATGCACATGCTACAAGGTAAAATGTTTTCAGGGATGAATACTTTCTTCCCTAAGTTATTACTAGTAGTATTAAGAGCTAAAAAATTAATTTGGGGAATTCAAGAATGTTGTCTATGATCCTTTTTTTTTTTTTTTTTAATTTTTTTTTTATTTGTGACTGGCTTTAGAGATACAAACCAATTTCCCTACACTAAATAAATTCAAACACTACATTTAACCCCTAAACGGCGTTTCTTTTTTTTTTTTTTTTTTTTTGGTTTTCAAAGAACTAATATTTGTACCTCTAAGTTTCAGCATCAAATCCCAAATATCATGATTAAGAAAATGAAGATTGCATGCTATAGCTTTTTCAATAACAAAGTAATTAGCTTTTTGGACCAACCAAAAAGTTCGATTTCAGTACACATTAATGATTTCCTTTTTGACCATGCAATTCTCATGAGAAACATCACTTTTTTTACTTCATGTGAAAAAAAGTACTACAATTTGTCAAGAGAGTAAAAATATTTATTAATTTCGATTTAACTAATCACAAAAGAAAACTATTGGAATATCATAAAATAAAATTACAAATACAAATACATTATTAAATCTATCACATTTGCTCGAAGTCAAGCAAAATAAAGACATCTAAAGACATTAAATGCTTAAAATTTTCTTTTTGTCAAATGTCATATCCTTGAACAATTTTGAAATTCCACTAACTTTTGTACTAGCTCCGTCCCTTAAGAGAATTTATCTTTCTTCTAGGCACGAAAGTGTTAGGTGGTGTGATATTATTATAAATAGTAATTAAATTGAGATGAGAGAAAGTATGAAATAAGTATTTTTTTGTAATGGATACAATGAATAAGAAGATGAGGTATAGTGTTTAAAAAATGAAATGGAGAACTTGTTTTTTTGGGACAAAAGGAAATTAGTGTTGCTTGCCTTAATTTAATCCATGTGGTATTTACATGAGAAACTTTAACACCAAAACCCCACCAATAAAAAAAATATATCCGAAATAAAATCCACCACGTGGGTCGACGTGGACCGTTTTTGTTTTACGTGGTCTTGATGACTTGGCCTCTGCACAAATAGTACTCCTTTCTGGTTTTTATACTTCTTCAACGGTATCATCTTTGTTATTTAATTCAACAATATATGATATGCTGATACACATTTTTTTTTAGGGAAGATATGCAGATACAAATGAATTTCATAAATATAATTACGGGAACATCGAAGAATATTAATTAATTTTTATCAGTTGTACCAATGAATTCTCATTAACTTAACAAGCAAAAGTTAGCAATAAGAAACATTAGCAAAATCATGGACAAAAATAAATAAATTTGGAATTCACATTTGAAGTTATATACTACCTCCATCCCATATATTTAGACAACTTTGCCTTTATGCACGTATTTCCACCGAAACCTAGTACGAGTTTTAAAATATAATTTTATAGTATCGTTTTTTTTACGGGATACTATGACTTATATTTTAAAACTCGTACTAGGTTTCGGTGAAAATACGTACTAAATAGTAAAGAGGTCTAAATATATGGGATGCAGGTAGTATATAGAGATCTAATGTTCCAACTGTGTATATGTTAATATAAAATACTGTCAATAAATACGTGTTAAAAAACAACAACACATATTGTAACAGTTTTCCTTAAATAAAATCAAATAGTATAATTTAATCGTAAATAATACTCCTAAGTCGTTATAAATTTAAATCGAAGTCTACGTTGGCTGTAATTTTCAAAATTAGAGAAAGCTCCTCTCAACTTTTCCGCCACTATAAATTCCCCAACAGTACTCACACACTCACACACTCTTTCTCTCTCTCTCAGCCTTTTTTTTATCTCCGTCTCTGTACTACTGTACATTATTTTTGAACCCATTACCCAAAAAGGGGAAAAAAAAACAGAAACTCACACCATTCACATTTCACCAACAAAAAAATTCTCTGCGAAAACTGACTGTCAATGGCGAGAAAATTGACGGTGGAAATATGCAACGCCAAGAACCTGATGCCCAAGGACGGCCAAGGCACCGCCAGCGCCTACGTCATAGTCGATTTCGACGGCCAGCGCCGCCGCACCAAGACCATTTTCCGGGATCTCAACCCCCAGTGGGACGAGAAGCTCGAGTTCCTGGTGCACGACGCTGATTCCATGGCGGCGGACACGCTCGAGCTCAACGTCTACAATGACAAGAAGACCGGCAAGAGAAGCACTTTTCTCGGGAAAGTGAAGATCTCGGGGAGCACCTTCGTTAAATCCGGCGACGATGTGCCCTTGGTTTATTATCCATTGGAAAAGAGGAGCGTTTTCTCTCAGATCAAAGGCGAGATCAGTTTGAAGGTCTCCTACGTCGACGAGGATCCGCCTCCGCCGCCGGAGCCGGAGAAGACTGACGCTCCGCCGCCTGCCGCGGCGGAGGAGAAGCCGGCGGAGGAGGAGAAAAAGGAGGAGAAGAAGGAGGACAAACCGGCGGAGGAGGAGAAGAAGGAGGAAGACAAAAAGACGACGCCGGAGGAGGAGAAAAAGGACGAGAAACCAGCAGAGGAGAACGCTGCCGCGCCGCCTCCAACTCCGCCGCCGTCCACTGAGGCAGAGCATCCACCAATCGCCCAACAGAAACTCGTTCAGGAGAAATCGATTCCGGCAGATCACTCCAAAAACATGGAGATCGAATCAAAAATCTTCCGGAAAATCACCAGCAGCAGCTCAGATCGACGAATCGCATTCGATCTCGTCGATCAGATGCCGTTCCTCTACGTCCGCGTCGTGAAGGCGAAGATCTCGAATCCCGACGCCGATTCCTCCTTCTGCGCGAAGCTCGTAATCGGAACTCACAGCATCAAGACGAAATCGCTTTCCGCCAACAACGAATGGGACCAGGTCTTCGCCTTCGACAAGGAAGGATTGAATTCCGCTTCCCTAGAAGTTTCCGTTTGGGCGGAGAAGAAGGTCCCAGACAAAGACACAACCGACGAAATCTCCGCCGGAACGGTGTCGTTCGATCTTCAGGAGGTGCCGAAGCGAGTACCCCCGGACAGCCCCTTAGCGCCGCAGTGGTACAGCCTGGAAGGAGAGGGCTCGCCGGGAAATGACGTCATGCTATCGGTATGGGTGGGGACTCAGGCCGACGAGGCGTTTCAGGAGGCTTGGCAGTCAGATTCCGGCGGGTTGATACCGGAGACCCGAGCCAAGGTATACCTATCTCCGAAGCTGTGGTATTTAAGAGTAACGGTTATCCAAACCCAAGATTTGCAGCTCGGTTCGGGCACACCTGGCCCCGAGCCTAAGGTTCGGAGTCCTGAGCTCTACGTCAAGGCTCAGCTCGGCGCGCAGCTGTTCAAAACGAGCCGAACAACCATCGGCTCGATCAATCCTACCTGGAACGAGGACCTGGTCTTCGTAGCCGCCGAGCCGTTTGAGCCGTTTCTGACCATAACGGTCGAGGATGCTACAAATGGGCAGTCTGTAGGGCACGCTAAGGTGCAGGTTGCTACGGTGGACAGGCGTACGGACGACAAATCAGAGCCCAGGTCCAGGTGGTTCAATCTGATTGGAGACGAGGCTGCCAAGGCCTACGCTGGGAGAATACATGTGCGCGTCTGTTTGGAGGGTGGGTATCACGTGCTTGATGAAGCTGCTCACGTGACCAGCGACGTCCGAGCCACAGCCAGTCAGCTAGCCAAGCCACCAATTGGGCTGCTCGAAGTAGGCATAAGGGGGGCCACTAATCTTCTCCCAATCAAGACCAAGGACGGCACACGTGGCACCACCGACGCCTACGTGGTGGCCAAATACGGGCCCAAGTGGGTCCGCACGCGCACTATCCTCGACCGGTTCAATCCGAGGTGGAACGAGCAGTACACGTGGGACGTGTACGACCCGTGCACCGTTCTGACCATCGGCGTCTTTGACAACGGGAGGTACAAGCACGCTGCCGAGGCGGAGGCCAAGAAGGACGTCCGCCTCGGGAAGCTGCGTGTACGTCTCTCGACCCTCGACACCAACCGGGTGTACGTCGGGACGTACTCCCTCGTGGTGTTGCTCCCGGGCGGGGCGAAGAAAATGGGCGAGATCGAGATCGCGTTGCGGTTCACGTGCTCGTCGTGGATCGGCCTAATCCAAGCGTACGCCAACCCGATGTTGCCGAGGATGCACTACGTGAAGCCCTTGGGGCCGGCTCAGCAGGACATCCTACGGCATTGCGCGATGAGGATCGTGACCGCCCGGTTAGCCCGGTCCGAACCGGCACTCGGTCAAGAAGTGGTTCAATTCATGTTGGACACGGACACGCACATGTGGAGCATGAGGCGGAGCAAGGGGAATTGGTTCCGGGTGGTCGGGTGCCTGTCCAAGGCGGCCACCGTGGCTCGATGGACGGACGGGATCCGGATGTGGGCCCACACCCCGACCACGATCCTAGTCCACATCCTACTAATGGCGGTCGTGCTATGCCCGCACCTGATCCTGCCCACGCTCTTCATGTACGCCTTCTTGATCATCTCAATGAGGTTCCGGTACCGCAACCGCGTCTCCTTCACGATGGACCCGAGGATGTCGTACCTCGACGCGGTGGGGCCCGACGAGCTCGACGAGGAGTTCGACGGGTTCCCGAGCAGCCGGTCGGGGGAGCAGGTCCGGATCCGGTACGACCGGCTGCGGGCCCTGGCGGGGCGGGCCCAGACGCTGCTAGGGGACATAGCGGCGCAGGGGGAAAGATTGGAGGCGCTTTTCAATTGGAAGGATCCGAGGGCTACTGCTATATTCGTGGCGGTGTGCTTATTGGCCTCTTTGATTTTCTATGTTGTGCCGTTTAAGGCCTTCTTGTTGGCCTCCGGTTTCTACTACCTCCGCCACCCCAGGTTCCGCCACGATATGCCGTCGCTGCCGCTCAACTTTTTCCGCCGCCTGCCGCCGCAGTCCGATCGGATTCTTTAGATTTAATTCGTTAATTAATTAATGGTTTTTACTAGAGTTAATTTAACGCACTTTCCCGGTGTCTAGGAATTGATGTTTTTTTTAATTCTGTAATCCTGGAAATGGTGAATTTATTATAAAATAATTTATTCATTTATTTATTGTGTTATACTGCAACTAAATGCATTTTAATCTAAAGGGTCCATGAGAATTTATTGCATTGGTGACTCATTTTGCCGACCGTTGGGATTGGATTTGGGGGATTGTATTGTCACTTTCTTTGTTAAGCTTTGGTGGGCTTCAATTTGATACTAATCCTTAAATTAATTTCAGTTACCGTTACAAATGGAGTCTTGAGGAGCGTATTTTCTTCTTTTTTCTTTTTCATTTCACTTTCTATTTTCTATTTTCTTTTTTTCTTTTTCTTTTTCCCTTTGCATTTGGTTCTTTTTTAAAGAATTGTTTATGCTTTATTGGTGAACACGGACAAGAAATTTTGATTTAGAAGATATTAATGAAATTCGAATTTATAATATTGCAATGAATATTTTATATTTGTGCACATGAGGATAGGGGGCAGTTGAAGAATCCACAATGGAGTTAGGTGAAAAATATAAGAGCGTTCTCGGAATGGAAAAGATGGAAGTTGTTTTTTTTTTTGTTTTTTTTGTTTTATTTTTATTTATTTATTATTATACCAAAATTAACGGGCAAATTTATAATAAATGCATTAACACTCGTAATATTTAATTTTCTCCTGTTTTTTTGTTTTTTTTTTTTTTTTGCCAATTTTTTTTTTGACATGTAACGTATTATCATGTGTCAACACGCAATAGTTTAAGGTCGGTAATTGTTGCTAATACGAGAGTTGACTTTACGAAGGAGATCGTATACTATTTCGCATTATATAGCACCTAATTTCCGGTTTGGTACGAAGCGTTCCCTTTTTTTCAACACGATAGTTAATGAGAAGATGAAAAGTATAGAAAAATGATATGGTCCATACTTTTTGCAAGAAAAAAAATTTGGAAGGGAAAGAGAACACTTTAAATAAGACTATAGTTGTCACTTGTCAGCCGGGATAGATCGGCTCGACTCGGCCCATGACCTAATGAGCCCAGTTATATTTGGGCCCGACACAACCCAAGACTATCTGTGAAATGTGTCTAGACTGGTTTGGGTTGACCTGAATTGGTCTTTTATGTTCATATTTTGAACAATAATATTGTAATTTTAATGAAGTGAATGCCAAGAAAATAAGTTGTACAAAATAAAGAGTTGGCATGCAAAAATATATATTTTTTTCACTAAATAATTGAAAGAAATCGATACAAACTTGGCTATACACAAACTTCGATTTGATTTAGATATTATAAATGCCAAATGTGAATTGAAAGTATCTCCATTGGGAATGAATTTCAAGTGGGCTTGGATTGTGTCTTGGTTGTACTTAATGGGTCTGATACTTGGTTGGTTTTGAATTAAAAAAAATGTCCGAAAAGAGAGGTGGGTGGCCTGGCCCACTAAACCTACTTAATTAAGTAGGTTGGTCTTGGGACAACCCATAATGAGCGAGGGGTCGAGTTTGAATTGGATTAGCCTGATTCAATTGACAACTATAAATGAGACAACTAAAAAAAGAAAAGAAAAGAAAGGAAATACGTATTGGACGAGACATGGAGTATAACTTTATTTTAAGAGATTAAATGAATTGACCATTACAATCAATAGATGTCTTCTAATGTGTCTAAACTTTATTTTATACATATTTACTTATTAAATATTAATTACTTCTAATTAACGACCCTAAAACGACCTAACAGTATCTTGGTTACTACTTTGTAGATGACAGAATTAGCAAATGAAAACTAGACACGTCTCATTAATATTCATGTGATGCTAACACCACTACCACGTAAGGCCCATTTTTGGCGGAAATAATACTATTCGTCTTTCCTCATATGAACTCAATAAGAATGTTAGCTTCTTATTTTATTTGTTTAAGCTTAGTGAAAACTAAGTAAAGTATTAATAAACAAATACTTGTCCACTTTGCTTGCATACCAATTTGAAGTTACTTGCTACACAATTTGTGTATTAAACCCACTAAATCTAGCCCGTAAGACTACTAGAAATTAATTAAATTCATATATTCTTAGATCATAGTTAGATTTATAATATAAGAAGTTAACATGAACCGAATAAAGGTATTCATATCATTACCTCTAATCATAGTTTTTGAGAGTTTAATTAGTTGAGAATTTATGCGATTGAAGATTGAAAGTATTGATATTATAGTATTTTGCTTTAGTTAGACTGGTAACGAAGCCAGCAATTAGACGTTATATTATTTCATTAAATAATTTTGTTCATTGCGAAAATAATCTGGTGTTTCAAAATAATCAAATAATTTTTCATTTCTTTCGGTCTTATAGCTTGAATCATTTTAGTAAATAAATTGTCTGTATGTAGATATACGTCATAAGGAATATGAAACTTGATTTGCTTCTGAATAAAATATATATCTAGATTAAGCTCGAGGTATAAACTTATTTTCAGCATTAATAAAGAAAATTCGTTTCAAATTATTATTTGGGAAAATGTAAGTAAAGTTAATTGATATTATGTAGATATCACAATATACTAGCTAGTAATAATATAGAAAGAGAAAAAAAAAACTAAATTAAAAAAATATGTAGTACTCGTATTATTTATATTTCGTTGGATTCGCTATATCTAGCAAGCTTTTCAACTAGCAATAATTAAATTGTTGAAATTTGTATTGTATACCACATGTAATAAAAGCTATATAAATCAAAGAAAGTAAATAGTAATTCAATCAATTATATTTGCATTGAATCAATAACATTATAGCTATACAAATCCACTAGCTAAGACTAATTAACCAAAAGTTCACGATCAAGACAATTGACAAACTGTTAATTAATACACACTCTTATTTATCAATTTCTTTATCTTCTGTCTCACTAATACATATTTATTCATGAATGTATATGTATATATACGCACTTATAATATATATACGTGACACAATAGTAATTAAACATTACCCCTATATATAAATTCAAGTATATAGAGAAAACCCACCAATTTCAACCGCGGCTCTCATTTTATTATTCATCAAATCCAAAATTAAAAATAAAAATCACTTAAAAATTCCCCAAATATTAATTCCTCAAACCTTCTTTCTCTTCTAGGCGTAATCGCAGAATCCGTACATGCAATACTTCTTATCCGCGCACCTGTCACCGCACGCGCCGCAGTGACGCTTGTCGAAGGCGAGGCTGACGCACTCGCCTCCGCAGCACGTCTCCGTGAACTCGCACTTCTTCTTGCACGCGCCGCAGTTCTCGTTGTCGTACTCCAAGTCTATGCACTTGTTGTTGCAGCACGTGGCGTTGCGGCTGCCGCCGTCCAGTGTCAGGTTGCACACGTCGTTGTCCTTGCGGCAGTGGTCGGCTGCCCTAGGGTTCTTATCGTTGTCCTGGAGGAACCGGCTCACGCGGGAGGCGGCCAGAGCCGTTTTCCGGGGGGCAGAGGGCGGGGGCGGGGGCGGTGGAGAAGGAGGAGACGGACCGGAGTTTTGAGCCGTGAGGATTAGGGTTACGGCCACCGCGAAGGCAATGAGGGTGAATGTGATCGCTTTGATGACCTTCATTGTTTGAAGGTGGTGGAGGAGGGTTTTTTAGAGTTTTTGTGCTACTTTTTATTTTTATTTTTATTTTTATTTTTATTTTTGAGGGAAGTAGTGACTATGGGGAATTAATGGAGGAGGAGGAGGAGTAGGGGTTTATAAGTGAGGGAGAGGGGAGAGTTGACGCTTAAATGGTGGTAAAGGTGAAGGCCGTATTTCTGCATGGAGTGTCATCTAATTTATTTATTTATTTATATATTACTAATATTATTCTTTTATATATATATATACATGAGTGTTTCTATAGATTATACACAAACTTCATTAGGAATTCATTTATACCGTAAAACTACGACTATAGTTGGAGTTCGGAAAATATGGTAACTAACCTAGCTAGGCTAATTCCAAATTTGAAGTGATTGCATAAAGAATTTATGTCCCTAATTCACCGTGAGCTAGTCCATTACTGATGTGGTGATGAAAATTATTCATATATATTACATCTACGGATGCATATATATGATTACTATCTGTGAAATATATATCGTGAGCTAGTGACATGTTTTTATTTTTATTTTTATGACATGCATAATAGTTACCCATTCAAACTAACGTATCACAATTTTATTTTGTAGTAACATTTATAAGTTTCATAAATTTGTGACTAGAGCTTTTTAATTTGTTGTATTGTATGATGCTATGAGAAGCAATTTTCATTTATTATTGGGAAAAAAAAAAGGTATGAAATGCCAACCTAAAAAATCTAAGGATGCAATTGGAAGAAGTAAAGGAGGGAAAATCAACAAAATAAAAATAAATAAATATATGAGGACCTGAATCAACGCGGAATTCGTGTTATGTTCCAATTAAGTGACGTTTAATTTTGTCTACATGAACATGAAGAGATTAAACATTAATTATATAATCTCTCAGTTAACAAAGCATCACTATACATTGACAGGTCCAATTTTTGCAGTCAAATACACGATTGCATCTTATTTCAATCACAAGTATTAATTTTTCCAATTAATTAACTTACTTTTGAATTAAACAAAAGTTTGACGCCACAAAAATTATTACGAATAATAAATATATCATATATAAATGTATTATATACATATCACGTCATTCACATATTTTATTGCATTCGATTATTACACGAAATTGTTTTGCAACATCAAATATTAGAAATTGTAATGCTTTTGGATTTCTTGAGTTATAAGTATTCTATAGGGTTTGACCTTAGGGTGGTAATAAAATTTAAAAAAAAATAAATTAAGAAAGGAGTGTATTTGAAGGTTGGGACTTGGGTTGAAACTGTTGGAAAAAGAAAAAAAAAAAAAAAAGCACCGATTAAGTATGATTTTGTCAAATTGGACACCTCACACATCTTTATGAATTTAAATATTACTCCCTCCGTCCCCGAATAAGTATTCCGACTAGCCAATTTTTTTGTCCCCGAATAAGTGTCCTATTTCAAATTTTTATGCAAAAATTATGCTAAAGTACCATATTTACCTCTATAGTCACTACATATTCTTTACTTTTTTATTTTTCTATGCAATGATTAGGGGTAAGAATGGTAAAATTATCCACCTTCTTGGTATTTACAATTTGACGGCTCAGGACACTTATTCGGAGATGGAGGGAGTAAAGTCAAATAGTTTTTTATTACAAAGGATTTAAGAAATCAAGTTGCGTTAAATTATTGGCTTCTGATTCGCTCGTTCATGCATTAAATTCGGAATATGTTGTTAAAGATTCGTATCGTACATCATTCGATTTATTCTTTTCTGGAAATTGTGTTGATTAATTATTTTCGTTATTACTAATATCGGCCGACTAATACAAATCTAAATTTTTAATTTCGAATCATGAACAAACAAAAAAAATCACTTTAATTATACAGTCTGATGAAATGATTTTGATTTTCCATGTGTATTCCATGTCATTAGATTTTTGCCACATTGAAAAATAAATTGATACTCCATATTAGATTAATATAGAAAAGGAGAATATTTTGAATAGTATTGAAATATATATTTGAATGCTCAAATGCCCACTGTGTGGTACTGCACACAACTAATGTGACAATAACATATAGTAGTATAAAGAAAGTCAACATAAATATATACCTAAAAAAAATTGAACCCAACAAAAAACATTGAACCTTATGGGAAAAAAAAAAAAAAAAAAAAACCCCACACCCTAATAGGAAAAATTACTAACGAGATACCTCCACATCAATTGTGGACACATTAAGTATGTTAACGGTGGACGATTGAACGTTTCTATACAAAAAATAGACTTCCTATAAGAATCAATAAATGATCTAAATTGTTGATTCGTGTGTGATTAAGAATGTAACTAATACATTACAATAGTATTAAGAATGTATTATAGATGTACATGAGATACATCATTTTTTCTTATTTTTTACGAGTGTATAATGTAATTTTAACACCCTAATATCTTTTCAGGTCAAAATACACGATCATGTAAAAGCAATGGTCTGATTAAATTATATAAAATTTTTATAATTCCACTCTCATGCAATAATTTATAAATATTATAGATAATTTAATACTATTTTTATAATGTACTCCTATAAGTCATCTTAATTAAGCATATCAAACTTTATTAGACCAAAAAAACTCTCCAAGTGTATAATGTCAAAACACTACTCAATCCAGTGATCATTTAGCTTCACATGAATTCATAGGCTCAAGAATGTAAGCCCAATAATAAATCAGCCCAAAATCTCTCTCTCTCTCTCTCTCTCTCTCTCTCTCTCTCTGTGTGAATTCAGTGTATGGAGATGCTCGCGACGGTCAACAGTTTGAAGCACACCCAAACCCCACATGCATCGTACAAGTAACCTAACTTAATTTTCTTCAACAAGACTTCAAAATTAAATATTATTCTTGCAAAGACTTTGATCTCAAAAAGTTATATTCAAAAGTTTTTTCATACTTAAATCAAATCGATCCCTTCTCTTGCTCAGTCGTGGGTGGCAAGTAATTGAATCACCATTTACTGTAGATGAGGAATCAAATAATGGAAGAATTACCTGCAACAATAGCTTCTCATCAAGAATCTTGAAACTTCTTCGTTTCTGGCAAAAGTCAACACCCTTCCCGTCGCTTCTTGACTTCCTTCCTCGTATCCCTGCATTTCGAGCTCTTCGTGTTTCGAATCAAAAGTGATTTCTCGATGCAAACGCATGAAAGAAATGGTTCTCCCTTAGAGATGAGGAAGAGGAACTTACTCTCCAAGATCTTTAAATACCTTTTCTATGTACAGTTTCTTCTGATCATAATCCTCGAGCTATATCTCATTGTTCATGGTATCATATCGAATTCAGAGAATCATCGTTTTCACCTGCAGAAATGGTATTTTCCAGTCCTCTCCTCTACGTTCTGTGCAGGAATTGCAGGATTTTCATGGCAATTATTCACAAGTATCAATCATGCGAAAACATTCAAGGCTGCATTTGTCATCGGCCCTCTTCTTACCACCGCATACGGGGTTTTACTCGTCTGCATAGGTTCTAAAGGAGGTGCAGCAGCAGCAGTAGTTGCTCTAGCTTCTGCTGTGTTTCAATCACTCTACGCATGCTGGGCCCATCCCAGGTTTCAGCATGCTATAAAGATTCTAGAAGTTTCCATCGCAAGTCAACCTCCAAGAATCAAAACTGCAGTACCTCTATCATTACTTGTTTGTACCTTCTATTCCGCTTTCTTGATGTCCGGGGTCGGAGGAGCAACTGCAACTGGTACGAAGCTCGACACTCTCTTCATATTCCTCAGCCTTGTGAGTTTTACTTGGACGCTGCACGTAGCAAGAAACACGACATTTGTCATCATATCACACATCAAATTCATGAAATTTGCAAGTGGAACAGAAGTCGAGTTCAAAACAGTAAAAGACTCTGCAAAAAACTCGATTGGAAGCATATGCTTCGGCTCAACTCTCATACCAGTTCTTGGTATAATCGTATCTATTGGAGACGTGGATGAATTCATGTTCTCGTGTGCAAATTGCTGTACTGGAGTAGCAAAAGGACTTGTACTATATGGAAATAGATGGGGTTTTGTGCATGTAGGAGTGTACAACAAAGGAATTGTACAAGCTTCAAAGGATATGTGGGAGATGTTTAGCAGAATCGGAATCGAAAAGTTGATCAACACTGACCTCACTAGTTCATTCTGCTTCATCTGTGGAGTTGCAGCAGGATCTTTATGTGCACTGATTTCAGGAACTTGGGCTCTTTTCATCCATAAAAGCTATGCAACAGAAGTTTCTCTCTACACGTTCTTAACGGGCTACTTAATGGTAAGAACTCAAAATCTATACAGAAAAAGCATAATTGTGTTAACAGATGCAAATTAATTCATTTTTTTTACAAAATGCAGACTAGAGTAGCCATGGCATGGGTACAAGGTAGTGTTGCAGCATACTACGTTGCTTATGCAGAAAATCCACAAAACCAGCAATTTGATGGTACCATTCCAGATTATATTCAGGCGCTGCAGAGATTGCAAGCGTAGTATCGGAACTGCAAACAGATTATTTGCATTCAATTCTCCTTAATTTATCATCTTGTACAGAGAAGAGTCATTCACTATCTTCAATCAGTTTATTGGTTTATGTTAGACTTCCTAGTACAAGCCAACAAGTCGAGAGTTCGACTTAATGGATATAAATTCAAATTCTTTGTTTCTTGACTACTTCGTGCTTTTCTTCAGATGACATATTATTGGCAAATGGAAATTCTTGAAATGCAATGAACGGCAGAAGATGCTATTATCAAATGTTATTTCTCAACTCACCTATAAAACCATTTTCTAAATATCATAATCACACATGTCTATGGAACCTGCATAATTTCTTTCAAGAAATCCACATGTATGAAACTAAGACTATTGATTTATATACATGGTATAAGTATAACATTCGAACGAAGTCTCTCACAATTAGTTAGTCACGCTTGAAGGCAAAATGTTCTGCACAAACCAAAATGCTAAATTCTTAACCCTTAACCCTTTTCCCATTCATCAACAATAAAAAAAAATCAGCTCTAATGTTCTAAAATCAGCATTCTTGTACCATGATTTCCACCAACACAGGAAACCATCATATAGCTATTTTGGTTTGAAGAAATATGAAAACCAAAAATTCAAACAATTCAATCAAGAAACCTTGATTTCACCAAATGCACTTTCATCCACACAATTATTCTTTCAATTAAGCACAACATTTCAAGAATGACATGATCTCACCTCAAACTCATTCCTCATTTCTCCACCATGTTTCCATTTTTTCTAATCAATTCACTTTTCTATCACTTGCATTTTGAGAAATATACAAAACTTTCTCTGCAAATCACCATTGTACAAAAAACGAAACCTAAGAGAAATCACATAAAAGAAGGACTAACCCATTGCGAAGACGAAGAAGTAGAAGGGGGCTCGAGCCCGAGCCCGAACCCTAACCCACTTTGATCTTCCTATTTCCATATTCAAATCTAGGGGAGCACGAGCACAAAGCTGCCGCGTAAATGGTAGTAATTGAAAGGGGAAATCTTCCGCAATGAGAAAATCGAAGCAGCCACCATTTTCGCAGCACATCCCACATTGTCGACGGACGAAAATGGCTAGAAATAATTTCTCCCTTCTCAAAAAATTCAGCTACAACGGGAATCATTAGCAGCAGCTTAATACTACATCAGAAAAATTACTAATATTCAAACTTTCATTAAAGCTAAAAGTAATGTGTGGAGTCGTTCAGATTCATTATCAGCTGCAAACGCAATTGCAAATACATTACTGTACTACTAAGCATAAGCAGCTAATCTTGGAGTTGGGAGACGGGGGAGTTAGTAATGGTAGGAAATTTATTTTATTTAAAAAGAAAAGGCAAAAATAGAGGACCTCAATATTGGGCCTTGCACTATTGGGCTGAAGTCGGGACCAAGTTTCTATTGGGCTAATAACGGAAACAAAATGGTCCCAAGCCCAAATTAAGTGGGATTTTTTTTTTTTTGAGGAGTAATTGAGTGGGATTTTGAAGCAGATAAATCTCAAGTATTTGACTTTAAAAAAAAAATTGATATATACTGTATCAATTTATTAAATAAATTTGTCTTCTTTATCTCTTCTTTTGGATATGAACACCATCACAGGCTTTCTCTAAATTTAGATATTTGTTAAATTCGTTGAATGTACTTCCAAAGACATATTGCAAAATAGAAACCATCAAATAAATTCGATATAATAATTTACGAAGCTTATCGAGTTAGGCAAGACGGCTACAATTGATTTTTCAATATAGGAAAGATTGGTTTTGTCCCTTTTTTTTGGCCGAAAGGATACTTCGTACATTACATATCAGGACAAATTTCTCTAGATTTCATTATGTATGATTTTCATAATTGTTTTACGTCTATTTAGATTTTAGAGGGATAGATAATGATAATATAATGTGGTGTAATGGATTTGTATAACTATTTTATATTATACATATATAGAAATTTGATAGATAAAACATAAAATGTTTAAATTGTCTTTACTATTTTTTTAATTGAGAAATGATATACTCCATATGAGAAATGAGAGTATACAAGTATTTCTACAAAACTGGTAAAAGATAGTCTAAAAATATCACACCATGCATTCTCTTATAGGAG
Organism: Mentha longifolia; assembly: GCA_001642375.2. NCBI lineage: Eukaryota > Viridiplantae > Streptophyta > Magnoliopsida > Lamiales > Lamiaceae > Mentha > Mentha longifolia. Next base: position 15,314,307 of record CM038112.1, read on the forward strand.
TATATAATATTATCATATCATAGTACTTCCCGTCTTGTTGAATTCGTCTTGTTTCTTTCGGTACGGAATTTAAGGAGGGAATGTTTAAGGTGTATAGTGTATGTGTTAAGTAAACTTGATAAATGTTTATGAATAAATTTAATATTTAAATTATCTATTAATTAAATAAATAATTTTATTCTTTATTTTTCTTCAGTAATTAATTATCCACACTAATTATTGGGGATCTAAATGGAATTGGGGATCGAATTTTTCTCGCCGTCCAATTGCTGTGAGACACACAAGACTAGGTTTTTGTGGCTCGGCATTACTCCCTAGGGGAAACCGGTGGTGTCGGAGGAGAACGGCAGCGCAGCGGTGTCGTCGGCGTCGATTTCGACATACGGTGTTAGAAACCGAATAGAGAGAGAAAATTCTCAGATTTCATTTCATCAAAACTGAATGTACAGTGTTTCAACCTTACTTTTATACTAGGAAGAAGCTAACACGTGCTTCTCACATGTCTCTAACTAACTCTCCAACTAATACACACTAATCACACTTTTAACTACTAATACACACTAACATTCCCCCAGCTGAACCTCATCCAGGTTCATGCATGCAAAGCTTGCTGCGAAGATCAGTAAATCGAGCCACAGTTAGTGGCTTAGTGAAGATATCTGCCGTTTGATCAACACCAGCAACATGTCCGACATTCAAGAATTTAGCCAACACTTTCTCCCTGATGAAATGTACATCAATCTCTATGTGTTTCGTTCTAGCATGAAACACAGGATTCAACGCAAGTGCAGCAACACTTATATTATCAGTCCACAACTGATGTGGTGTAGAAACAGATATACCAAGCTCAACACACAGATAATGAAGCCAGATAACATCACAAGCAGCATTAGCAAGTGCTTTGTATTCAGACTCTGCACTGCTCCGAGAAACCACATCCTGTTTCTTGGAGCTCCAAATAATCAGATTTGATCCAAAATACACACAATGGCCCCCAGTAGACCTCCTATCATCAGAAGTACTACCCCAGTCTGCATCAGAAAAGGCCTCAATACAAGAAGAAGATGATGGAGTAAATGAAAGACCAAACTCAGCTGTGCCTTTCAAATATCTGAGCAACCGCTTACAACTCTGCCAATGAACTTCCATGGGATTATGTAAGAATTGACTCAGTTTGTTTACACAGTAGGAAATGTCAGGGCGAGTAAGAGTGAGGTATTGCAAGGCTCCAATGGTGCTGCGATAGAGAAATGGGTTTGAGAATGGAGTGCCTTCATATTTGGACAGCCTTGTGTTAACTGGCATAGGTGAGAGGCAAGGGTTGCAGTCTAACATATGAGTTCTCTCTAACAAGTCAAGTAAATACTTGTGTTGACATAAAGAATACTCAGAACCAGTATAGGCCACTTCCACTCCTAAGAAATAATTCACTAATCCCAAATGTTTCAGTTTAAACTTCTCTTTCAAATGATGAATAACAGTCAATACTTCTTCAGAATTATCCCCAGTCACTAAAATATCATCAACATAAACAAGAACAAGCAAGAGACCACTATCAGAGTTCTTAAAGAAGAAGGAGAAATCAGAAGTGCACCTCTTGAATTCCATCTCAACCAGAGAGTTCTTTAAAGTGACATACCAGGCTCTAGGGGCTTGCTTTAAACCATAGAGAGACCTCTGCAACTTACAAACATGTGTAGGAGAAGTGGCATCAACAAATCCAGCAGGTTGACTCATGTAAATTGTGTCTACCAGCACCCCATTAAGAAAAGCATTACTCACATCAAGTTGTTGAATCTGCCATTTCCTTGTAGCTGCAAGAGCAAACACAAATCTGATAGTTGTAGCTTTCACAACTGGACTGAAAGTCTCAGCAAAATCCACACCAGCTACCTATTCAAACCCCTAGCTACTAATCTAGCCTTTAATCTATCCAATGTGCCATCATCATTCTTCTTGACTTTGAAGATCCACTTATTACTAATGACTTTCATCTCTGTAGTATAAGGCACCAGTATCCAAGTCTCATTATCCAGTAAGGCTTGATACTCAGCCCTCATAGCCTCCTTCCACATAGGTGAGGCAAGAGCTGCAGCAACAGATTTTGGTTCCACAGGTACAATCTCAGCAGAAAAGATTTTCTTAGGTTTGAAAATGCCATGTTTGGATCTAGTAATCATAGAATGGGTATTTGTAACAGGAGGAGGAGAGGAAGAAGTTTCAGAATTGGAGGATGTAGACTGAACAGTAGAATCTGAAGGTATATGAGGCTGAGAGGAGGATGCAGATGCTGCATCAGAAGAAGAAGAAAGTGGAGAAGAAGAAGAAGGAGATGATGAGGAAGAAGAGGGAGGAGACCCCTGAGAAATATGAATAGGCAGGACAGGTAATGAGGGAGGTAATACAGCAGATGCAGGTAAAGAAGTAGGGACAGAAGTAGCAGAAAACAGGCTGAAATAGGGAAAATCAGTTTCATTAAAATGAACAGTATCAGCCACATATATTCTATCAGATGGATGTAAACACTTATACCCTTTATGATTGCTACTATAACCCAGAAATACACATTTGGATGATCGAAATTGAAGTTTAGTTTGATTATAAGGCCTTAGGAATGGAAAACAAGCACAACCAAAGACCTTAAGTATGCTATAATCAGGAGCTTTGTGAAAGAGAAGGGAAAAATGAGTTTGGTATTTAAGAACAGCAGATGGTAGGCGATTAATAAGGTAAACAGCAGTGTGGAAAGCTTCCCACCAGAAAGAGAAAGGCATAGAAGCTTGAGCCAAGAGAGTAAGTCCCATGTCAGTAATATGCTGATGTTTTCTTTCTGCCCTCCCATTTTGAGGATGAATATGAGGACATGGATGTTGAAAATGGATACCCTTATCTTGAAAATAGGGTAATAAAGCTCTATATTCACCCCCCCCAATCTGATTGCAATGCTTTAACAGTTGCAGAAAACTGACACTGAACAAGAGCAACAAATTGTGGAACCACTGTTTTGACCTCAGATCTTAGTTTAAGAGGAAAGATCCATGTGTATCTAGTATAATCATCCACAAAGTGGATATAATACTTGAAACCATGTGAAGAGACACTGCTAGCTGGTCCCCAAAGATCACTATGAACCAGTTCAAAAGCTCTAGTAGTATGAGTAGGTTGAGAGATATGTGGATTTTGATGCATTTTGCCAATTTTACATGCTTCACAAAAGGATAAAGCATTCACATGAAAGGGTACATGTAAAGCACCACACACTTTAGAAAGAACAACATGATTAGGATGACCAACAGATTGATGTAGAACATTCATGTCCGCAGATTTAGATCCAAGACATACAGTCATATCAGACAACTCTCTAGTACCATCTTCAGACATTACATCATGTTTAGTATTAGAGCTAGAACTAGAAGATACAACTGAAGCCAAAATGGCAGAATTACAAGATGCAGAATGTGATGAAGCAACAACAGAATTAGAAACAGACTTTTGAAAACTACCAGGAGAACTGGAACTTAAGCTGGAACATGGTGCTGCAGACTTAAGAGATAAGTTGGAGAGATCAAGTTGATAGAGACCATTAACCAGAACTCCCTTCAGCAGAATCTTTCTGGATAGTTTGTCCTTAATAAGACAACAATCATGATGAAATTCTATAAGCACATTGTTATCATAGGTAAACTGTGAAATGCTAAGTAAATTTTTGGCACTTTGAGGAGCATATAATATGTTATTAAGCAGAAGAGAAGAACTAACAGAGGACACAGAAGAGGGAAGAAAGGAATGACCAACAGAATGGATAGGGATGCGATTACCGTTTCCAACCATGACATTCTCTGCACCGGTATAGTCAGAACTGATTTGAAGATTAGCTAGCTCATGAGTAATGTGATTTGTCGCTCCACTATCCAAGTACCAGGTGCTCTCATCACCACCATTATCCTGAGATGCATCAGCCAAAAACACTTGAGTGTTAGTAGTATTAGTTTCTCCCGTGAAGTGAACATCAAAGCGTTTGAAACAACGCAGAGCAAGATGTCCAGTTTTGCCACACAACTGACAAACAACAGCTTTGGAAGAGCTCGATCTAGAGAAACCACCACGATTGCCACCAGAACCTCGACCAAGAGGACCACGACCACCACCATAATAGGCAACATTAACACTCGGATCCATGACAGCATGAGTGTTCTGCGCTAGGCGCTGCTCATAGGATTGAAAAGCAAGTTGAGCTTCCTGCAAAGTAGGAGAATCAGAGCGCTGCATAAAATTGACGACGAGTGCCTCATATTCCATTCCAAATCCAGCCAGAATATACATCATCAAGTCATCATCAGTAATGACTTGACCAACTGCCGAGAGCTGATCAGCTATGTTACGCATCTTCAGAAAGTATTCCTCAACCGTGAGCGAGAGTTTCTTCGTCGTCTGTAGACTCATTCGCAGCTGCATAACCCTAGCTCTGGACTGTGAGAACGACAACCGCTCCAGCACAGCCCAGACTTCACGCGCTGTAGCACATCTCACCACATGCCCAAGCATCGATTCACTAATCGACGCTAGCATCCAACTGAGAAGAAATTGGTCTCGACGGATCCAGAGCGCATATTCCGGATTTTGACGCGGCGGAGCACCGGAAGAGGCAGGAAGAAACGGAGTGGGCGGCATCGCCGTAGTAGCAATAAACTCCTCAAATCCGTGCGCACGAATCGTAGGGAGGACCTGAGCACGCCAAAACGCATAGTTTGTGCGATCTAATTTGAGCGGAATCGGGTGAAACGAAGGAAGCGTGACAGCGGAAGACGAATTGGATCGAGAATCCATGAAAATCAACCGAAGAAACAGAGAATAACTGCAAAAAAAACTTGAAGAAATTGCAGATCTAGGGCGATAGAAACGCAGTGGTGATAGAAACACCAACACTAGATCTGGAGAAAAGAGAGACTGGCGATTGATACCATGTTAGAAACCGAATAGAGAGAGAAAATTCTCAGATTTCATTTCATCAAAACTGAATGTACAGTGTTTCAACCTTACTTTTATACTAGGAAGAAGCTAACACGTGCTTCTCACATGTCTCTAACTAACTCTCCAACTAATACACACTAATCACACTTTTAACTACTAATACACACTAACATACGGAACCTGCTTCTCGTCGGATCTCATTAGTTCGGCGAATTGGAGGATCTCCGGAGACGGCGGGAGGTCAATCGTGGTGATTTTTGCGATTATCAATTTAGGCCTCGAGATCCTTGCTTGCATCGCGATTTCCGAGGCGGCATACAGAGGATTCGCGGTGGCGGCGGACGCGCCGACGAAAGAGGCGCCGAAGAATGTGACTGCGAACTCCGGCGAGTTGTGGATGAGAAGCATGCGAGTCGTGCAGAGGAAGATGGGCTGGTTGGGTTAGAAATGGGTATGTTAGATAATTTAATTAGGATTGTTAATTAGGGCCCAATTAAGTAAGTTAAGTTCAACTAATTGTACCCTTATTTTGTGTTAATTATTTCCTTTTTAGGAAACAAGGCAAGTTGGATGAGACAGCCAAAAAATAAAAACAATGCGAATTCGACGAGACGGAAGGAGTATAATATAAGAGGCTACCCAAATTTTTATACAGTGTGATCGAGTTTTTTACACATACGGTGTAAACGAGATGCAAAGCGACAAATAAATGTTTATACGTTCTTATACCTTATTTTACGTCGAAGTAAACGGGGCTCAAGTCAATTAAGAAAATTTATGAAAATAATACTCCATTCGTCAAAAAAATGTGCAACAATTACTATAAAAATGTCTACCAAAAGCGTGCAAATTTTTTTCCCAATATAATTTACCTTATCTTTATATAAGAACCAAGTCAAGCACACCCTAAAAACCTATGTGCACCTTCACTAATACCCTTGATGTAATTTTTCTTTCTACAATAAAAATAAAAATAAGGAGGGAGTAATATAATTCCCTGAAAAATAGAAAATGCAGACAGATTGACATCCACTGAGGTCATAATTGTGATGAGATTTTCGGAGAATTTATTTCGTTCACTGCACTTACTGTATTTACATACTCTCATTTAGTCTACCCATAATTATTACAACCTTTGTCCTTGTCAAACTTTGAAAACAAATTCACGTCTCTTCCTTTTTATGCTAATTAAAACTATATCCTGTTCACTAAATCTTTTTTTAAGAATATATTCATCCATGTCAACTGGTTTTATTTAATTACTGTTCTTTTATGTATTGATTTCAGCAATTTAAGTATAAATTCAACACATCGATTACAATTTTTTTTTTTTTTAAATCTTCATTTTTACGGTATTTTAATTCTAAAACCGTGACGAGAACAATTGATACTTTGCGAATAGATCTATAAATTACCAAACAACATGCGTTCATTTATGCATCAATTTTAAATCGTAACTATTATCTGAAAATCATTTCAAAAGTAGATTATATATTTCTTCTTTATCGGTTTAAGTAAATTAAACATGTGAAAATTAGTGGAATTCATGTAAACTACCCAAATTTGATAAGAAAAAAAATGAAAAATACTCACTTTCAATAACTCTCTATGAAAAATATCAAATTTATAGAAACTTCCCAAAATGCCCCTTAATATATAAGGTAGTCAGTTGTATTTTTCTTTTCGTTATCGCGAATGAAATTTCAACGATTATTTACATCATAATTGACATTTGTTTAGTGTTCTTACTGTTTTAATTTTCCAACTGTTGGAATAAGTTTTTCGCTCATTAACAATTATTTTCATGTTGTACATCTCATAAATTTTTCGGTCACTGATAATTATTTTCCTATCGGACGTCTCAATTTATCTATTGTTAATTGTGTTTTTCATTGTTGTGGATCACTTTCTCTCCAAAAGGCATTGATTTAATTTGTCATTCAAAGACGTTTTAGAAGTTCTCAAAAATTTGGATATTTTTCTAGTTATGAAATTGAGTATTTTTCATTCTCTTATGAAGTTTGTGTAAGCCTCTGAAAATTAGTTCTTACGAGTTTAAGACACGTGGCGCTTAAAGGCTTGAAGCATTACTAATATCTTGCACTGATTAATAGCAGGTTAATCGATTGTGGAATTCTCATTTATTATGGTCAATTTTTTAAAGTGGGAATCCTCCAAATATACCGACTTTTGAAAAGACCTTTCCTTTTTATTCAAAATTCTTCAAAATTCTTTGGACGATTGTACTACTTTTGTGGAATTAGTGGTATGTAGGGGTGTCTATACGGACCGGTTTAGGTGCTTGGGCCGAATTTTTCGAATATGAGAACCGAAAATAGCATAAAATTAGGAATTGATATCTGATCCAGAAAAAAGTTCGGGTATTCAGAATCGACTCGAATTTATTCGGTTCAGTTCCGGGTATTTGAAAAGAACCGAATTATGTGCTTTTTTTAAAAAAAAAAAACTCTATTTCACCAAAATAATTGAGAATTAAATGAGAATTAATAAATACTATTTGATTATTGAATTAAGAGGCACAAATTTAAATATTTAATTATTAAAACTTAAGAGAACTGATAATATATCAATAAATAAAAATAATAATACTTATATATAAAGAAAATCGGGTTTTCGGGTATTTAGGTGGGAATCATTCAGTTTCGGGTAACCCAAAAATAGCTAAAATGTGTTATCCAGAACCGACCCAAGAACCAAAATTTTAGTTTTTGAGTACTCGAAACTAGCTCGGTTCGATTTCGGGTAACTCAAAAATCCGGAACGGTTTAGACTGGAGCTCAGTGGTATGTAGGAATTCTTCTTTTCTTTTTTTTTCTTTCTAATTTCTTCATTATTTAACGCCAGAAAGAATATATATATATATTGGTTCGATACATTAGTGTAGTTACTACGCGTGTGGTGGGGAAAAAAACAATTTTCCACAAAAAAAAAATTAAATAAACTTGATCAAGAAACAAGAATCTTCAATTTCTCATTTGAATAATTGATAATTTAGTGGGATGTGATATAATAAATTCCCAACAACAGTAGGTGTCACACTACTTGACTATTTAATTTTGTTAACATTTCCGTGACAAGCTATGAAAGCAATATTATTCATGCCTTTTATTTTGTTTTAGTTGAAATGCCCTCTTTTTTGCATTTCCATTTATAACTATTCACATGAAATAAACTGGGGTGGGTGTTTTGTCTTTGACAATAACAAGTGAATATGTGACAAAAATCATAAAATTTAGGCAAGTGGGATTATTTTCATCCTCCTAATTTCAATTTGATTCTGTAGTTAGAATAATAAACACATAAATGCTATCAAAAATATGTATCGATAGTATTTAATTTTGTATCCCAACTAATAGTAAGTTGACAATTCTACAGATGTATGTATAAATTTATTTCCACGAAGTACAAACGCAGAATCTAATGTTGAATAATGATTTCTAGGAATAATTATAAATGTGGAAACTCAAAAGAAATTAAAGAAACTAAGATGTTGACTTTTTTTTTGGCATAGCTGTAGCTGCAATTTACTCTATTTTATTTATTTATTTTTAAATATTTATTTTACTTTTTCTTTTTCTTTTTTTCTTTTTTTTTTTTATTAATTCAACTCTTCCCTTTAAATACCGACTTCGGAACCAATAATTTTGAGTGAAATTCTCGACCCCCTTTCCTCCTCGCTAGAAAAATAAAATAAATCAAAAGACAAAAACGGCCTATTGCGGCGGCGGCGATCGGTGGCGGATGGCGTTTGGACGGCGGCAGCTTGCGGTGGTGCTTCTTCTCTTCTTATTGGTGGTGTCCTCCACGGCGGCTCGTGTATCAAGTAAGGCTTTTCCAGCTATGGTGTATGTGTGTGTGTGTGTGTGTGAGAGAGAGAGAGAGAGAGAGAGAGAGAGAGAGAGAGGAGAGATATCATTAGCTAAGAATTAAGGTGAGGAGTTAAGTATGAAAATTTCAATTTGATAATTGATCATTTAATTTCTTCGCAAATTTATATGACAACCATGTTTATTAGATAGAGAGTATATATATCGATGATATATAGTAGTAGTATATAATATATAAATATATATCGATGATAAATAAAATCATTTGAATAAATGAATAATTAAACTCTTTTTGTCAACAGAGAGCTTCAAGACTCCAGTCAAGAACCAAGTGTTATTCGGCCGTTTCCATGCTCAGGTCTCTCTCTCTCTCTCTCACACACACACACACACACAGGAACGATGTGTATGTTTGAAACTGTGTACATGTTATGTAGAAGCTCATGACTTCAATTTAGATACGTAATTAAACAATTAGACTACTGTTATTATAAAGTTAAGTATGCACAAAACATAAAACGGCACATGTATGAATTATAGAGAATTCCTTTTATAGTTTTCTTCTATTATTGTCCTTAATTATAATACACACGTTTGGATGTCGGCTAGAAGAACAAAATGATCCCAAAACTAGATACTCCATCTGCTCCGTACTCCATTTCTTGACACTAATACTATTTGACACGTTTTTCTACCGAAATTTAATACGAGTTTAAAAATATTTTTTCTTTTAAAGGATAGTATGACACTCGTAGTTTACCGTAAAAGAAAAAATACTTCAAAATTATATTTTAAAACTCGTACTACATTCCGGTGGAAAGACATGCCAAAAAGTTTTAGGTCAAGAAATGGAGGATATTTTACTACAAATGCCGACCACGTTTATGAGATTTGAAAGTTGGATTTTAATGGACTATCTTTTTTTTTTTCTTCTTCTTCTTGTTTTTTTTTTTTAATAAAAAAATTACACATTTTTCTTTCCATAAAATAAACCAAATGTATTTTAGATTATTGCAAAAATTTATTGACCACCGAGCACAAATTTAGTGCTCTGACAAAAGAATAGAAGAAATTGGTTTCTAGCCTAACTATTTGAGATGATGAGGAGTATAGTTGTTCAAAACTTCAAATCATGCCCCTTCTTTTTATTATTTTATTTTTATTTTTTGATTACAAGATTTTTGTGTGACAAATAAGTAATAATATCCTATTGTTGACATTAGGAGTCCACTTACATTTTGGTTGGTATATAGTAGGAGTACTTAAAACCTTGAGTTCTTATCCAAAATCTCTTTGGTTGGGACAAATCTTTGCCTTTGATTATCTCTTAACATTATTGTCACATTAGTTTTTCTTTAGGCTATCCTATCACCTTCTAAATTTGAATCTTACATTTGAGCATATTATAATATTGTCACGTAGGCTTTAATAATTAGTTTTAAAAATATATACTCATGGTAGACTTTTTAGCACGTAACATTACCACATCAGTTGTGGGCATGTTAGTGATATTTGCGCGCTAGACAAACAAACTATCATCATCGTTATATACTATCAACTTAAGTTAGACCTCGTTATTACTTTATATGTTATGCTTCAAAGTCAAATGATAAAACAAGAAATCAAATTTAAAAAAGATTTTGACATATATATATATATATATATATATATTTGATTTGCAGGATGTTAAAGAAATAGAGAATGATGAGAAGTTGTTTGAAAGTTTGTTGGAGAGAAGAATGAACATTGAACTTACGGATTATCCAGGAACAGGAGCAAACCATAATCACGATCCTAAGACTCCTGGAAAAATTTGAATATTACCACTAAATAATTTCTGATTTATGAATAATTAATCAGAAATTAATGTCATAATATTATACACATGCATGCATCATTCTTATGTACTTGTGCTTTAATTTAGTCGACCCACTGTCTTCGCTGTAATTTGTAAACGTTCTATTACATGGTTTTGGATTTATGGAATTAATTAACTATGTGCAGTTTGTACTTTGTCAATGATTAGGTTTGATGATATGATATATGGTTTCACTATTTAGTTTAGGGGTTAAATGCAATAAAATTACCAAACTTTTTAGAATGATTTTTATTTTTAACAAAATCTTTAAAACATTAAAACAAAAATTGTTCAATTTTTGAAATAAATTTGATTTTTGAACTGATTGATTATGATGTGGTGACACTATACATTCCACCGAACAATCTACATATGTAAATTAAACGATGGTGTGTAAAAATGTATATGAAAACGTGTTATGAATTGTTTTAAACATGTTGATCTACTTAAATTAATTTGGACGGAAATCAAATTTATATCAAAATTAAACAAAAATAAAAATTAATGTATTTTTCCGAACTTTTGAAAAATTATATTAAAATGAGAATCAAGCCTAAGTTCCACATATTTTGCAGTGAACCCTTTAATTATACACATGAATATGCGCAGCTATGTCATTATTATGACATAATCATGTGTATATAATCTATATATCCACTGATAGTAAATATTCTACTACCTCCGTCTCATTTAAGTAGGGACGGTTCCTGTAGATACAAGAATTAAGAGAGTGGAGATTGTGTGGCCATAATTAATTCTGAGGAGAGAGAGTTAATTGTAGCCAAGTATTCTTTGTCATTTAAGGAAACAGGTCTATTAGTTGAGACGGACCAAAACGGAATACAGGTCTACTTAAATGAGACAGAGGTAGTACGTTATTTTATACTCCATGATATTCTATAAGCACATAACCACACATATATAAGATAATTGTTCAATTTTGAAATAAATTTGATATTCTATATGAATTGTTGTGCTAAAGCCCTCGACCACCAAAATCTTGTTATTTAAAATCTAGATCTCAAAAATTTGAAAATTGTTATTTTGTGACATGAAATATTTAGGTCGAGCCCGAAAGGCTCGCGGTGCAACTTGCGACTTTTTCGCAATGTGGTTGGTGCTTGAGAGATTGGGCCGTTAGGCCCAATCCCGATAGTCACAACTACATTCACCGGGGGTGCGGGGGCTCCGCCCCCACGGTACGGACCTTATAAATTCTCAGTTTTTTGATTAGGGTTTGTGTGATGTACTTTATACCCTATTTTGTCTCATAGTGAAATCTCTCTCCTCTGTCCGTGGTTTTCTCCCGTTTTGGGTTTCCACGTAAATCTGTGTCTTTTTCGATTTTTGTTCTTAATATTGCTTGTCAATCCGTAACAAGAACTCATATGGCTTCAATTCGCCCCTAGCTTGTTACTTAAAGTGGTATCCACGAAGGATACCCAAATTGGATAGTGCATAAATAATAGTAATATCTACTTTCATAAAATTCTATCAAATCTACTCATTTTTATAATGAAGGTTTGAAAATATCATTCAATGAACACAACCCTTTTGTGCACTTGTATTTTTTTTTTTAATTTTGTATAAGTATAAATTGAAAGGAAAACTTCGTTTTAGCAATGGTAATTAATTATATAGATTGAAAGAAAAATTACTTTTTAGTAACAATAATTTAGGCACATATATTATAATCTGTTGCGATAGCAAATTACACATGTACATGAAAATTATGTTTTAGAGATGATAATTTATAAGTATACAATGAAAAGAAAATTACATAGTAATTTAGGCATTGACAGTATGCTCAATTGCGACAATAAATTACACGTGTGAAAGCGTAAAAAAAGAGTGATGCATCAGACAAGGGGTATTTTGAGGAGTTCACTATAATAATGAGTAAGATTAATAATATTTTATGGAAGTAAGTATTTTTGAGTATGCACTATCAATTTTGGGTATTTTAAATTAAACCCTTACCTTATTTACCATAAGCATATGATAAACATCAGAAACTGAACTTTTCTTCTTCAGCGGAGTCGTTAATTCAAGAGATGATCGAACGGAAACTCTAGTGGAAATGAAAATAGTCTCCAACATACTCCCTCCATTTCATTCAATAAGCTACATTTAGTTTTGGCAATTCTGGCACGCTTTTTCACGCTTCTTGATGATGAGTTTTAATATGGATTTTTGAAGATTTTTTTCTTTTACGGGATATTCCGACACTCGTAGTATCCGGTAAAAGAAAAAAATCTTCAAAAATTCATTTTAAAACTCATCATCAAGAAGCGTGCCAGAATTGCCAAAATCAAATGTAGCCTATTGAACGAAATGGAGGGAGTAATATTTTCTTATCAAACCTGTGGCCATATTACGTGTATTGGGTCTGAAGCCTTAATTTGGGCTTTTATTTAGCCCATTAATAGACAATATGGTTTGTTCGATTCCAAAATTTGGGCTTCAGGTGTGAATTCATTTGGGTAAAAAAACAAAAAGAAATAAAAATAGAAAACAATTTTCCTTTTGGATCTTAATTAGTTTAATGTACTACCACTGTTATGCCGGTATACCAAAAATAATATACGATAAATGTATGAAAAAATTCGTTCTATACCAAACTAAACTATACTGATAAGATCATGTAAGATGAAGTTTAGATATAAATTAAATTATAATTAATTAAGTAATTGGTTATTTAATAGTTTGAGTGGGCTATGTGTTAAGTCTATATTAATTGTTATTTATGTGCTATTTTTATTAGGCTCAAGCTCAAGTATTTTGTTAGTATTGCTAAGACCAATGGTTCCTTTAGTTAAAAGGGGGCAAACAATGTATTCTGAGTCAAATTCGGAAACTCTAGTGGTTTTGGCTTTTCATCGAGAAGATTGAGAGTTTTTGCGCACTCGAAGTGTATTTCTCGATACGTCTTGTGCTCGAGGCGTATCATATACCAAAATATGCAGTAACGTAAATATGTATGAAATTTAACATATAACAATTTAAGGTAAGGTATAAATTTGTATGATGATAAAAATAAGTGTTTATCGGCCGTACCGACCCAGCACAACTAGTAGGGCATATATATTAATATTAACTATTATTTTCGTACATGAATATTGTGACATGCACTACCATCTCATTAATTTAGTAGGCCGCGTATATATGGAGCTAGACATGGAAAGCATACATTTTTAAAATGCTAACAAAAAGAAAACTCAACTTTTTTAGGAAAAAGAAAAAGAAGAAATATGTAAAATATGGGTATTCCTTCATAAATTTTCCGTTCGTCGCAAAAGTACAAGTGTTGAAGAAATCCTAGGGAAGTTGACAAAAGTGGAAAGCTACCAAACCCCAAACAAATAAAAAAAAAGAAATGATTAGAATACTAAATTAATGGACAGCGACCGAACATTTAGGGTTGAGCTTTTAGGGCACACCACTTCTTCCATCCTACAACTTTTCACACTTTTGTCCCGACACAACGTGTGCCTTGTTCTAATCTCATATACTCCCTCTGTCCCATTTAAAATTAGTTACGGTTTGAGTTTTGACTTTTTCGGCATACGTTTCTACCGAAATCTAGTACGGGTTTTAAAATATAATTTTGAAGTATTCTTATTTTTACGGCAATATATTTTAAAACCCGTACTAGATTTCAGTAGATACGCGTGCCGAAAAAGTCAAAAGTCAAACCGTAGTTAATGAAATGGGACGGAGTTAGTATATTGCTATCATTCTTTTATTGTTAATTTCACATCTAATAATCTTTCAAGAAAACAACCTTACAAAATATGCATTCAGTAAAATAGTATCGAGAGTTTTTTTTTTTTTTTTTTCGAACAATGAGGGGGCTTCCGCTCCGCCCACCTTAATTAAACACGAGCGTTCCAGTGTATACGCTGCATGTGTGAGATAACAGCACTAGCAGAGGCAATTTAGAGCCTTCGGTCAATTCTGTTTACTTTTTTAATTTTTACTCTTATAAAATTGTCAAATCGTTAACATTTTCTGCGAATCATAATACATACGAGTAAGTTTCTTTCACGAAACTCAACCGTGAGGGAAATATTTTTTCGAAATTCCGAACTCATAACTTTTAAACTATTTTTTTTTGGCTTTGTTCCTAGATAGCATCACTACTTGAATATCATAGTATACTCAACTTTAATAAAATGGACTCTTTAATTGTGAGTGCGAAGAAGAGGGTATATTAAATGGCATGTTGAGTTAAAAATTAAAATTCATTGATTTTTTTATGAGGAAATTGAAGTGCCCACGACAAAATAGATAAAATCGGCCAAGAAGCCTCGTAGGCTACACTCCATGTGTTTTTGTCAATACTGTACGTATATGCTATCAAATTTAATATTTCAATTTGTACACATATATATTGTGTGACATTGAGGGCTTAATCATAGAACATTTTTTAGATACATAGTCCTATTAATTGCAATACAAATGAAATACTCCCACGATCTTTAGACTCTATTATTATATCGGGACGTTCTATATCTTTGGATTTTTTCTTTTTTTGGTAGTAGCTAGGCCCCACAATATATTTTAACACTTTAACACTTTACACTTTAATACTTTGATATAATTAAAAAATTAGATGGTAACACTCTAATAACTTATTAATAAATAATCAAAACACATTAAACTCCGTGCTGAAATTTTTGGGTCTTAAAATCATGAACGGAGAGAGTACTAGATAGTTTTCATGTCTTTTTTTTTTTTTTTTTTTGAATTATCTATCTATATATATATTGTCAAAAGCAAGCAAGCTCAGAGCATCAGAAAACAACAATTTCGGAAAGGTTTTGCTCCCTGCCAAATTCAATCTAACATTATTAGCTGCCAGTCAAACTCTCGAGTTCTTGGAAATTTAGCACCATTCTAAAGTGTGAAATTATTATATTATATCTTTCGAGTTTTTAATTTGTTTCAATACTGTATACCATGATTAATAATGGCTCCATTGTTGATCATCTATACCCTATTATAAAAGTGTCTTATTTTACAAAATTTGATTTACCTATTATGCCCCCATTATATAAATCTTATATTATATTAATAATATAATATAATGATATATTATTGTTAGTATTATTATTGTATTAATATTATCTAACAATAATAATTCAAATATGGTTGATCTGATATACACCCTTGTGCAAACAACTTTTGTTAAATATATAAATTAAATTCACATTATTTATAAATTCAAATAAATAAAACTTTGAAAATAGAACAATCTTATATAGGAGCAATTATTATTATTATTATTATTATTATTATTATTATTATTATTATTATTATTATTATTATTATTATTATTATTATTATTATACAAGATAAGAGAATTTATTAAATATATTAAAAATCATTATATGTTTAATTGCACCTCATGTCTTATATATATGATCTTATGCGGTAGGACACATATGTTTAATTAGAAATGATGTACTTTATAACAAAGTGACTTTGGCATAGTGTTGCCAAATGTGGACACTGCCAAATTTTGGCGGCGACGCACAGTTGCAGCATCAATATAACAGTGTTGATTTTTTTTTTTTTTTTTTATGCAATAGTTTTAGAATCACGGTTTCAATTATGATGGGAAATTCAGAAAATAAAAAATCTTCAGTCAGTAACTTTATGCTTTCGCCTCTTAACAATGATTAATCGTCATTAATAAAGTCGGTTCTCTTTTTTCAATTTTCTTTTATCTTAGATTTTTTATTTCATGAGGATTTGATCAAAATTTTATTTCCTCACTAAGAAAAATAAATTGAAATCTTTCAGATTGATTTGTTCATGGAGAATAAATTAAAGGAACTATTTATTATTATTAAATTTTGATATTAGGCTTCTCCATGAATATACTATGTTGAATTAATTTGAAAAATAATAGGTAGTGTGTTATTTCATAACGGAAAAGTAACAGTTCCGTTAAATAAAGAATGGATGAACTTGCATATGAAAGTAAGAGGATTTATTAAAACGAAAAAATATATAGGGACTTAATGAAATAAAAAGTAATAGTATAAAAACTTAAAGACGCGTTTTGCCTAATTTTATATTATGGTTAGGAGTTTTGAAACTATACTTTAAACTCAGCCATCTATTTAGGCTATATACATATCAAACTATTTATGCTTTTGTGAGAAATATTTACAAGAACATTATGTAGGTTGTTGACGGAAATTAACATACGTTATGCATGCATATGACTCGGAAGATATTCGTCTCTCGTATACAAATGGGTTTGAAGATGAATTCAATGAATAATTAATCTTTAAGCCTAGGTATAGGGGTTTAGGTAATGCCGTAATGGTGAAATTTTGAGGGGCATGTACAATATTAATACTATGGAATGAGGTTGATGGTAAGGTTTTTCGCTTCTAAGATGAACCTTGGGTTTAGGGGGTACATTCTAAGTGATAAATTTTGTTGATAGTTTAGTTTTTCTTTATAAAAGAATGTAAAGTGAAAGGAATGTGAAGTAGAAAATGTAAACTCTTTGTGTAAGTGTGTTGGTCTAGCGGTAGTGCATGGGGTTAATGCTATGACCTCTGTAGTAAATGCATGTCTCAAGTTTGAAACCTCTGTGGCGTCGTTTTTAAATTAGTGTCAAAATTATTCAAACAAGAAAGGTAACTCTTGTTTCATGGTGCTTAGTTGGAGAAAGCTTTTAACTATTTTTTTAATGACAACTTTTAATTCTATTGAATTTAAAAGAATTTTTAGAATTTAATTTGGTGTTTTCTTGATGATGATATTTTTTCAACAAAATCAATGTACAGTTCACATTTTAAGACAGACTTTGAAGAGAAAGAGATGAATTAGATGTTGATAAAGGTCATCATATTAATTACTAATATCAATAATTTTACAACCTATAAAGATTTTTTCCCTTATATCTTCAAGTATATTAATATTTGTAATAAACTAATCATATTAAATAAATTATTATACATGCAACAAGATTATACGTGCAGCGCACGTATTCTCTGCTAGTAGCAAAAAATGTAGTCAAAATTTATTTTCATGGGATTATTGATTTTATGAATTCATACCAAGTGGACTGCAGAATATTATTAATAAACCATATTTTACCTAATCATCATTGACATAATTAACGTGTTTATCAGTGACATAGTAGTGCTAGCTACATGAACTTTTTTCTAGTAAGATTCAATTTTTAGGATATATATTTATAATCGATTGTTGAATATATAAAATTCTCACAACTATTTAGAACAAGTTAATAGTGCCCACAATCAGTACTTAGGGAGCATTACTCGTATTCTTAACATATTATGTCCATCCGTGTGTCGTGGTTGGTATTGTATTGCATTTAATTCGAATTCAAATGCAAATAATTACGCAAAACATATATCGAAGATGTAACAATTGAGCCTCGTATTGTAACTACTATTTAATTAATTAGATAAGCTGTTATTAATATAGAGCTGAGCAAGCCGCCGGAAGGTGGGCCCAAAGCGTTTAATATTGCAAGTACTTATCTTAATTAACTACTAATTATTAGGACTGTGAAAGCGATTAGGGAGAAAATTAATCCAATAAAATGTAGATGCAATTTTTTTTGGGATTAGCAAAGTAAAGTCACGTGGGGATGTATCTGTGGCCAAGTCGATCGGTATAAATTAATTTAGGGTTTTCTTAGTGATTCCATAAGACAAGGGAAAATTTCTTGTAATAATTTAATATGGCCTTTTATTTCTCCTTTTCTCCCCAAGTTTATAATCATATAAATATATATATTTTTTAATTTATACTTCTTTTGTCCCATTTCATTAGCCTCGGAATAAAATTTTATACCTCATATATTTATGGGATTAATAAAGCGAGACAAAATACTTTTCTGTACATCAAATATATGCAACATTATATATATATATATATATATATATATATATATATATATTAAAAAATGTTACACACTCTAGATGGACGAAAGAAATACTATTTGATTAAATGGCCTTACACTCATGGGAGGTTCCACCATTACATTGATTATGAAAGTTTGTCTTCTTTTTTAGTTCAATTATAGAGCAAAAAAGACCAAAAAAAGTAATATCGAGTAAACGCACACTATTTTTTTTTATTTTTTTCAGAGAAATACTATATCACACGATGTTTCTGTTTTTATAGTATACACAATTTAATGAAAAAGAGATTTTAGAATTCCAAGTTTTGTACGCCGGAATTTCCAAAATCCTAGTATTCCCCAAAAACTGCATACCCCTAGTTCCAATACTCGAATTAAATCGTATTCGTAGCTGCATATAAGTACTAGTAGTATATTTGAAGGAAAAAAATCCTATTAGTATTCAATCCAATAAAAATACTCATCTTCCCTTTCGAACGTAGCTTATTATTGAACGTGATTTCCCAATTTCTTAGAGGTGCAGGCATTTCTTGATAAGCCCAAAACCCACAGCAAAAACAAGAAGATTTTTTTTTTTTCATGGCACGAATAAATGACTAAATAAATAAATTAATATACGTGATATATCTTTGTTGCTTTACAGGACAAAGCCTGAAAACATCAAAACTAGGACAGCAAAAACCGTGTCTCACGTACGAACAAGACGACGTCGGTTTCATATCTGTATTTGTCCTTTGCTCTCTCTCTCTCTCTCGATATAAGTTAATTTGGACAAATTACAGTTGTTTCGAAGTTTAAGAGCCAACCTTTGTGAAAATGTAGAAAAACTGGGAGCTCATCTCTGCCAAATGCCAGAAGAATTACTAGTAGTGTGTGCGTGTGTATATATATATATATTTAACATATAAGGATTACTACAAGTATATTTGTCTAGATATTTTGGAATTTTCTTCTTCATTTTTTTGTTTTTTTTTAATTATTTCGAGTTTCCCTAGTTTTCATGCATTTTTTATTCTTTCTTCACATGGTCGAAACCCTAGAAAGTAATGTTCTTTTCTTCCTTTCACATCAGATCAATAATTGACATATTTACATTTTAAACCTCGATCGACTCTTCTCTTCTCGTATATTAATCGAATATAACCCTCTATTTCAATTAGGACTTGCTCCTTTTTTTTCAGTCTTCAATTTGGCTTTTGTTCTTCCATTGTTTTATTATAAGTGTTTCATTTAAAAAACTTGAGAAGAAAATAGCTATATCTTTTTCATTTATCCTCCTTTCTAAAATTAACTAGAATTGTACACATGCATTGCCGGGAAATAATTTATAATTATTTTATATGACAAAATATAACTCCAATAATTATATACAAAAAATAAAAAATACAAATTTAAATGTTCAAATTTTATGTTGTAATTTTAGCATGCATAAGAATTTTTGAAATGTGATTTATTCTTGAATATTGTAGGCAAATTTATTAATGCAAATATTTTTTAAAGTTATTGCTAACTCCGGAGTTTTAATTAATGTAGATAATATAGTTTTGGAGTAATTTTTTTTAAATAAGACTATTTTACTCTAGTATATATAATACTACTATTTAAAAAAAAAACAATTAGAAAAATTATTACTCAAAATTATCTTCGTAGGTAGTGACCTTGGGTTACTTAAAATTTAATTAATGTATTAAATTTTTAATGAACAAAAAATAAGATTTTACAAAGTATTAAATGCATTAAATAATTGCATAGAAAATAATAACTTAATAAAATAAGAATAATTAACTTAATGAAATAAATAATAATGCTCACATATCAAAATTTTTGGAGGGAAACTATCCTAGTTTAGTATATTAATATAGATTTCAAAACATAGAATACAATAAATAAGGTTATGAATGTGTGTTTAGAATAAAATGACACTTAGAAAAGTAGAGGAATCATATTTTTGTAGACATTTAAAGTGCCAAATTTACAAGTCATATATATTAGTAATTAATTAATTAGTAGTTATTTATAGGTGGACTGTTACTTAAAACAACCCAATCTATAGACTGCATTGGAAATTTCATATGACATTTGAATAGTTCAATTATTAAGAAAAAATAGTGAGTGAGAATAAATGCATATTATTAGCTAGCATTGCTTCTGATGTTGAGACAATGGAACGTCAAACATTCTTGTTGCAATATTATAATGGATTAGGTTCCAAAATTTACACTCTGAATGTTTATAAGTCAAAGAAAATAATGAGATATTTGTCGGAAAATACAAGCGTGCAACTGTCCACTTAAATGTACTAAAAGCACCGGCACCCATCATGCTATGTTTTTCAACCAGTCATTTCTCCGTTTCATCTCTTCTACTTAAATTAATTAGTTAGCAATTTTTTTTCTTTTTCAAAATAATTATTACTACCTCCGTTCCACCGTTCCATAGTATTAGTCTCATTTCTATTTTTGTCCGCCCCACTTATTAGTCTTATTTCTTAAAATGAAAACAAATATTTCGCTACAATTAACTCTGTCTCCTTAGAATTAATTGTAGCATATCCCTCCCCCCCTTAATTATTGTGCCCATCTAAATGAGACTAATACCATGAGACGGAGGTAGTAGTATTTTACCTTTTTAGATAGACATCGAGTTTTTTTTTTTTTTTTTGGGTACATTTGTACAAATGATTTATCGGAGGTTTGGTTTGAATGTCCATACGTGTGTCGTTTTAAGTACATACAGTTTGTTACAGTTGTTGATAAACCTTTTTCAGGTCGACAAAGAAAAACCTAACAATAAGTGGAGGGATTATTTAATGATTATCTGTCAATAGGGAATATTTAACGTGCATGCACCTGAATATGTAAAAAATAAATATTATGTTGTCAAAATAAGAGCCCGTTTGGCTAAGCTTATTTTAAAGAGCTTATACGCTCTAAGAATTTATAAGATGTTTAAGAGCTTATAAGATGTATAATAGTAAGAGCTTATTAGTTGTTAAAATATTTAAATAAAAGAGCTTATAAATTTGAAGAGATAATAAAAAAATATCTGAAAATTAAAAAATAAAATCAGAAAAATGAAAATTTGAAATCCATAATGTTGTAAAATCAAATGGAAGTGTATATAATATATATATATAAATAAAATAGAGTTATAATAGTAAAAAAAGGAAAATTAAAAAAAAATGAAATAGATAAGCTTATTTTTTGGACAACTTATACACTGTTGGAGCTTATTTTTGCAACTTATAAACTGTTAAGAAGCTTATTTTGCCAAACATTTTTAGGAAGCTTATAAGGTTAGCAAAACACCCGCTATATGAACTATTGAAGGAATTAATTGCATTTTTATGGACTCAAGGTCTTGCAAAATTTGACGTGACATCTTTGATATATATACACACTAGATTAGATCATAGTACTAATCTATATAATAATTATTAGATAAATAAATAGGCAAGAGTAGGTATAATTATTAAGAGGAGAAGTGATAAGAAAGAATATCATAATTGTAAACATTCAAAAGTGAACAGTTTTATTGATTTTCCCCCTATTTTATTATTTCCTTCACTACTTATGCGATGATCCATCTACTTCCACGCATAAAAGAAAAGGCTTTAAATAAAAATCATCACATAATATGAAAGTTTGAAATCAATAAGAGTTATCGATACTATTCGACCATAATGTGGTCAATATAATTTTAGCTTTTTTTATTATTATATAGTACTCCGTAATATATAACAATTTATGTATTTATGTCAAATCTTTTTAGGTTATAAGAAAATTCAAAAAGTTGTAAAACTTATATATTTTCAACAAATTAACCCTTTAATTTATTTGATAATTGTGACTTCTTCAAAAAATTTATTGTAATTTTTTTATTGAGAGAACAAATATGTAATTATAGGAGAGAGAGAGAGAGAATATTTTTAGATTCAAATTTAAAAGTAATTGAGAATAATCACTTAAAAGCATTTAAACATTGATAATAACTATTAATTTATAATTTATAATTATGTATATTAACAAAAATGTTACTGTGTAGCTACATTATGACTAAATATCATTATTGATTTAGATACTACTAAGTTCAAAATTGAAGTTTTGAGTAATCCGTGTAAAACATTAATTTATATATTGTCGCATGTTTATAATTTGTTCTTCGTTGAAGATAAAACAAAAACATAGACAATAACATAATTATAAAAGTAGTAAACTCATATAAATAATTGATAACCCAATTTATTTCAACAACCTACGTGTGAGGGACACACTCAAAGAGCTAATGACTATATACCATTCGAGTTGCAAAGAATCACCATATACTACTACTTTATAACATCTCTTCACTCTCCAACGCTCTTCTCGAGTGGCCTTGAAGCTACACTCTCTTTAGTATATAGCCGAATCTATATGCCCGCAAAGTACACTTAGACTTACTCTTGAGAAATCTACCCTTAAAGAAAAAAAATAAAGACAAAAAACTGTCTAGAGCATAACTTTTATATGTACCATGATCTACGCTAGACTTACAATATCATTTTTAGGACATACGGAGGGACTCCCGTCAGATTCAATACGACTCTCGGCACAACATGGTGCAAGAATAACAATGTCAGCTCTCAAACTGCACCCCTCACGAACGTGTGTGGATATTCTTGTATAGCCTCCAAGCCTTAAATTTTCTCTTGCAGCCCAAGCAAGATATTGTTGATGTAATTGACTTGGAAAAACTTTCTTTATTGTGTAGATTTTCTATTCGTATTTAGTCTCAACATTTTCTACACCAAGGATGACAACAAAAATAGGGATCGAATCATATCTCTTTCTTTGTATATATAATTTTGTATAAGAGTTTTACTTTAATAAGAAAACTGTCGATTGTAACACAAACGAGCATATCCATTAATAGAGTAATATAGTAATGCTATAATATCCAACGTGGACATACTTAATGTGCCAATGGATAACGTGTCAATGCTAAAAATAAAGAAATTAATTTAAATATATACTTAAAATATTAAACCTACTAAAATAATTCAACCCTAAATGACAAAAAAAATTACCCACGTGGCATTGCCACATCAATGATAGATACATTAAGTGTGCCCACACGTGGGTAAAGAAGCGTTTTTAATTGTTAATAATCTATTATACAGTTTGTTCCAAATTGCAACATATTATATCTCGTCAGATACGTCACTAACATCTTTCGTCTACATAATTGACAATCTTCACTAATGCAAAATTAGCACTAACAATAATTATAAAATGTGTGCTTTAGAAACATCAGCTAGCATTTCATTTCCAAAATATACACCTCAATTGATATATGTTAAATAACTACACACATATGTATCACTTCCATCACAAAACATATATAGACATGTATTAGTGTCAGCAATCATTAATTAATTAATTAACCTCCCCAACAATGGAACGCAAAAAATTCAGGAGTGATAATATAAGTTACTTATTTTTAAATAAGGCAAAATTTTACAAGATTGATGAAACTTCAATGTTTGCGGCTAGTCTGAACCTGCAAATGTTTCAAAAGAAGGCTTCAAGCTGGAGTTGTGTTTTCAGACAATTAAATATATAAAATTAAGCTAGGAAAGCAATACTCAAATATGGACCTCGTGCACAACAATTTAAATTAAGTCATACTCCTATTTGGGAGCTACTATTTTATTAATTAATCGTAGATTTAGGACAAATTAATTAATACCTCTCCCATTCCATTTAATAAAATATGCTTGTTATTATGAATACAATAATTGAACAAACAGGAGAAAATCACTACTAGATTCATATATTGTTTTATTTTGACGTATTGTTTCACATTTATACATTGTTAACTTGTCTTTAAATATAATTATTTTGTGATTATTATTGTTATGCATCAATCATATGTAGTTTTGTAAGTTTTTTCTTTTTTTACAAGCAGCTTACTGTACCCACAATTGACGTCATAGGTTCTTTTTTAGTGTAACTTAATTAGATTTGCCGGTATATATAGTTTAGTTTTTAAATGGCATATAATTTTGCAACAGAATTAAAAAAAAAGAAAAAAAAAAAAAAAGAACACAATTTGCACATGTAATTGTAAGGCTATGTACCTTTCCTCTATCCAATCTCAGTTATTGGCATATTCATCTAAAAAAAAAAGAGAGAGAGAGAAGAGGATGATGATGAAGAAGAAGAAAATAAATCATAGTAAGCAACTTCATGATGAAGCCAATGGGCAAAACCGTCATTTCACAGACACTTCCTCCACCTTTAAATTCACTATCCACTGAAACACACCACCCCAAACTCACCATCCCCACTCCAATTTCCTTCCAAAAAAGAGAGAGAAGAAAAACCTAGAATAAAAAAAATCCAAAAATTAAAAAGCATGGAAGATCCGGCAGGGCGCGCCACCGGGTCACGGCAGCAGCACGGCGGCGAGCATCCGGTGCGGTCGCGGTGGACGCCGAAGCCGGAGCAGATCCTGATCCTCGAGACGATCTTCAACAGCGGCATGGTCAACCCCCCCAAGGACGAGACCGTCCGAATCCGGAAGCTTCTAGAGAAGTTCGGCACCGTCGCCGACGCCAACGTCTTCTACTGGTTCCAGAACCGCCGCTCCCGCTCCCGCCGCCGCCAGCGCCAGGTCCAGGCCACCCTCTCCGGCGCCTCCCACCACCAACCTCCCCCGCCCAACGCCGGAGTTCATCACTTCGATCATCATCATGCCAGCTTCCCCGCCGCCGATGCTGCTACTTGCTTCGACCCTAATTCTTCTTCTTCTTTCTCCAATTACAGTACGAGCTCGGGCCCTTATTCGGGCTCGTCTTCTTCGTCTTCTTCGAGTTTCGGGGTCGAGAATTCGAGCAGCTTCTTCGGGCTTTCGGCCTATCCGGGCCTGATGCAGGAGTTTGAGGAAAACCTCATTTTCTCCCCAGCTCAAGCATCCAACTCTCCCATTCAATCTGGTATATATTCAAAGAAAATTAATCAAATTTGTTTTTTGAAAACCCTAAAATTAATTATGATGAAGTTGATGATCATGCATGATTAACTGAACTTAATTATGTGCAGAAACAGTGACGGTGTTCATCAATGGAGTAGCAACAGAGGTGGGGAGAGGGCCTTTAGACATAAAATCAGTATTTGGAGGAGATTTTGTATTGTTTCATTGTTCTGGAGTTGCAGTTGAGATGAACGAGTACGGATTTCTTGTGCAGGGTTTGCAGCATGGTGAAAGCTACTTTCTGGTAATTTCTTCTTCATTTTAATTATATTTATATAATCAAATTAATACTATATATGCTATTTTACAATAATAAAGATTATTACTAGCTATAGTGTCGGCCCAAAATTGTGGGATTCTTGCATTGGAAATTTAAAGTGAACGTCACCCCTCTTTTTTTTATCCAAATCTGCACTGAATTCCATTGTGTTAATCGTTTTCTGCTTTTTTCAAGGCAAATACAGTAAAAGTTTTTGTTTTTTTTTCCCCTGTTCATAAGTACAAAAGGTTTTACAGTTTAGATCCCTTTTTGTCTAAACTCTAAACACCATTTTTTGATAATGGATGCAGATTTCTCTTTGTTAAATTTTTAAAAAATATATATATACATAATTAATTAGGGTGTGATTGTGTATGCTTATATTTATGCATGTTATCATTTGAATGTTTTGCCAAACTAGGAGTTTGTGGTAATTTGCTAGTTGTTATTCATTTTAAGTTTGCTATTATTGCACATTTTAATTGATTATATCCAATTTTATTAGTTCATTATTGTTTCAATTTAGTTCTTAATTTCATGTTGTGTGCGTGTTTTTTTCTTATCAAATTTTCATTTTTCTTGTTTGTATAGACCTCACAATTAATAAAATTTATGTGTTTTGTGGAATTATTTTCAGGTTCCAAGGCATCCTTGAGAGGTTAAAGTCAGCTGCCTGTGGGAGATTGCATCCTTCGTATTAATAATTAATTAATAATATATATATAAAGCAAAAATGCTATTGCCTTAGAATTATACCTTCATATATTGTACTTTTTCCCCTTTTCATTACTATATTGCTCTTCTTTCTGATGATGATAAATATTTCTGAAGCACTCAATAGTCAATTCTCTCTCTCTCTCTCTCTCTCTATATATATATATATATATATAATATTATTTGGTCGATGTCGTTCTTTTTGGTGTTTGAAATCTAGAAGCTAGCTAAACTCAGGTCTAAATCAATACAAGATCTTTCATTTTTCTGTACTGGGTGACGCATTTTATTTCTCTGAGCCATAATTTTAATGCATGATCTTATGATTATATTTTTTTTTGATCGGGATCTTATGATCTTATGATTATATTAATCAACGTCCAATATGAAATTGACTGTCCAAACTGATCACTAATCTGCATACGAAAAATTGAGTTTGGTTCATATAGAAATAAGTTTTGGCTGAGAAATGTGAATAGATATTGACTATTGATGTTAGTTAGATTTATGATTGTCATTGATTTAAGCATGATTACAAGGTACAATGAGCATTATTATATTTAAGCATCAATTTGTACATTAAAAAAACACAATGTTATATAATAAGCATAATATTATGCAAATTTAAGCATGATATTGTATACTTTTAAGCATTATTCTTATTTTCTCACACCATGATTTAGTTGCATACCAACTCTTCCCTATGAAAATTAACTTAATTAATCCTACTTAATGAAATTAATTAGTCCTAATTAATCCTACTTGTAACTCTGCATCATATCGTATGAGAGCAGTGTAATGAATTAAATGAAATGCCCCATATCTCTTTTTTAACATCAATCTTTGTATTCAATTGAGGTTTAGTTGGATTTTTTTGGACTTTAAAAAGTATGTGGATTTAAAAAATCCATAGACTTCATGTAGAGTTTGACTGACTTTTTTATGGATTTAATAGAGTCCAGTAAAGTTTGACTGATTTTTTTTTTATGGATTTTCATGGACTTGACAAGATTGTGTAATACATTTTTTTTATTGATTTACAAGGTGTTTACATAGACTCTAGCGCTAGACTGTTGATGCAAGTGTATGAAACACATTCGTATATAAAATAAATTTATTCAAATTGCTTAGATAAAATACAAAAAAACATTAGTTCCAAAAAAATTGTATATTCTTAATCATCATTATTATTCTAATCTTCATTTCCATCACCGCTATATTTCGGTCTCATGACGTCGTTGTAGGAGGAGAGACCGAGCTTGAGAATTTGGGCATAGTGTTGTTTTAGCTCCGCCATATATAATTGAACATAAGGGAAGGGATCCTCTGCTGTGCTCATAAACAGTAGAGGGTGTTGTGCCCATTTCAAGCACAAAGTGATGCTATTTATTTATTTAAGAAGTAATTAATTAATATTCTATATTTTTCATGTATTTATTGGGTTTTAAATTATTTATTTTTGTCAATAGACTTTTATAGGTAATCATTTGTTTTAAACTTTTAAGTTTAATTATTCATTATTAGGTTTATATACTTTTAAACTTGACCCAAATATTTTCTTACGATTAATAATTTTATAATTGTAAATTTCAGCATAATTAAATGTATAAAAAAATGGGGAAAAAATGCTCAAAGTGCACAAATTTGTGCTTGAAATGGGCACTGCACCTTGTGTTGTGTTTATGTGCACAAGAGGTGATCCTTGCCCGAGCATAAGTTGATATTCTTGAATGGAGGAGAATGTAGTAGATATGGTGGGAATTGTTGTAGTAGATGGAGTGAAATGGATTGAAGAACAAATGTTTAATTTTTTTTCTTCTGGGGTTTAATTGTTTTGGTCTCATGGATTTTAAAAATCTCTTGTTTTGAGAAGAGATTTTGGAGAGTGAAATTTGTATATATTTTTGAAAGAGAATCAATTAAAATCCATGGAGTATTAAAGTCCATAGATTGTTGAATACCCAAAGATTTTTTAAGACTTTTTAAAATCTATATTGAATACCTCAGGATTTTTAATGACTTTTAAAAATCTATATTGAATATCTCAGGATTTTTAATGACTTTTAAAAATCCGAATTGAATACACCCAGATTTTGAAAGTCCAAAAAAATTCTACACAATCTAAAACCAATACACCCCTTTAATCATCCAAATTCTCATGTTTAGGCCAGGATCTAATTTCACTAACACGCCTGCTAATTTATTACTGTAATTAATTTCTACAATCTGTTTAAATTAATGATTGAGCCTATCTATTAACTTGAGTGCGCTACCAACATTTATACGGCGTCTAATAATTGAATAAAGTAATATTAAATCTATAACATCAAATTATATCATAAAATTTATGCTTTGCCGTCATTCGCGCGACAAATGATTAAAATCTTGAAATTCATTTCATTTTTTTTTTCTTCTAAAGTGACTGTTTTTTTTTTTTTTGGTTAATTTTTACTTTTTGATGCAGTGACTAAAAGTATTTTTAAAGTTGTACGATTGAATATGGTTACGTACGTGCAATATTGTTTTGTCTTTGCATAATGCACAGAATTCATAAATAAATGATTATATGAAATTCGGAATTCAATGGAAAGATTCCCAACACAGTTCTCAGGACCGACAACTATAACCAATCTATAAAGCTCTGGCTATATATTTAATTTTTTTCGACTATGATTAAGGAACATAAGCAATATCTGCAAATACATATACACGTATGTATTTACCGTGTCAATTTGATATTAATTCAGTCGGGTAGGATAAATGGGATTTTTTAAAAATCATTAACAGTAAATTTAAAGACCGCGCCATGAAAAACTTGAACTGGGGACCTTTGATCCCGAACATTATCCCCTACCGCTAGGCCAACACACGTACACAAAATGAGATCTTTTGTTACACAATATGGAGTATATGTTATGGTAGATTTTTATCTATATATTCTTATTATAAATGCTCTTCTACCTACTGTGGGTACACTTAATGTGCCCATAACTTATGTGGCACTGATATGTCAATGATTTTTCATTTATGGTTTAATTTTTTTTAATAGGGTTTAGTTTTTTTTTGTAGGTTTATTTATAAAGAGATAGTTCGGTGCCTTTTTGTCTCACAAAAAGCCAATCAACTATCTTTTTATAAACGGGGACGGAGAAGGTAATAATAATTTTCTTTAGTTTAGTTTTTTTGGTAGAAATTATTTTTATAAGATATATTAATAATATTTTTCATTGAATATATCACCGTTACATCAGTTGTTGGCACATTAAACATATCCACGATGAGTATGAGAGCATTCCTCACAAACTAAGGAAATAAGTAGATTTATATCTATAACTTTATCTACGTACATATATATATATATATATATATATATATATATATATATATTTATCAGACAAACACAACTCACGCACACACACATGTATTCAAGTGTCTTACCAACTGAGTTGCGCTACTTTTTTCTCTTTTTTTTTACTTTTCTTGAAAATCAACTTATAAATAATATTAGTTACAAAAGCGATAACTATTTTTTTTGTCAAATTTTGAAATACGAACACTTACTATGGAAAGGGTATGCAATAGCGACGCGATCCTAGTACGTTTTTTTTTTCTCACGTAACAGACTGATAAAAATATCGATCATATTATTATTATGAGATTTATCATCCTCACATTGGTGGAGAGTGTCTTGTCCACTAAATCATTTAATTTTATACCGAATTAATCCTAGGGCTCAAAAGATGATAAGAAAAAAAGAAAAAAAAAGGCTAGGGTCCAGGGCTATTACAATGATGCAAGTTCCATTAAATGGGCATGTTAATTTCATTTGTAATAAATATGTTACCCTAAGTTTTCGGCTTTACAATAGAAGTACATAATTTCAGATTAAATTATTGAGTGTGAAATGAGGAATCTCTATAATGAGAGATGCGGAAAGGTAAGGGATTTGCACATGCACTACTCATAGTATAATCTTTTCGGACTTAAAATTAAAGTTTTATCCGAACTTTTTTTTTATGTAATCCATATTTTCTGGGATATTTATGTGTATTTTTTTGTTTTTTGAAGAGAATACTTATGTGTATTTTAGTAAATGCCTTAATTTATCTTTTTTTCAAAGAATCAGGGGAGTGTGTTTGTTGTTGAAATGTCATTCCAATGTTTTTATTGCCTTCCAGTCGACTCAAAAAACCTGTGTTAATTTTTTTAAAGGTATATTATATATAGATCTTTATGTAATTATTTGATGCATATTTGGTTGATGCTTACGGCCACTCGAATTTTAATCTAAAGTGGGAACATAATTTTGGATCCTTTTTATTATGTACAACTTCAGTCTCATTCAATTTGACATATTTTATAATTATGCATATATTTAACAAACATGTTAAATGGCTCAATTTATTATGTTTATATATATTTTATACTTTACATATACTGTATTCAATAAACATGCTAAATAGAATGGATTTAATAATGATAATATTAATGTTTTTAATTAATAGTATATTTATATTTGTATTATCATTAATCAATTATATGTCACATGAGTTGAGCAAATTGAAGTTGAAATATCATTTATTTATTTTTTGAACGAGTAAGTAGTTGTATTGGCCGGATCGGATCTTCTATTGCCTACTCACGTGACATCGTCTATTGCATTCGTGGATGGAGGATACGTGGCATAATCAATGATTGAAGATTTAAGATTTATATAAGGAAAATATATACTCTAACATTTGAAATTTCTAAACCCTAGAATTGGCCACGTGTCCTCCATCAACGAATGCAATAGACGATGTCACGTGGGTAGGCAGTAGAGGATCCCATGGCTGTATTGGCAGATTAAGAAAATCATTCATGTATACAACTTCCGTCTTGTTCAATTTAGTTTGTTTTTGTATATGTTATGGTTTACATATTGAATATATGTAAGCCAAAATAGGAGAATAATGAATATTTTATATCGCAAGGTGAAGAGCTATCAAATTTGGCTCGAAAAAACCCGGCTCAACGGGTAGTCTCAGCCCACCCATAGTTTGAGTGGGCTTGGGCTATGAAATTCGAGGCCCATTAAAATTTTGGGCTGGCCCGACTTTTGTCCCAAGTCCAACGGGCCCGGCCTGGCCCGAGCATTTTATAGCTCCAGATTCAACAATTATGGGACAGACATGATAATATTGAACGTTTCGAAGATCACATATTAACGCTTTTATTCATGAGAATTAACACTTTTATTTACAAAGTTGATACTTTTTCTTGTTATTTTAATAAAGCGCGGGTCGAATCGGATCGAAAGCTACCTAACTAAAGATCCGGCCTTACCAATTTTTTTTGCCTTATAGTACGTTCTAGGGTTTACATAATCTTGAGTTTTAATTTATAAAAAGAAAATGTCTGCATGGACATTTGTTGGATATATTGGGCTTTTACTACGCCAAGGCCCAAATCTAATATAACTATTTCAAATCTTGACCATTACACAATTAATTAACACAACTATCTAACTATTACAATATCTAAAAGCTCAATTGTTGTAAAATATTACAACATTGCCATTTTCCCTCCAAAAACTACATAACTATATCCAAAAGATATAACATAAGTATTGATAGGTCAAAGTAATCTAATATCCTAAGGTTAATACAATGAATAAGATAGATACTAATTTTGGTATCTAAATTGGAGCCCAATATCTAATTTAAATTAGAATTCATATTAGGCATGAGTTGGATGATTTTCCCTCTAAATGCATGCATCATTAATTATTCTCACCAAATTTTCTTTATTATTTTGCATAACATAAAATTATCTCTCAATGTGCCATTACTTTTCTTTGATTTTTTGAATCATAACTATCTCATTTTAAAGTTTTTTTTTTTTCCTAACAAACACTATGATTCTTGTAAAAATTTTAATTTATTCTTTTGAAAAAACGAGTTACGTATTTGTTTTCTTTGATTTTGTTCTATCATCACAGTTGTATATATTTTAGGCAGTTTTAATAGTGTTATATTACGTTTGCAAGAGATATACATGTACCGATACAACCCAACTACATACATAATTTTGTTCGAGATTTATACATACATATATATATATATATATATATATATATATTTATTTTATTTTAGTGTACAACAATCAAATTTGGATTGCATTCACTGAATCAAAAAAAGAAAGAAAGAAATTATTTTATAAACATAAACATAATACTTATTATTAGTGGTTTGTAGGTGGATAACTGAGGTTTTACTCTTTTACAGTATGAGAAAAGATTAGAAAAACTTATAATTCTACAATTCCAAAATTTGTTCTTCTACAAAATGTTAAGATCGAACACACAGATTGCATATCACACTATTATATTTAAACTTGAAGATTGCATGACCCATTAATAAATTTAGAAAATACTATACATGTAATAAATTAATAGTGAACTATTAATTCTAAAAAACTCCATATTTCAAAGTAATTTTTTTATCATTCAATATAATATCTCATTTTTATTATTCTATTTTTTCTTATAATCTTGATTGTTGTATGACCCGTGCATCGCACGGGAGCAACACTAGTTAATACAGTAGTATATAAAAATAAAATGAAGAGTTAGTTTTTTTTTGCGCCAAATTTAGGGTAGATTGGTAATTTTCATTTGAGAAGTTATTTTTAGAATTACAGTTATTGAAATTAAATGAAATTATAAATTCCACACGTTGTGCACATAATTAGCCGGTTAGCAGTTGCAATAAAATGCTGAGTGGAATATATATTTTTCCAGATACATGCAATATTTATACAACATACAAATATTCAAAAGAGGAAATATACCCAAATACCTATTCAACACTAAGTTTATCAAGTTTTGCCTACAACATAAGAAAAATCAAATTCTATCTAAACTTTCAAAATTATTCCCAAATTACCCTTATCTCATCTCTCCTCTCTCCTCCATTCATGTGTAATCCCCTCCCCCCTTTCTCTTCTCTCATATTTTGAATTTCATTTCTGAAAATCTTATTTTCTCCTCTCTCTCTCTCTCTCTCACACACACACACACACATCCTTTTCCCATTTCTACCATTTGTGTTTCTCTAACAACGATGGCGGCGTCAGCAAGGAGCCGAACAGGGGGAAGAAGTGGAAGAGCTCCAGCGTGGAGACGACAACCTCGAAGGGCGTAGCAGGTGCCGTTTGCTTCTCGCCGGTGCTGGCGACGACCTTGAAGGTCCAGGAGGGTTTCTGATTTCGGTGATGGCGGCGACCTTGAACAACCCAGGATGGAGGAGAAATTTGAAGATGCGAAGAGGAGAGAGAGAGCGAGAGGGATAGAGGAGTTCTAGTATATGGTGATGGTGTCACAATCACAATGGGTGTTGTGGGCTGCAAGTTAGAGACGGCTTTGGGCGACCATTTTCCTGAAGGTGAAAGCTGTTTCAGCTAGGAGATTTTTTTTATTTATTTTTTTTTTCTTTTTTTTTTTCCAGTTAGTATTTCTTACTTTCTATGTAGGTTTATGTTTTTGAGTTTTGACTGTGTTGTGTAAGAGGGGTTTCTCTTAATTCTAGATTGAAAGCGGTGAAGAAAGAGATTTAGATAGTTTTTCTTTTCTTTTTTGTAAAATTGTAGTCTTAGGAATTGATTGTGAATATTCGAATGTGGTGTTGTTGGAATTTTTTATTTTGGTTGCTTACTATTTCTTTTACTTTTGCCTTCATCTTTTTTTTTTTTTTTTTTTGTTAAGTTTGATCATTCACTCGGAAAACAGTGATGGGTTGGATTGAAAATTTCATCCTTTTCATTGCAAAAGAATTGTATTCATGGATTTCTGATTCTTTCTCTATCAATTGATGCTGAGTTGTTGGTAATAAATACGAATTCTTACAAAACAATAGGTAATAAATTGAAATTTATTACCAAGTTATAGACACGCATATGAATTTACGATCACATATACAAATTAATAAAAACACAGTAAAGATGGTAAGAAAATACGAATCGTACTAAATGATAGGTAAGAAATTGAAATTTCTTATCCAGTAATATACAAATTTATAATAACACATACAAATTAATAAAAACACAATAAAGATGGTAAGAAAATACGAATTCGCACAAAATAATAGGTAATAAATTAAAATTTATTATCAAGTTGCGACCACACGTACAAATTTTCGATCACGCATACAACTAGTGGTTAAGAAATATTAATTCTGACCCTTTTTGATGATAAAAATTGATCATATCTTACTATCAACTTCACAAGACATCAATCAGGGACAAACACAATGGTTAGAATTCAACATTTCTTACCATCCTCATTCTCAGAAATGTGTTTCAACAATTTTTTAATTAATTATCACTGAATGACACATTTTTAGGTTAAGAATTCATCATAGCTTAAGAATGGCCATAGTAAGAGTTGATCATAGCTTAAGAATCACTATAGTAAGAATTGATCATAGCTTAAGAATGACCATAGTAAGAATTCATCAATTCCTACAACGACAACGGTTAGAATTGATTAATTCTTACCATCTCATGCTCGGAAAAGCATATTCGTTCATGTTTGCAACAATATCATTGGACGTAATGGTTAGAATGACACATTCTTAGCTAAAGAATTGATTATAGCATAAGAATTACCATAGTAAGAATTGATCATAGCTTAAAAATTAGCAAAGTAAGATTTTACCAATTCCAACAATGACAGTACAATGCGTTTTATAAGAAATGCTTAAATTCTGACATACTTCATAATCATCGTAAGATATAGTCTTTGGAATACAAAAGACGTAGTAAGAATTGACAATTTCTTACCTACGAGTCAGTCCAATAACTTAGATATTAACAAAAAAAACCATGGCATATACCACATGTACAAAAAGCCAGCAAAGTCCAAAAAAACCATGACAATTTCAGGTTTGGTCAGTTCTATTCTGAGGACTGTGTTCATGTCCCCGGTCATGGTCTCGTAACCCACAGGAATTAACTTTGTGGGCTTGTCAAGTAGATGCAACCGTTGTATTTACAGTCAACCTTGCATATATAACATAAACATGGTTAAAATATGTCGAGGAAACTGAAACAAAATGGTAAGAATGATCAAATTCTTACTATTCTGACAGTCAGAATTGATCATTTCTTACATACCCAATTATAAAGACAAATCAATCATCACTGTCAGAATGGTAAGAATTTTTAGTGATGGCAAGAATTGATCATTTCTTACTCTTTACGATATCAGACTTATTCATGTTCAGCAAGATAGAAAGAATTTAGTAATTCTTACTATCTTAATGCTGAGAAATGACTTTTATCAGTATGTTTATGGTAGGAAAACGGTCATTTCTTCCTATATTGATGATAAACGTGGTAATAACTGATCAATTTTATCATGATCATCGTAAGAAATGCCCATTTCTTTCTATCCTGATGCCTGATAAATCAGTTTTAGCAGATGTATGGTCAGAATTTATGTTCTTATCATTAGAACTGAATATAAAAAATGCAAATCCATATTCATTGACTAATGCAACAATTTTGTTAAATCTAATGGTAGGAATGACAAATTCTTAGCATATTAGTGCCGCTGAAATGGGAGAAGAAGCATACAAACCTTTAAATCAAGCATATGAATCCTAAATTATATGCAAATGTAACCTCTTGTATGTCCACTGAGACAATGAGAAGGCGATATTTTCCTACCGAAGTACATAAAAAAACTAGAAACACGAAACATGCTGGGGGAAATGATCAGTTCTCACCATTTAAAAATGAAGAATTCAAAAAAAACCATGTATCTTCACATAAGAATTTAACTAATATTACAACTTAACATCAAAAGGGCAAAAGAAATGCTAAATTCCCACAATTCCTCACAATTATCTTTACGTTTTTATAAGAAATGTTCATTTCCCACCATTAACAAGAGTAAAAAGGCACTCATCACCAAATCCATCACTTTTATTTCAATTTTTCACAGATACCGACCACCAGTGCAACATTGAATCCTAGAAAATAAAGAACTTAAGCCCTAAAATAAAGCAAATGGACCCCAAAATTGCATGCAAAACCAACCAATATGCTATAAATCCTTTTTCTACCACGAAACCAGAAGAATGAGAACACCAAAAATTCAGAAAAGCAACGGACAACCATTACAAGAAAAAAATTACAAATTTTCATACCTCTCCATCGAAAATTAGGGAACCGCTGGGCATGTTATCTTCTTCATGTTCCGTTGCAGCCGCTAACGTCGGCGCTTGCTGGGGTTCGTCGGGCTGGGCGGCCACCGTTGGCGCTTTGCTGGGGTTCGTCGGGCTGGGCGTCATTGCGTTTTCGCTTCCTCTTGGAACCTCGCGTACCAGTCGCCATGGGAGAGGAGAGGCTTCGTTAGAGAGAGAGAGAGAGAGAGAGAGAGAGAGAGAAGGGAGGTTTCGCGAGACTCAAAGATTTTGGGAGAGGAACGGTCGCTGCAGAATGAGAAAGGGGGAAGGGGAAATGTTGCATGTGAAATGGATAGTGGGGATGTGGGTTACAATTTTGGGGGGGAATTTTGGGTTGCTTGTTTTTTGTTTTTGGGGGGAATTGAAATCAGGGGTATATTAGTCCCCTCCTCAAAAGATTAGGTATATTTTTTAGTTTTCTTAAGTTGTAGGTAAAACACTAGAAACTTAAGGCCCAATAGGCATTTATTTTTTTTGCCTCTATTCAAAATAATGATTATTTAAACATACCCCTAAACCACATTTTTGTCCACTACACTTATAAACTTGACAGTTTTCTTATTAAGGTTGACCGAAAAAAAGAGTTTTTTTTTTCATTACGTAAATAGTTACTCTAGCCCACTATGCACATTCAAAATAATTCGAATTTTTAAAATATAACTACAATAATATATATATATATATATATATAGAGAGAGAGAGAGGGGGTGGATCATATAGGAATAGATCCCCACATGTTAAATAGGAATACATCCTATCCTTCCATTTTTACATATCAATGGTTATAGATTAATCACAAAAATAAAAAGAGATGCGTAGGTTCTAAGTAGTTTAAGTAGTTTAAGGCTAATATAGTATATTTGTTTTTTTTTTTATCATTAAATCATATCCCTATAATTATGGGTTTTGAATTATTATGCATCAAACTTAAGAGTTTGGTTCATGTATTAATAAATCTTGGTGTGTTAAATAGGAATGAATCTGGACTATTGATCTTAATCAAATCTATGACTGTCATTGATTTATGCATGGTTTCAAGGTACAATAAGCATGATTTCATTTAAGCATGAATTGATATATTTAAAAGCATAATTATATAATAAGCATAATTATGCACATTTAAGCATAGTTTTGTATACCTTTAAACATTTTTAATATTTTAACATGCCAGGATTTATTAACACACGAACCGTTCCCTCAAACTTAAACGTCTTCTCTATCATCTCAAGAATTAATCTTTTTTCCCCCATGAAATGTATCAAGCTTCCCGTCTACGTCTCTGTCTCCATCATTTCCGGAAGAAGATAATTTCCCAAGATTTATTGTTCAATTTTTTTTTCTTCGATTTCTACACATTTGAATGCCTAAATATCAAATTGAAACATAAAAAAAAAAAAACTAATTATAAACTTATATCGAAAAATATCTCTTGTTTAAGAACCTTCAAAATCTGTAAAGACAAGTATGAACTTTCTCATTTCAACATGATGTATAATAAATCTAAGCATCGGTCTAAATATGAACAATTAATATTACTAAGATTTACGGCTCATATTGATATAAGCATGATTGAAGTATACAATAATAAGCATGAAAGTACTTTCACAACATTGATAGATATAAATAAGCATGATTGCATACATATTTAAGCATGATTTTGTATATATTTAAACATTTTTCGCACTAATGATATAAGCATGAAAATATTTTAAACATCACATTATATATAAATTAAATAAGCATGATTATATACATATTTAAGCATAATTTTGTATATATTTAAGCATTTTTTGCACTATTGATATAAGCATGATTGCAGTATAAAATACATGAAAATACTTTAAACATCAAATTATATATAAATAAGCATGATTATGTACATATTTAAGCATGATTTTGTATATAATTAAGCATCATTCCTCGCCAATTAATCCACTATTAAGCATGAAAATTTTATATATTAAGCATCAAAATTAACATATGCTCATGTTAACCGTAACAACCAATTGTACTTAGATCAATTATTTAATGAAGAATGATATATATATAATAACGAACTGCTTCTTCCAAACTAAAAAGACTCCAAGAGTGATTTTTGAATCTTCAAGATTATCGAAATTTCATGACTAGGATTTCAGATTCTTTAATTCACACATATTAAGCATAGAAAGATAAACTAGTAGAGATTAGAATTGGTACAGATTTTGGACGGGTCGGAATATTTAATTTGATGAATACAGGGAAAACTTAGATAATTGGAGAAGAAGATGGTTTCACAAGAGTTGGGAGGTGCGGGAGTTAAATCCGGAAGCATAAATCTTGTGGAATTTACTAAAAATATAACATTCCCAATATGCCCCTAAAACTATTTAAAATTTAAAGAAAATCATAAACAATATCTACATTTACGAAATCTCAGCCACTAATTTAAGTGGGATGAATGGATATGATGTATTCCTATATATTATAGGAGAACTTTTTAACATAGTAACCACTCCATATATATATATATATATAGAGACAAAAATTATTATACCCTTTTAGACTTAACAAAATCAATTTTTATCTCCAACTTAACAAAACACAATATCTACCCAATTTATATGTGATTTTTCCCAATTACCCCTACTTTTCTCTCTCTCTCTCCTCACATGCACATGTCACTATCACAATTTTCTCTCTCCTACACATCCTCTCTATTCCTTTCCTCTCTCCTCATTTCTCTTTATTTTTTGCATACATCATTCTCTTTCTCTCTTTTTTTTTTCTTTTCCTTTTTTCTTTTTTTCATTTTTTTGTTGTTGTATGTATTGTAAGGAGCTATTTGATTATTTTTCTCTATGTGGTAAGAATTGAATCATTTTATACATGTAGATCGCAAGAATTGGATCATTTCTTACATAATCATATACAAAAAATATGTCCACAATTTCTTCGATATTAATTTAGATAGAAATGTATCAATCCTTATATATAGATCGCAAGAATTGCATCATTTCTTACATAATCATACACAAAAAATATGTCCACCGTTTTTTCGATATTAATTAAGATAGAAATGTATCAATTCTTACATATCGATCGCAAGAATTGGATAATTTCTTACATAATCATACACAAAAATATGCCACCGTTTCTTTGATATTAATCTAGATAGAAATGTATCAATTCTTACATATAGATCACAAGAATCGAATATTTTCTTACATAATCTTACACAAACAATATGCCCACCATTTCTTCGATGTTAATCTAGATAGAAATGTATCAATTCTTACATATAGATCGCAAGAATTGAATCATTTCTTACATAATCATACACAAAAATCATATACAAAAAATATGTCCATCGTTTCTTCAATGTTATTCTGAATAGAAATGTATCAATTCTTATATATAGATCACAAGAATTGGATCATTTCTTACATAATCATACACATAAAATATGCTCAGCGCTCCTTCGATGTAAATCTGGATAGAAATGTATCAATTCTTACATATAGATCGCAAGAATTTGATCATTTCCTACATAATCATACACAACAAATATTTTCACCGTTTCTTCGATGTTAATTTAGATAGAAATGTATCAATTCTTGCATATCAGATTCTCAATATTTATTATCAAACATAAGTAGTAACCCCTAAAGCCGAGTTTTTTAACGCACTAAATTCATATTTTTTGCATTTTCTTATTACGAAATTGCAATTTCTGACCAATTATATGATACGAATTTCTATTTCTTACTAGTACATCCTAACTATTTCGAAGCATAGAATAGCATAGAAGCATCTAATATTTCTACATGTCAACTCAATACATCCAACCCATGTACAACTATAGAATAGAAACATCTCATATTTTTCATCTTTTACATTGATGATACGACATGTATATATCTCATTTTCGCTATATTTACAAATTACACTATATTTACTTCAATCATTTACAAACAACGAAAAAAATAATTTGCCTCCTAAATGTGTAATTCCAAATTAATCACATCATCTCACAAATCTTCAACTCCACACAACCTATTCAACCTTCATCAACATCACAATTGAATTATTTCTTACATATAGATCGCAAGAATTGACTGTAGAAGAAAAACCCTAAAAATGACTCATATCATAAGAATTTGACAATTTTTTTTACCTCTAACCTGGTAAGAAAACGTCAATTTCTTACCTCTAATTATTTGATTTCTTACCTATTATTTGATTCCGCCTTCGTACAACTCGCGATTTCTTACCTATCACTGTAATTGATTCCGCCGCCGTACAACTTGTGATTTTCCGACTGCTTCATCTTCTCTGGCGTGTCCCTCCCTCGTTTCTCCACCAAAATGAGCTAGCAACCCCTTCATCTCTTCATCTTTCCGAGGAGAACAAAGCCCAGTGGTCAATTGCACCACGGGCATTCGGATTAGGCTGGAAAATGGCAAAAACAACAGCAAACCCTAGCTTCCAAAACCCTACCTTGCTACCACTCTTCCCCTTAGTGAACCACTGGCCGTCGTCGTTGCCTGCAAATCCAGAAATCTGGATGGAAATCGGGAGGTAGGGTAGGGGATGGAGGGCAAGAAGCATAAGGAAAGGAAAAAAAAAAGAAGAAGAAGAAGATGCGGAAGCCGCCGTCGCCGCCGCCCCCAGCAAGCACGCCATCATCGTCATCGCTGCCACCGCCGCTGTTGCGGAAGCCGCCGTCGCCACTGCTGAAGCTACCATGGCCGAGGAGAGAAGGATGAAGAACGAAGATGAAGGAAGGATGAAAAGAATGGGGAGGGAATGAGGGAAAGATGAATTTCAAATGAATTGGGTTAGGGGCATTTATGTCCACACACAAACAAATTGGGTAGAATTTGATATTTTTTAAGTTTTAGTTAAATATTGGTTCTACTAAAGGTATGAGGGTATATGGAAGCATTACCTCTATATATATATATAACTTTTCAGCAACAATAATCTATCTATATATTAAAACTAAATGAAAAGGCAGTTTTTATAGTTTTTTTTCCTCGCTATAAATGTTTCACTATTTTTGCCGTTATGCATGTACTCAATGAAATCACTCTACTTTAAATGTTGAGAGGAATTTTGATTTATATATCCATCGTTTCATAATTTTTGGAGTTGTGTACAGGGCCGGTCATGTACTTTGCGGTGCCCTAGGCTAAAACAAAAAAAAGGGCTCTTAAAAAGGGGCCTGTCCATCACTCTCTCCTTTTCATCCTCTTCAATTTGTTGATCACAGTTTCATCTTCATGTGATTCATTTTTAGGGCTAGATTTAAAATATTTATTAATATTTTCCGTTTGACTTAAAATTAGTTGATCTTCTTTTTTTTCCCCTCTTTTGAGCACCAAACAAATATTTAGGAGGCATTTTCTATAAGAATAAAATTAATTTATTTATCAATTTAAACAAATAAAATTATGCAGAATAACCATAGATGATACAACAGCATAGTTACATAAGCAAATTCTATAATTTTCTCTCAAGTTCAATCCTAACAAAATTTAAATTTTGCAATTTAAAATAATCAGAATCTCAATTTCAATCCTAAATCCTAATGAAATTAAAATATCATCCTAATATTAACAAAATTCAGAAATAATTTGCCAATTGCTACTAAACATTAAAATCAACATATGTGAACGATAAAGAAGTAGAATTTTGTATACTGGAGTATCAAGATTCAAGTATGGAGGATGGACTTGATTGTGCTGAATGTGGAGAGGGAGCGAGATTAAATTTTGGGTAAGGAAAAAAGATGTTATGCGTGTAATATATATATATATATATATATATATATATATATATAGGGATGAGATCCTGTACAAAAGAGATTTTTTGTAAAAAATAAAAAATGATGCATCTTATGCACAAGTATAATGCACGATATAAACAACTATAATGCATCTTGCGTCACAATGCATTGTCTATATAATCATAATGCATCGGTCATCATAATGCATTTTTAGTATAATCATAATGCATCAGTCAATCATGACCATAGATCACCCTAAGATCAGTGGTTCACATTATTTCTCATTTCTTACGGAACATGTCTTTTGTACGTGATCTTTCTAATATATATATATATATATTGGCCCCTCAAAATTATTGGGCCCAAGGCATGTGCCTATTGAGCCTTAGCACAAGTCCAACTCTGGTTGTGTGTTATCTATGATGGAAAATTATCATACGTAAAGGAGAGAAAAGTGAACAATCACCCTTTAAATTTTCTATATTTTCCACATTTTCCCACATCCTTATCTATGATGAAGAATTTTACTCTTTCTTCAATGAAAAATATTATCTCACCAATATTGAAGTGAAAATATTTTCCTTCCATTATAGTGAAAAGGAAGGGAAAAAAGAGTCAAATGTGGGAAAATGTGAGAAATTTAAATGGTGATTGTTTTCTTTTCCCATGATAATTTTTCATCATAAAGAACACACAAGGAAAAACAATCAAACGTGATAAGAAAATTTATAATACGTAAGGACATAGTTTCTTATAGAAATTAGTGACACTTATATTAATGCTGATGTCTTTAATTTTTAGATTTGAGGAAAAACCATTGAAAGGAATGCATGGAAAAATTGAATTGATTATTACATTGTTCAACGATAAAACTTTTAATTTTGTAGAACAATGCATTCAAACAATATATTGATCAAAATTTATTAAAAACAAATAAAGTACAAAGGTAATCAATAATCTTGGATCTACGAAATAAAAATTAGTATTGGTTGAGCTTATTTTATAGCTGTAGTTAACTTAGGACCCAATAAAATTAGCATATATCGCCATTAGTTGTTATTCAGTATATTTAGATGACCATATGTTAATTTTTTGGGGCAGATTAATATTTTTTGACATAAATATGCTACATGATTTTTTGAACTTGTAACATTACAAGTGTGTACAGATATTGGGTATTCATTTTGTTAGAAGATCTGTCAAATTTATTTTTTATAATTTGTATCACCATTATAAATAATATATGTGACCTCAATTTTTAATGATTATGCTAAATATATAATATAATACTCCATCCGTCTCAATTCAATAATCTTGTATGCTATTTTGGGTCATCCCAATTCAATAGTCTTGTTTCCTAAAAAAAATAAAAATTAGACCATTAATCATCTCATCATCTACTCACCTTTCAACATGTATCCCAATATAATTTAAATTCTAAAAGTTTAAACTATCATAACTTGCTCGTTTGTTCTCCGATTTTTATAATTTTTATACCAAATTAAAGGTC
Organism: Mentha longifolia; assembly: GCA_001642375.2. NCBI lineage: Eukaryota > Viridiplantae > Streptophyta > Magnoliopsida > Lamiales > Lamiaceae > Mentha > Mentha longifolia. Next base: position 15,358,398 of record CM038112.1, read on the forward strand.
TTGATACGATCTTTCATTTAAGATCGACATCAATATGTTTTTATGCATTTATGATGCTCTGTTTTTAAAATAATGAAATTTGCATTAACATATCAAACAATACACTTTATCTCTAAACACACTCTCCTAAAATCTCGTACCGAAAAAATAGGACTATTGAATTGGGACGGAGGGAGTACTATCATTTTACATTTCATGGTGAATTATGATTTTGTTTTACTATCATTTATTTACTATTTGATTCAAGTCTAATAGTTGCCGTGCATCGGCGGGTTCACGTACTAGTTTGTATCAAATAAAAAAGAGTAAATCATAGAGTTGGAAACGACAGAAGGCAATAAGAGTGATATGAATTTTTTTTTTAATTTTTTTTTTGAATAATTCTTTAATTTTATATTTAATCTAAAATTATACTCCCTCCGTCCCGTCAAAATAGCCTGATTTCTTGAATATATGTGAGGTATAAAAGATAGAAATAAGGTTATTTCGGCGGGACGGAGGTAGTATATTGTAAATATATGAATTTGTGCGTGAAGTTTCGGGCTTGGCATCGCCAGCATAACTGCACAAGATAATTAAAACAATTAAGCCTTGATATATCTATTACAATACCTACAAGTTTAATTGTTGCAAAATATTACAACATTGTCATTTTTTCTCCAAAAGTAACCATTAATTGTCCAATTGTTTAAGAAGATGGTTTAATTCAAAGTTGTGAATTGTCCTATAAATTTGATAATAAATGTATTTTAAATTATAAATATTGTTTCATTGTTTACTTAATATACCTATTTTTGTATTAAATTTTATATTTTATTAATTTTCTTATTTTGCTATATCCATATGCTAATTGTTTATTTTTTCAATTCTATTTTTTAATGTAAAATTTTGTTGTAACAACACAAAATTTGGATACATTGTCACATACAAAATAAATTATAAATTAAACTTTGGTGAAATAATATTAAGTTAAATTTAAAGCTATTGATAGATAAATTTACTGTAATCATAGCTTATGGCTTAATTTCTAGATTTTTTTTTCAAAGAAATGTAGTAGTATTAAATTATTGAAGGAACATAGTAATTTACATATTTAGATAACTATTACGAATCTAAATATACCAAACATATAGCTTATGTTTTTATCGGATAAATACTTAAAATTATACTCCATAACTATTTGCTTATACGGAGTATTTTACAGTATTAAAATTATTTTAGGTTTTTAAAATTATGAGAATTAAATTTTTATTGAAAATAACAATAACGTAATGTAATGCAAGTTGTGTTATAATGATGTGAGAAAAATATATAGTTTCAAAAAATTTATTTATTTTATTGCACTTATAATTTATATCTTCCCCTGCAACGCACGGGCGCAACACTAGTACTTATAAAAAATAAAAATTAATTAAGCCATAGTGGGCTTAGAGAAAAAGAAGCCCAACGATAGGGCCCATGTAAATTTAACCATACTGCAACTGATAAAATTTAAATTAATACAAGTACAAGTGAAATTAGACTTGTGAATTATTATTAAAAAATTTACAAACTCAAACGAGGCAGCCACGTCATCATCAGCCCGCCGCCACCAACGGCGCCGATTGGGATCTCCCCCGCCGCGGCGGCTTATCAGCCGACAACGGCCTTCCACCCACAAGCAACGCAATCACAGGTGGTCCTTCCGCCGCATTCTCCGGCCGGAAGCTCACCGGAATCATCCCATTACTCTTCCTCTTCGCTTCCTCACCCCCTCCCGCCTCCTCCAACTGCGGCCTTAAGGCGGCGACGCTAACTCCCGATGAAGAGTCGGTGCCGCCACAGCTTTCCACGGTGGAGACGCTCCATTCTTTAGCCGCAACGCTCAGCCGGCTGCGGTGGAAATTGCCGACGCCAATCGCCGGTATAAATTTCCGCTCACAGTTGGAATCTTCATCCACTAACGACGCAATAGCTTGGGTAGAAAAGCTCTCGATCTCGAAGAGATCTGAGCTGGCGTCGCTCCCCGCGTCGTCCTCGCGGGCGACGGCCGCCGGATCGGAGATCGGAAAGGTAAAAGTGATGGCGCCGCTGATGAATGGCCGCCCCGTCGCGGAGATCCTCTGCTGGCGTGGGAAGTCTATAGCCCTAATTTGATGGGCTTCAACGACGTCGTTTGCGATCGTAGGGTTTATGATCTGTTCTCCATCTCTCCGCATCAATTTCTCAGAATCGATCAACACAATCGGCGCCTTCCGATCTGAAACCGAGGCTGCTTCCTTAACTCCGACCGATTTCCCATTGATACAGCAGCAATTTCTTCGGAAAAGCCAGTTCTTAGCAGCGGACCACCGTTTGCTCGAACGACGCGAAAAGGCGAAATTCTTAGAGAGAAGGGCTCTTTGGCTGTTCCAGCTGGCCTCGGATGAAGCTGATGGAGTGGATTTCGCCATGAAACTCCGCCCATATCCATCGGAAGAAGGGAGCGATGATGATTTCTGAAGATTTTCTCCTTGCTCCTTCGATTCGTCAATGCATTCTATTTCTTCGCTAAAATACTTCTCAGCATCGAAAATGCTAATTTCCCCATCCTTAGCGGCGTTCTCTTTCGGAATTGGATTGTTTTCTGTGGAAGATTTGCCCTCATGAGTAGTTCCTGCAACTTTGATACTGGTTAGTGTATCCATTACTCTCTCTCTCTCTCTCTCTCTCTCTCTCTCTCTCTCTCTCTCTCTCTCTCTCTCTCTCTCTCTCTGTGGTACAGTATAATGAACTGCAGATTTACGTTTTGATTATCTGAAAACAGAATACATTTAAGCACATGAAAAGTTTCTGTTTGCTAAAAAAAGAAAAAGAAAAAAAAAGAAAAAAATCCTAACATCAATAATGTAATGTTGGATTTCAAAAGTGATGCAAAATGTATTTTTATGGGGGGCCGCCCAGTCTAGATAACGAGATGTCAGTCAAAGTTTGCTGCCTAATGCATGAATGTAATTTGCTGTATACATATATACTACTCCGTATATACAATTTCAAGATTTCATTTTTAAGAAATTTCTTCCACACCAACCATGTTTTGCAATTTATTTGATTTTAGATAAGGATTTTCAAATGAAATGTATTCTAATATGATTAGTTAGATCATTCACTCAACTAAAAAGACTAGTTCATGTGGCTACGTAATGGAGCACAATAATATGGGGGATAAAAGGGACTTTATTGATAAATTGAAAAGCTGCATGCATGAAAAAGTAGTTCTGTCATGTGTGTTGAGTCTGAGATTTAAAATATTAATTGCTACAATTAAACAACACTAACATCTAGTTAGATACGCTATAGAGTTCCTTTAAGCTTGATTTGATTGCTGAACTAACCCTCTCTCTCTCTCTCTCTCATAGTTCGGTTATCAGAAGAAACGATAGTAAAGATAGACTAATGATCCCCTACACACTGTGGACATACTTAATGTGCTCACGACTGATGTAACAGTATTATATTTAAGTAAAATTTTAATTAACAAACCCTACCAAAAGCAACTAAATCCTAAATTAGAAAAATTATTGACCTGACAGTATCACGTCAGCTGCTAGACACATTAAGTTTGTCTACCGTGGGTAGTAGAGCATTCTTAAGGAAACATATATATACCGATCCAAGTACATTTTCAAAGAAGGAAGGTCCCATGAAATAGGAAATAAGAACGTGAGTTGGAAAAGTTAAGCGTCAGTTTCTTGGACAAGGAAGACTATTGAAGATGATTATTGTATCTATCATTGCAATTTCCGTCAATGTTATCTTATCACACTTTTTATGGGAAAGAAAGCAAATGAAATATAGCCATTCCAAACTTTAGGTTTTTGTCTCTAATTTCTAATGACCCCTCATTCCATGCACCAACCATATTGTTCGCCATGCTTGCTCAGTTGTACCTTTTAAGCTTTGAGAAAATGTGTGAACAATGTCAATTCCTTTTACTATATTTATGGGATGCACCCATTGCACTTATGGGTTTTCATAAAGGAAAAAATAAATAAATTAAACTATTATATTAAAAATAATTGTCCCTCAGTTAAAAAATATAATCTTATTTTTATTCACACATATTGAGAAAATGTACTCAGGCTTGTACGGCTGAAAAAATGGCATACTAAATAAATCATCAGATAGGAAACATATTACTAAGATCATCTCCAGCCGAGAATCCCTTTTAGGGGCTCTCGGCCACTTTCCGGTGGAGAAGGGTTCTCTCCGAAAAAATGTCTCCAGCCCAAGGGCTCTCTCCCCGGGCTCTCTCTATTTTAATATATTACTCACTCCGTCCCATTTAAATAGGTCTATTTTCCTAATCGGGACATCCCACACAAATAGACCTGTTTCCTAAAAGGGAAAGAATTACTCATTACTAATCATCCCATCATCCACTCATCTCTCAGTATGTATCTCAATATAATTTAAATCCTACAAGTTTAAACTATCATAACTTGCTCGTTTGTTCTCCGATTTTTATGATTTTTATACCAAATTAAAGGTCTTGATCTTTCATTTAAGATCAAACATCAATATATTTTTATAGATCTATGATGCTCTAGTTTTAAAACAATAAATTTTGTATTAAAATATTAAACACTACACTTTATCTCTATACACACTCTCCTAAAATTGTCGAAAAGAAACGAGCCTATTGAAATGGGACGGGGGAGTATTTTTAATTACTTTTTTATTCGATTTTCGATTCGTTTTTTTAATTCGATTTTTGTTTCGATTTTTTTTATTTATTTAATTCTCTATTTTCAATTAAAAAAATAACACTTTTTTTTGGAACTTTTTTATTTATTAAATTGAAACAAACATAATTCAAACAAACAAAGTACAACTTAATTTCAGATAATTTAAAATACGCAATAATAATTAAAAGCACTAATTGTTGCCCCTACGCGCCTACATATGTTTGACCAAATCGTTGTAAAGATCGTCGTGTTTGTTCCTATCGCGTAACGACGCGTTGCGCTCCACGTACGCCTGAAACGAACCAGGGGCTCCTCGATCCACTCGTGCATTTGCAGAAGTAGACGCCTCCTCTTCAGGAGGGACCCAATTGGTGACGTTCGCTCCTTCATCCTCGATTATCATGTTATGCAAGATAATACAAGCATACATAATATCTTGTATACTATCATGATACCAAAGTCGTGATGGGCCGCTGACCATTCCCCAACGAATTTGTAAAACTCCAAAAGCTCGTTCGATATCTTTGCGAGCCGACTCTTGCATTGTTTTGAAGCGTTTCACTTTTACATCAGTGGCGTGCGGGGGGGCTGCCACAAAGACCGGCCACTTTGGATATATCCCATTGGCGAGGTAGTAGCCTATGTTATATTGATTTATGTTGGCAAGGAAATGAACTGGAGGTGATATTCCTTTGACGACGTCGCTGAACACCGGCGATTGATTGAGAACGTTGATGTCGTTGAGCGCTCCGGCGATCCCAAAAAAGGTGTGCCATATCTATAGATCGTGAGATGCAACAGCCTCAAGGATCATCGTAGGGTGGCCCTTATCCCACGTGTGTACTGGGCCCTCCACCCCACCGGACAGTTCTTCCAAGCCCAGTACATGCAGTCGATCGAACCAAGCATCCCTGGAAAACCGTGGCGTGCCTCGTGCATTGCCAGAATTCGTGCACAATCATTTCCGTCTGGCCTCCTCAAATAATGACCACCGAAGATGGTTTGAATCGCCTTCGCAAAGCGTTCAACGAATCTATCACGGTGGTCTCCGACATTCGCAAGTACTCGTACCGGTCGCCAGCGCCTCCGTAGGCGAGTTGACACAGAGCGGCAGTGCACTTCTGGAGAGTTGAGAAACCCGGCCTGCCTAGTGCATCGTATCGTTGTTGGAAATACTAATCGCGACTCTCCAGCATATGCACGATACGCAAGAATAGATGTTTTGACATCCAAAAACATCGATGAAATAAAGAATCGGGGGTAAGTGGGTTGTTCAGTGAAATAGTCGTTGAACAATTGCACTGCTCCTGTGACTCGATCTCGTTTGATCATTCGCCTAGACGGATATCTTCAGCGTTTTGTCGGCTTCTTGGCTTTTTCCTTCTTCTTCTTCTTTGCTTCTTGATGTTTTCGCCATATTTCGGCCGTGCTCTATATGTGTTGGTAATCGCTTTGAGTTCGCCGGAGGACGAGGAAGAATCGGATGAAATTGAAATTGAGGAAGAGCTTGACATATTAAAAATGAAAAAAAAAATGGGACTAAAATTGTAGAATTTGAGGGATGTTTGAGATAGATTTGTATAAGAATTGTGTAGAAATTGTGTAGGTGGATGTATGAATTTATAGGGAAAAATTGGAGAATTGGTTGTTGGCCTCCAACGTTCAATTTTTTTTTTTTCTCTCCAGAAAATGGATTTTTAAAAATAATAATAATAATAAATAAAATTCACTCGCTTATGTCATAATGACGTCAGCAGGTCGCAAGAGGGAGGCCCGAGCCGGGCTCGGACCTACGCACCGGGCTCGCGTCGCACGGGGCTTGCGAGAGGGGCTCAGCGGCGTGCTCGAGCCCCTCGCACCCGGCGGGCTGGAGATGCTCTAATAAATCATCAGGCAAGTCACCCCAATTGTCTTCTTTAGCTAGGGGTGGCTATTTGATTGCGGTTTATTTGGTTTTTAACCGTTTAGCCACATAACCGTTGGTTATAGGTTATCTGATTATCAAAATATTAATTATCGATTTGATAATCGATAACCGATTCTGTTACCCGATTAACCTCATAAAATTTAAAAAGATTAATATATATATATATATATATATATATATATATAAATCTTTTTTAAAACTTATAGAATATGTTTGTAATTATTTAGGGTCGTCCTATTAATTCAATCTATCTATACCCTATTATAAAAGTGTCTTGTTTTACAAAATTTGATTTGTCGATTAAATCCCTATAGTATATTTAATTTTAAAGGCAATATTGAAATATATTATATAATGTTATAACAATTGTTTGAGCAGTTTCATAGCACTAGAACTCTGTTAACATATTATAATATTATATCAATTATCGTAAATAGTAGTATTATAATATTAGAATGACAAAAACTTGGGTGAGGTCGGCCACATAGTGTGACCGGATCAAAGTGTCAATCTTTATATAGAAAAGTGCTAATCTATACGAATAAAAGTGTCAATCTTTAACATAATTATTTTACGAATAAAATGCCAATTTTTAAAAGTGTCAATATTTATACAGAAAAATGTTAATCTACACGAATAAAAGTACCAGTGTTTTAGCCGTCCGCACGGTGCCTCTGGCTGACCCAAGTGTGTCCCTATTAGAATTATGTCAATCTTGAATATAATGCTTTTATTTTCCTTTTTACAACCCATTATAATTATGCTATATTTTTATCAGATTCAAATCTAATCAAGCAAATGTTAAAATTAATTAATATTTAAAACAAAAATAATATGCTCATTAGGGTTAAAAAAATATGAAGGGAATGGACAAACAATACGTATTTAATAAGGAAAAAAGACAATGATGTTAATGAATATAATATGGGATACAATCATGTCAGTCCGGCCTCATTGTGCGGTCGGATCCGCACAGATCTGACCTGCATCAGAATATATTTATTTCAAAATTTAAAATGATTGACACTTTTTTCGTGATAGTTGATATTTTTATTCACAACAGTTGACATTTTTTAATAAAAATAAAAGAATAGTGAATATATTATTTCGTAAATGGTAGAAGATACTTCTATTATGAATATAAGATTTAGTATATATAACTGTAGTATTTAAAATATTTAATCATTACAAGATCAACACGATAAATTTAAAGATTTCGAATATAACACAGATTGACACTTTTACCAAGAGCAATTATCACTTTTATTCATGACAATTGACACTTTTATTCAACTATAATAATTGCATCGAATAAAATTTGATAGATTATGTGCAATATATTTCAGGCTATTTCAATGTATATCATGATAATAAAGCTCGATCGTCAAATATCATATGAACAATGCTTTACAGGATCAAGTAGTAAATAATCGATTTGATATATTAACTTGATGTAATTTTAGTACGCCGTACTATATATATAGCACTTATGATACTTATTTTGATGTATATATTACACTATATGATTCACGTGAGTATGGATATTCTTTTTCTTTCTTTTGAAACACGAGTAAGGATATTCTTAAATATGGGTGGTCACGGGTCGATTAACTGATCATTTGACATGAATTTTTATTGATCCATTTAATTAATTGTTATAAGACAAGAATAATGATAGAAAATTATTGTAGCAGTTAACTTAAAACTCGAGTTGTTAATTATTTTAAGGGTCCAATAAGATAATTTATTAATTTAAAGAGCAAAGATTAAAAAGACTTATGTATATAGATTAAAATGATTAATTATAAAAATACTTTGTACATAAATAAATTCTTAAAGTTATAAATATTATTAATTATATATTTTCAACTTTCAACAAGTTAGCAAATAAGTGTACAGTAGAAACAAAAAAAGTAGGCTATAATTTTAGAGGCAAACCCTAAAAGTAGCCAAAATGATAAATCAAAATTTAATTTTAGCCAACCATAAAACAATAGTATAATTCTAACCATTTCATACTTGATGTACCAACTATACCCTTACTATCCTTTGAAAAAAAGAAAAAAGAAAAAGAAAGGGAAAAAGGTCAAAGAAGAAGAAAAAAAAGGCATGTCTCAGCCAAAGTAAAAAAGGGAAGAAAACTCAAATTGAAGAACTCAACGCACACGAATCCTCTTCACCCTCTGCACAAAGTCGCCGATCGAAGCCGCCGGAATACGTCCGGCTAGAAGATCTATTGGAGTTTGACGACAAATGCTACACGATGTTGAAGTACAATCGCTAGAGTAAGAGGAGGCTGACAGATATTTCAAAGTGGTTGCCTCCGGCAATGAACGTGTCAGAAATAATTCCGACGGCGACTTCCTATCACCACCACCTAATCGCCGGAGAAGAAACACCATTCCAGAGGTATGAATTTAATAAACCCTAATCTCCTCTAAAATTGTTTGTATACACATGATTCATGGAATTTATGTTCAATTGAAGAACAAGCTGTTGCAAAATAAGTTTTCTCCTGGATTTTAATTTGATTTTGATTGCTGAAGATGTTGCACACAATTGCTGCATATTTTGGGGTTTAAACATGATGCTTCGGCACCTAGATTCGTGATTGTTTGCACGAATATGGCTATATTTTTTCGTGATCGTGCACACGAACACGACTATATTTTTTCGTGAGTAAGGGCATAAATGTCATAAAATGTGTAAAATGGCAAGAATTAGGCTATTGTTTCATAGTTGGCTAAAATTAACTTTTACTTTATCATATTGGCTACTTTTGGGTATTCTCGCCTAATTTTATATCCTATCTTTATATAGTTTTTTAAAATTGCATGATTGAGAGAATCATCATCTATTAAAATGTGCAAAAACACATTATAACCTTTGATTACAAAGTAGGAGATTTGCTTTGATCTACCCAACTAATTTTTATGATGGTTTCAATTAATTATCATAGAGTTTTTCATAAGTTACTCATACTTTTTAGCATTTAAAATATATTGTTCTTTCGTAAGAAAATAATATTGTAATTGAGATGTTATACGTGCAACGCACGTAATCACTGCTAGTTGTAATAAAGGTATCTTAACTTTGTGTTTTATTTATCTATATAAATGGAGATTATTTATAATTTGCACTATACATGCTATCGAGAAATGATTTGTCTCGCCCATCATGAGCACCTTCGTTGTTTTCTTACTTTGGCATTACTTTTTTTGATTTTTTCTTATTTTATATTGTAGTATCTTAGTCCATCAAAACTCGATTTGTTCTTTTTTCCGTCCAACTTCAAAAAATGAATAATAAGACAAATTAAGTTTTTATTTTTTTATATATTTTTTGAATTTAATAATTTCTATATTAATTTTTAAGATATTAGAATATAAAACAACAACAAAAATCGAAAAAAAAAATAACACCAAAGTGAAAAAATGACGAAGGTGCCCACAAATGGAGGAATCACATATCATTTGTCACATGCTATAAAAAAAATTAATGTCATTTTAATTCATCATTTTTGGCGAGAGGGTTACTTTTAGATTTTTATTAGGAAAATGATATGGTAACTTGAATTTGTGACATGAACACTTCATCAGGATTTGAATTTGTGACATGAACACTTAAATATATATTTTGTTTTGGTCATGAATTTCAATTATTTCAGTTTACTGATAACCGTACCGAACTACAAGTGCAATTATCGGTTAACTGAACTACAAAATTAGTGCGGTTATCGGTATTTGATAATGCTCTAAACGGTTATCGGTGCAATAAACCAATAATCGCACCAATTCCCACCCCTATTTAGCAAAGATACATGAAAAACCGGATGAACTCGAGATGGAAACTTCAAACGGTAAGCCACAGCACCAACATGCGCTTCAACCTCAAAAGGCCAAAATAACACAGGCCAACGGCCGGGTTTTACCTGAGCTAGAACTGCTAATATAATCACAGTTCTGGATTCGGAGGCGCCCGCTGTGTACTGGATTTTAGCCATGGATCCATGGCTTACCCAGCCCGTAAGCGCCAGTCTCTCGGACAAGGAAGACTGTTGAAGGTGATTATTGTATCTATCATTGCGATTTTCATCGTTGTTAACTTATCAAACTTTTTGTGGAAATAATTCGAAAAGAAAGCAAATGAATTATGGCCATTCCAAACTTCAGGTTTTTGTCTCTAACTTCTAATAACCCCTCATTTCATGTACCAACGATATTGTTCGCCATGCTTGTTCAATTGTGCCTCTTAAGCTTTTAGAAAATGTGTGAATAAGTGAATTTCTTTTACTATATTTATTTATAGACATACATATTTCATTTACTTATTATTTTAGTTCAAATACGGATATAAGTGAAACATATTTGACACGCCCCAACCGTCTTCTTTAGCAAAGAGAGAGACATGGAAAACCGGATGAACCCGAGACATTTGTGGAAGCTTCAAAAGCCACAACACCAACATGCACTTCAACCTCAAAAGGCCAAGATAACGCAGGTCAAGCTTTCAATTGCCAGACTTAAACAATGTAGGCTGGCGATATGGACGAAACTTTACATAAACCAGGTCGTGACGGTACCTGTTGGCCTCACTGCCCATGCGTTTGTTGTGCACGCTCGAGGTGAAACCGAAAATATGCCAAAATCTCATCCTGAGAACGGAGTGAATCTGCCACTGCCTGAACGTGGACTTCCCCCTGAAAAAACCTCAGCAAAGTAGGCAGAGATCGACTATAAATCACCTCAAGCGGAGTGTTTCCAGCCGCAGTATGAAAACTCGTGTCAATAACACTACTCTGCTCATTACAACTACTTACTCCAATTCTTTGGCCGTTCCGAAGAAAAACAACGGAGATAAGTCTCCAAACAACAGTTAAGCACCTCAGTTTGTCCATCCGTTTCGGGGTGATAAGCTGAACTCATCTTAAGATTCATACCAGCCATTCGGAAAAGTTCTCCCAGGAAAGAACTCAAAAAACTTGGATCGTCTGTATAGCGTATAGGTAAGAATTTATAAGGGACAGTGTTGCAAAGACCAACTTTTAAAGCATTTCTTTGAATTCAAAACAGAAAGAAACATTATAGGCATAAAAATAATAATGAAATATACATAAAATGAAGGAAATATTAACAATCGCTATTTAGGAAGATGATAAAAATTTCCACAAAATAAACTACAACGATGACCAAAATACTTTATAAACCACTTTCAAATATTTTTCTATGAAAATAATAAAACTGGTCTTTGAGAAAGATGATAGACTGGATATACTTTTAAGCAATGCCAAAATCTATATAAATAAGCAGGATGCCCAGTTTGTGAAGCAAGCTGTCTCGATTCCACTGCGAGAAGAGGAAACCAAGTGTCAAGGAATTGGTAATGAAGCAAGGACTTAGTTCAAGAGACTAGGAAACACAACATTTACTAAATGAACCAAAAAAAAATAAGGCATGGAAGTAAATAATACCCTACAGTCTTAAATGTTTATCAGTAATAACCAGATTCTTCATATCTCATAGCCATTTTGTTTATCTAATCTGCAGTGTTAGTTCACATTCTTTGGGTATTCCATTCACGGACTCATGGTTCACACGTAAAAACAAGAATAACAAAATAAGATTCATGAGTAAGTAACACAAAGATCCAATCCTTCAAACATAAGGCGACTTGGGTTTGTTTATGAAATCAAACTTGAGACAATTGGCATCAATCAGAAACTAAACACCAAACCTAGCTAGCTTAAATTCCATATCATCTCAGAGCATAAAAAAAAAAACTTTTAAATAGAAAAAAAATAAAATAAAAAAATAACTAACATGAAACATCAGGCCATCCCAATCATTTCCAATCACAGAACAGTTTCCTAATCAAGCTCTCAAACCTAAACTCCAACAGCGTGTTAGCAAATCGCATCACTAGCAATATCCCTAAGGACATGAACACCAAAATTTGGGGCTAATACTTAATATTATATGAAAAACTACGAGTAATACGAGTTTCCTAGCCAATCTAAATCACAAGATAGGCAACCAAACGACTAAATAAAAGGCAGCATAGAAAAAAAAACAGAGCATCATAATAAGTCTGAGTATGTTTCAAGAATACCTATTCCAGTCTATTGATCCATTCGAGGCCTAGGACCATGGAAACCTCTGCCTCGTCCTCGTCCCTGCCATCTCATCTGCTTGGGGATTCCCCCATGATTCCAACTCCCATCCATTCCATTCAATCCCATATTCATCCCACCATCATAGCCGGGGTGCACCATGGGCCCTCCGACACCAGGCACCATCACAGAATTGTTAAGCAGCCCTGTGGCTGCTCCCATGGCACCAAGAAGGTTCAATGCATGTTCCACTGCAATAGGGTCCATATTTATCGGTAGTGGCGGCTGCTGCACCATAGGAGGCACCTGCATATAGGGAGGAGGCACCTGCACATGGGGAGGATGCCCGTGCACATAGGGAGGAGGTCCCTGCATATAGGGAGGAGGCAATGTAGGCGAATCAACGATGCCAGAAGCCACATTATCGACATAGTTTAGACTCTTAGACGCATTCTTATGAGGTTTGGGTCCATCAATTGCCTGTTGGCAATACAATGTAACACCTTCAAATTGCTTATGAGGAATGACCAATGCTGATTTCGCGCTCTCCGCAGTTTTATATGTGAACAAACAGAAACCCTTTAGCTTCCCTGTTTCTCTATCGAGCCCTAAAGGCCCTTCCTCGATTTCGCCATACTTGGAGAAGAAATCCTTCACCTTCTCCGGATCCAGCTCCTCCCCCGCATTACTCACGTAAATCTTCCTCTGCGAGCAATCCGGCTGCTGGATGGGGCCCAGGGATGCCAGCTGGGAACACGTCATTCGTTCGTTGATCAATTTTTGAGGCTCCTTCAGCGCGTGGCGAGCTGCGGTGCTGGCTTGGAAGAGAACGAAGCCGTAACCCTTGGATTTTCCGGTGGCCTTGTTGGCGATGACGCGGCAATCCTCGATTTCGCCGTATTTCGCGAACGCCGCGAATAGATCCTCCGAGGTGGTGTCCCAGTTGAGGCCGTGCACGAATATCTTCCGCAGGGAGGGGTCCACGTACGCCGACGCCCGAACACTAGCCGCCACGTCGGCGTGGCGCGCCGCCGCCTCGGAGAGCAGTTCCGCCAGTTTTTCCCTACTCAATTCGGCAAGGACGCTGTGAATCGGCTTCTTTTCCACCTCGTCGACGTCGCTGTTGCTCTGGATTGGCTCTTCCGGGACGCCGCCGTCGTTTTTGCTCTTAATTGGCTCTTCCACGTCGCCGCCGTCGTTGTTGCTTAGAATTGGCGGCGCGTCCGCTGCGTCGCCGCCAACATTGTTGCTCAGGATTGGCTCCTCTACGACATTACCGTCATTTTGTGGATTGTCTTCTTCTTCTTCTTCTTCGTACTCAATTTCTTCTTCGTACTCAATTTCTTCAATTATCTCTTCAGGGTCTTCTTCTTCTTCACATTCAATTATTTCATAGTCTTCTTCCTCTTCACCGGTGACGATTGGCGGTTGTGAGGGTTCGGATTCGAGCTTCGCTTCTTTGCCATGTGTTGTGAGGAGAATAGAGGGTTTCTGTGCCCATTCTTTTCATATATGCAGGGAATATCAAATAAAAAGGACCCTTTCTGTAAAAAAATAAGAAACGTTTTACACCGTTGAGATTGATTGATCAATGGTGATGATTATTAAGTAATCTGTACATAAAATATTATCTTATTTGTTTTAGGGGGTTAAATTGGTACTTTTAATCTAAATAGGCAAACGGTTACATCCCTTAAAAAAGGGAACTTTCAGATTTTATATTATCATTTCTTTACGTATATTCTCAACGATTTTATTGTTTTTAAATTTCTCTCTTCTGTAATTCGCTGCGTCAAATTATTTGCATTTTCCATCATCTTCTTCCTCGTTTTGCTTTGGCAATGGAGTCTGCAAGAATCTTTTCTTGTTTCTTAGAATTCTTTTTATTGTTTTATTTTTATTTATTTTTTTTTTATTTTAAGAATTTTGATGTCGTGTAACTATTTATGTATATAATTTATATTTAATTTCTGCTTTGTCGGACGCATGCATTGAAAAAATGGTGTTCATGCATTATGAAATACTTAAGACCTGGAATTATGATTTTTATTTTCATCAGATATCGATTAAGCGAATTAATATAAAGTATATTGTTATTTGTTAGTAATATCATTATGCACTATGACATATTATTTGATGGATTGTCATTGCATTAATTTGTATCTTTTTTTTTCTTTTCTTTTTTTGTTTAACAATTGTGGATCAAGGTAGTTCAGGTCATTTTACATCAAATAAGTACAATTTGCTCAAAATTATTGTTCTAGTATCTTTTAGGGAGTTCAGGCCCTATGTTGGTCAGAAATTAAGTCACTCGCTTGAAGAAGGAATATAGTCTATGCAGCTTCTTACAGAGAAAAGAAATTCTCTCAATTTTTTCTAAATCTCTTCCAACCAATAACCTTCAATGAATATGAAGTCCCTCACTGAACTCGCTGGGGTTCAACATCACCATGGGTACAGAGATCTCTACGATCAAAGTCGACATCTATCATTAAAATCTATTGCAATATACATTTTCCAACCAAGGGCCGAAATCTGGAAAAAAAAAGGAAAGAAAGAAACAGATCATTCAACCAAATCTTAATTCAATGTAGATTTAAAGAATCACATACGTCACTGGCACAGTCTAGAACTATAGTAAAGGAGCTTGATGCATTATCAAAATAATATTCTGAAATGTGGAAGAAGAAAGAGCAATTTTAGCTGATCTTCATACAATAATGCATTATATATTTATACTAAAATCTAACACTAATTATGCAGAAACTCACAATTATCAACTAAAATTTAACTTTTGATGGCAGCCCAAAGTCAAATTGAAGTATCTAGATCTTAACACAATAATGGATTATAAAATGAATTATACAAAACCAATACATGCATTGCACTTTATAACGCATTATTGTGCTACATAATGCATTATGCATAGTATGCATTAAACGATATATATGATACTCTATAATGCATTATTATGAGTTATAAGTGTAATGCACAATGCTATTAAGATCTAGGATTAGTGGTTGCATTATATGAGTGAAGTCAGTTTATAATGCATAGTGCTTAAAATCTAGAGTTAAAGCTTCTTTGTAATGCACAGTGCTTATTGTATATATAATGCATTATACATCATTGGGTTTTTCCAAAATGCATTATAAAAACAATAATATAATAATTATTGGAACCACAAGTCAACAAGCAATTCTATGTTTGCAGGCAATGTTCAACAACAAAGATTCTTTATCCAATCTTAAATTATTTGATTCCTCGTGCATTATTTAGTACATGAAATCACGACAATAGAAAATCAATCTAAAACACTTCTTTTCCTCACTATTTTTCTAACAAATCTGTCAAAAAATTAGTTGAAATGCACTGCACATTCAAGATTTTTTTAATTTGATTTGAAGAATTAGTATAAATCTCATTCAGGGTTTACTTATACGCAATCAAAAACCCAAACTAACTCAAAATCGTGCATTGAACAAACTAATTCATACCTTCCTCCCATTGCCGTTTCTTCGATAGCTTATTGGAAATCATTATTTCTTCAATGGAGAGCATTCAGTTCTAATGCACCGTAGTTTTCAATGCAGTGCAAGAATCTAAAACATATTTCATCAAAAGTATTTCACCCCTCTCTTCAACATAATGCGCTATAGGATTATGCAGATCGAGTTTTAGGGATTCTAGAATCTGTAATACAGCCGCCGTATCCGCTGCTCCCAAAATTAAATTTTTTCTTTACCGCTTTTACCCTTATTATGCAGTAAATGATGATTAATAATAAAATGCATCTTTAATTTGGGACTGTTAGATTTTGTATGATCTATGGTTGTAGTTATTTCTTATTTTTTACTCTAATAGGCATTTTCACCAGAACTCACCCCTATTAATATATATATATATATATATATATATATATATATAAATTCAAGGATGATCCGAACTTCCAATTGCAATTGGAATACAACTCGAGTGTGTGACAATTATTTTTGGCTATTTTAATTTTGGCACAACCCAAGATAATTAAGAGAAGTTGATAATTATTTTTGGTTAACTTTAAACTATATACTACCTTCATCCCATTATATTGAGGCTCATTTGACTTTTGACTTTTCGGCATGTTTTTCCACCGAAAAATAGTACGGATTTTAAAATATAATTTTGTAATACTTTTTCGTTTACGAGATATTATGAGTGTCGTAGTATCCCGTACATGAAAAAATATTACAAAATTATATTTTAAAATCCGTACTAGGGTTTGGTGGAAAAGCGTGCCGAAAAGTCAAAAGTCAAATGAGTTTCAATATAATGGGATTGAAGTAGTATGTTAGTAAGAACTACTCCCTCCGTCCATGAAAAGTTTGACACAAAATTTTCGGCGCAGAGTTTAATACAACGTGATAATATATTAATAAATTAAAGTGTTAAAGTGTTAAAGAAGAATAATTGTATATTCCTCTAATATTTTGGTGAGTGTTACAGTATTAAAGTGTTGAAGTGTTGGTGGACGTCGTCTTACCACCAAATAATTCCTGCAATTTGCTAAGAACTATGATTAGTAAAGCAATAAGCAGGGTCGAACCACAGAGAACGGGTTAATTACTTAGATTTCCTAAAGATTGAATTCGGTGTAGCCACCACGCCTTAAAAAAGTGAGTTTGATTAACAACTACGAAAACATGAAATAAACTAATGCAAATGAGATATAAATCAATAATAAAAACAATCCGGCATAGAATAACTCCTCACTAGTCTAATGGCTCTGATCATCGACGCAATAATAAATCAACTCCTATGGATCAATCGGTTATAGGATACCGTGAATGCAACGGACGTACCCCAATTCCTACATACGTTTTCAATAGCTAGCAAGAGACGCTTAAACTAGCTAAACCTCTTATCAAAACACAACCTAGTTGGTAACGCCAGTTCTAGATTTAATGTTTCAATAGCATTAAACAAGAAGGAACCCGATATTAGACAAGTTACCCAAGAACGCAAGTAATAACTCATCTACCAAATTATTCCTACTACCAATACGATAGCTTTGCCACAAATTAGCCTTATTCCAACAATTACGGATTGGGGGAACTAATTGACTGTATTCCAATTAAATCTAAGTTGATCAGGCTTAAACAAAATCGGAATAAACAATAAACACAAGCAATAACTCAGAATCCATGGAAATCAACTATAACACAATTAGGTCTCACAGAATTTTAGCCTAGTGATTCATTGTTCTTGCCGAATTAAACACCTAACCACTCATAATTATAAAATAAAACGAAACAAATACAAAGACGGAAACACAATACAAATTGCGAGAATCTAAATACAACCAATTAGAGACGAAACTAATACTATTAAATTAAATCTGCCAACTTACGTATGAAATCTCTAAATAAAGAAGAAAGAAAGCTAATCTAATTTAAAACTCTTAATCTACTGCCATGGGAATGGATGAAAAACAAAATAACTCAAAGAAATAGATTATATGCACAAACTTACGTAAACTTTCCAATAGAAGAAGCAAAATAGCAATTTACTTCTACTTCCTATTCTACATAAAGTAATTCAAAGATGAGAAATTCCAAATCCACAAGCACGGCTGTTTTTTTCTCCAATACAAGAGAGAGAGAAGAACTATTAACTCCCTGCGGTTTCTCCCCCCTTTTCAAAATAAGGGATAACTTCCTTTTTCTTAAGTCTACCGCCAAAGAGAAAATAAAAACTAATAATAATAATAATAATAATTCAAATCCTACACTAATATAAATAAGTCCTTGCTTGATTCTTGACTCCTCAATTCTTCTCATATTTGCAAAAGTGTCCCAATATTTCATAACTTTTCTCCAAGCTCATCATTCTCCAAAACTTGCAAATTCCTACACAAAAACACAAATAAAATGCTAATCAAATCTATTAAAACTATAAAAATAACTAGAAAAAATAGAATAATAAAAAGACACATCAAGTGTAAACTGTTGAAGTGGGGCCCGAGACTAAAAAAGAAGAATCTCACAATATAATATTAATATCTAAATATCGTGAACGGGGGGGAGTACCATTTAATAAATGGCATTTATATAAGAGTTTGTTTGAGTCCGAATGAGATATGATATGATAACATGAGAATCTTACAAGTTATCTCGACTTGGTCAAATTAAACCAAGATTAGAATCTTATCTTTTTATTTAGTAAATAAAAAAATTAAAAAAAAAAGTTTGTGTACCCGTGCGATGCACGGGATAGTATACTTTTAACTTTTATATTAGAATAGTAAGCAAAAAAATTAAGTCTCACTTTCAAGAAACGTCTCACTTTCGACGGGACGGAAGGAGTAGCATATCTTACAATCGTTTATATATTTATAACTAATTTAGTGCCCGTCGAAATTCGACAGGGCTCACTTCTCATGGAAAATAATAATATAATTATTTATTTTGAGAGTATAGCTTGTTTTGATCCATTCGAAAAAATAAAATTAAACTGAATTAGTAAATATGAAGAAAAAAAAAAGATCAATGAGGTGTGACATGTCTCGATTAGTTATACTCATTTTGAATGTCAAATAGTCCGTTGATCATTGTAATAGAAAAGTAGATTAGGTGAGTCCCGTTTTTCGTATAGTTATACTCATTTTGAATGTTAAGCCGTCAAGTATATGTTGTAATATAGAAATAAATTGACGGTAACATTTTTCATATAAAATATTATGTTGGTCGAAAAAAATATATAGGTCAATGAGAGATAAGATTTTTTCGCGTGGTTATATTCATTTAAAGTAAAGACGGCCGTTCTTCGATATAATTGAAGGATGGAATTGAAAGCAGTCCGTCATTTAAATA
The DNA here is from genome assembly GCA_001642375.2 of Mentha longifolia. Taxonomy (NCBI): domain Eukaryota; kingdom Viridiplantae; phylum Streptophyta; class Magnoliopsida; order Lamiales; family Lamiaceae; genus Mentha; species Mentha longifolia. Next base: position 15,377,991 of record CM038112.1, read on the forward strand.
TTGATTAAGGATAACTCTATCATATTTGAGTTTTTTTATCATTGAAATTATTTTTTCAAAAATCGATTTAGCACCATCATACATATAAGCTTCTTCATCTGCCCATCCCTACTCTACTAACAAACCATAGGCCGTAATGATATACTTTTCTCATTAATGTGAAGTCTTTTAAATGTTTATCTGGAATAAAATTGAGTGATTTTATTATATTTGAGTTTATGATGAAGTCGTCTCTCTCAAAAATCGATATGACATCAATAAATTAAAAAAAATCAATTGATTAATAAGACAAAATATAGAATTAGAATTTTCAAAAAATATTTCTAAATACTAATAATTTTATAGTACAAAATAATAAATTAATAAACCCAAATCTAGATAGGTTTTCAATCCTCAAAATTATATTAAAATTGAAACTGACATGACACTTTTTATAGATCCGCCCCGATTGGTAATCTCAATTCCCAATAATTTGGATGGACTTGACTATAAAATTCAAGTTCTTTGGAGTTTGTTGCACATATTACAAATTGTTGCCAAATCGAATTTGAACTTTATTAATTTTATTTACATTGAGTTAATTATCCACGTTAGTTTTTTGTTCAAAACTAACCATCTTACCAATTACTGCAATTTAAGGATGTACTATAATTTATTCTTTTAAAATATATCCATTCAAAAATAATCTCAAATTTACGACTTATTAATATTGGAAACAATAATTATAATGAAATAAGATTCAAATGCAACATCAAAAGATAAACTTTAAGGGAAAGAAAACACCGCAATTTACGATATTAATAATAACTAAAAATATTACCTCTTAATGCAATGAATTTTTAATACTATATTTTTGTTCTAAACCCTATGAAAAAAAACTAACAAAATTCAATCCTAAATGGAAAAAATTATCTACGTGGCATTTCCACACTAGTGCATTAAGTATGATTTAATTAGCTAAAATTATTAATTTAAAAGCTTGTACATTGTCGATTTAATTGAAAAAGTGTGCTTGTCGATTTAATTAGCTAAAATATTAATGCTGCAGAATACATTTAACAAATAAAGTACCCTAAATACTAAACCCTACAAAAAAAAAATACGCAGCCCTACACAAAAAAAAAAAAAACTAAACCCTACATAAAAAAAAACTCAACCCTAAAAAAAACTATTAAACCCCAAAAAAAAAAATACTATACTCCGAAGAAAAAAAAAATTCAATCCTAAATGGAAAATAATTATCTACGTGACATTTCAACATCAACGCATTAGGTAGGATCTAATTATTTACACTTAACTTTTCCTAATTAAATCTCATCATCCACTCACCTCTCAGCATGTATCCCAATATAATATAAATTTTAAAAGTTTAAATTATTATAACTTGCTCGTTTGTTCTTTATTTTTTTATGATTTATGATTTATATACTAAATTAAAGGTCTTGATATGATCTTTCATTTAAGATCAGACATTAATATGTTTTTATGCATCTATAATGCTCTAGTTTTAAAATATGCCTTAATATATAAACAACACTATATCTCTAAACATAATACACTTAAAATAGTAAATACTCCCGTCTTAATTTCCGTGCAAAAAATAAATGGGTCAGTAATCTTTAGCCGAAGGGAGTACTATCTAACTACATGTATATGATCGATTTTGGATTATCGGTGTGGGATCATAGGCAAAATTATTAGAATTTAGCAAAATAATCACGAAAAATCATGATTGATTCACCTTTATTTTGCTATTATATATCGAATCATAAAGACATTTATACATTGCGCGTCTTAATGTAGCCTAATTATCAATATCTTTGAAAACTTTTGATTTAATTTTGATATATATTAATACGAAATATTGATAATTGCTATATATATGAATGAACCATCTGAATTCAATATATGCATCATTTGTTCATCGATTAGTTTTACTCGTTTTGAATGTCAAATAGCTCGTTGATCATTGTAATAGAAAAGTAGATTAGGTGAGGTCCCGTTTTTCATATAATTATACTCATTTTGAATGTTAAGCGATTGGTAACATTTTTCATATCAAGTATTCTGTTGGTCGAAAAAAAAAATCAATGAGAGATAAGATTTTTTTCACGTGGTTATATTCATTTAAAGTATAGACGCACGTTCTTCGATATAATTAAAGGATGAATGTCTAGCAACCCGTCATTTAAATATTGATTAAGGATAGCTCCATCATATTTGTGTTTTCCTATCGATGAAATTATTTTTTCAAACATCGATTAGCACCATCATACATATAAGCGAAAAATCAAGATTGATTATGCCCTTACAGTTATTTATAAGATATTTCATCTAAAGTAATTTTCATTTACAAATCATAACTCTCACCATTAATTAGAAACTTAATCAAAACTGATGCAACTATTTTAGATTGATTTAACTTCAATATTAGATATCAATGAAAATAAATCATAAGTAGCTTATATGTGTTTTGTGGTTTAAATGTAAAGTTTGAAAGGCCTCATGTGATTGTAATGTTTGTTTGTTATTCATTTACTAAATAAGGAAATGTAACATCTTGTATGGGACATACCAAAGAGAAAATTGTAACATCTCGAACTGGACGGTGGGAGTAATAGAAATAAAGGTCAATAGATATAATATAGTATTTTTTTTTTAGATAATCGTATTCGTCTTGAATGTTAATATATTCAAAGAGGAAATTTTAACATCTCGAACGGAACAGAGGGAGTAAGAAAAATAAAGGTCAATGGATATAATATATATTTTTTTAAGATAATCGTATTCGTCTTGAATGTTAAAATGTTCATTGTTTGTATACTATTTATTTTTTATTAGTTTATTTTATTATGTACATGTTAGAGTTTTTTTAAATTAATTTATTCTATTATATGTTAATTTGGGGTAATATATCTAGTAGGAATTTATAATTATGATGTATACGTCATATAGGATATACATTGAAAATTTTATTTAATATCATTGATTCGATACTTTTCATGTGAATTATAGTGCATGACGACTTTTTTTGATATAGCTAAAGTTAATAAGGAAGAGTTAAAATGAATATTGGAGATATATACGATAATAAATATTTAGATTCTTAAGAATACTCATTACTAATTAATTATATTATTATATTAAATAATTGTCTAATATAGCAAAATTATGAGAATTTAGGAAAATAATCAAGAAAAATCATGGTTGATCGACCTTTATTTTGCTATTATATATATATAGATTTTGAAAACAAAGTACTAAAATATAACTTGCAATATTACAAATGAGTAACCTAACATATAAATTATTCGGTCTTTCATTAAGAATTGTCTATACATAAAATTGGTAAAAATTGAATGAATTAGTATTTCTTTTGCATTAATATAAAATAGCACGAAATAATTTAAAGCTATTACGTATCTTTTTTCTTGAGCGATTGTCCTAACAACATTGTCATTACCCTTTCGTTTTCCACCTCGCCGGCAGCAAGTGGATGCATCATATAAGTCCTCAGCTATTGGGATTTACATTTTAGAAAGTAAATTTGATTATTTGAACTCAAAGCTACAAATTACAATTTACCACCAACAATATACTTGAAGAATATATAGATTATCAAAAATTACTTTCATATTTTGAAGAATATATCTTCAAATATCAAATGAAAAAGAAAATAATTGACTATAGAAAGAGCAACCTTCATCTTCTTTCAAGTAACTATGTAGTCACACTGTGAAAAAGAGCTCCTCCAAAGAGTCCAACTAATTCTTTTAGATATTTCATTGCCAAACTTTTTCCTCCCACGACTCCAATTGTTTTGTAGCACACAAAGCTTGCTAGAAGATTTTCCCCAGAACTATACCCAATTCTCCAAAGAAAGTATTCCGTAATTGAAAAGGCCTCCAACAAGGTAGAGGAAAAGAATGAGTAAGAAAGGGTCAATATGCTTTTTCGGATAACTTGCATCAACATAACGGGTTTTGTACAAACATACGATTTGTACAAACGTATAATTCGAAGTTTTAAAACTAAATTATAAGGAGAATTGCCCGTTTCTGTGATACGACTTATCAAACTATAAAAATGTGGCATGATGGTGTGTGATGAAATAATAATTAAAAAAATTGAAAATAAAAAGTATATCAAATGATTCTTTCATAAAACAAAATCAACAATGGCCCACAAATTCCACTAATTATTCTTAATTTTAAATTATTACATCCTTTTGTTTATAAAAAAATCTACACACGATGGGTCCCTATCTCCACTAAAAAATACTATAAAAACTGGAGCTTCTAATTACAATTTTCGTGGACGGGAGCATGTTTATGATTTTTGAAATTCTTATATTTTTATTTTTATTAGGTTTTTATTTATTAATTATTTTTTTGTTACACATAATTACACAAACTAATTATGATATAAAACGTTATAGTTGGATGGCATATTTATAAAAGATAGATAAATTAACTTGTAAACAAAAAAGGTTGGTGATAGTGTCCAATCCATCTTCTCACACCGTGTCCACGTCACCCAAATTGAATTTCAATCCAATAGAAATTTCTAACCCAGCGTAGATTTTTTTATTTTTAAATAAGAATAGAAAGGACATATTAATTTAAAATAAATAATTTGAAATAGTCTAACCGAATGAAAGAGAAGAATACGTAGAAAACAATAGGCCGAAGCACCTTGTTTTCGGGTCGAGGTCAAAAATTTAATCTCAGCACACTGAAATAAAGCCTCTCATGAATCTTCCTGCTAAGAAATAGAACAATACTATATCCTATATCATAATTCAAGTGGGTTTTGTTCTAGTCAAATTATAGCTGTATATATATATGGAGAGGCCCGTGCACTATTAATTACTATCATATTAACTACGCATTACATAAAGTTTTTTCTTGTGGATACTTCTCTTGAAGAAAATCATCTTCCTCGAATTAATATTTGAAAATGGGGCGTTGGATGAAGCCAGAGGTACGGATTCGTGTGTGTGTTAATTTTGTTGAGAATTTTTGTGCTAACTACTTAATTTTACATGATACTACTATATAATAATGTGATTTGGGTTGGTATTCGAAAATTATTAGAAATTTTATAGTAGTATATAATACAAGAGTCCTAATTAGCATAATTAGTCAAAGCATTCATATGTTAAAATTCATATTATTTGGTCGTAGGAGAAGGAGAGTCATAAAAACTACAGTTTTCTTTTATTTAGTTAGCTCTATAAATTTTTATCATTTTATTAATATGTCGTTATATAAATTCAACTCCCTTAAAAAATTATTTTAAAAAAAGTCAACTTCCTCTATCTCAAAATATCGTAATTAATTCTAAAAAAATATATATATATCGTAATTATAATTAATTATAATAAAATGATGGCTAAGGTTTTTTTTTTTTTTTTTTTTTTTTTTTTTTTTTTTTTGTGCATTCTAATGGCTAAACTTTGTTGAAAGTGAAAAATTAGGTGTATCCTCTTTTGGCTGCTATGAGTTTTGTCACCGGAATGTGCGTATTTCAGCTCAAAAGGAATGTGACCCTCAATCCCGATGTCAGGTAATGTATACTATTCGTTTTATTATAAGTGTCTCACATCATCAAGTTATACATGTCAAATAAATATGTAAATTTACATTTTAACTCTATTTATTATTCTCTTTTTCCTGAGCACCATCCTATATGTATATATATATATAATTATAAGGGTAAAAATGGGTAGAATTTAGCTATTTTATCATCAAATTTTGAAATAGGACAATTAAAAATAAATATAAACAAAAGTCAAATAAGACATTTAAAAAAAACGGAGGGAAAATTCTTGTTTTAATTCTTAATTATTCCCTAAAAATAATATACTCCCTCCGTCCTCCATTTAGTGACCCTCTTTTTTCAGCATGTGTGGCACGCGTTTCCATGCTTATCCTTGATGATTTTTAAAATGAATTTTTGAAGTATTCTTTCTTTTACGGGTTACTAGTATCCCGTAAAAGAAAGAATATTTCAAAAATTCATTTTTGAAGAAAATGTGATTCTCAATCTTGATTTGGAATTGAAACTCAATTATAATAATATGTTTATTGGCAGAATAAATAAAGATCATCGGAAAAGAGGAATTCTTGATAACCAAGAGGAAGGAGAAAAGTATGCAGAGCACAGCCTCCGAAAGTTCCTCCGCACGCGGCCGCCGGAAGTCATGCCCGCCGTTAACCGTTTCTTCACCGAAAAAGAATGAATGGGGCCCACATTTTAATGTGTGTTGCCGTGAAAATAGACTGGATCAATTTCAAATGAAGTTTGTTTACTTATGTCGTTTATCACCTAAAATCTTTTACTCAACTTCAATGTACCAATTAAGTCTTACATTCGATTTTTTCTAAAGTTTATGTATTTAATTCTGCAATTATTGTTCAAATTTACTAATCCAATTAGGATTAGTGTGGTTTATGTATTTAGGTATATTTGTATATATAAATAATTAATGGAAATTTAAAATCTGAATTTTTTTTGTTGTATTTAATTAAATAAATATATTTAATAATTAATTTATTTTTTCGTTCTTCAGTATACTGATTAAAAGTGTTTAAACCTTATCTTCAATATTAATGCATTTGAACAGATTAGAGGAAAGAAACTCAAAACTTGTATGGAATATAATTGGCCAACAATTAAAGAAAAATGAAATTCATAATTAAAAATTATGAAGATCTGGATATTTACGGTGATGGAGATTCAATTCTGGGAGATCTGGAAAACATTGGAGCTGGAGGCGGCCTCCAAGGATGGGCCGGTCAGTCAATCGATGACTTGAATTATTTTCTTCTATTTTAAAGAAGAAATTGTCGCCCCACTTTCTCTCCCATGTCCCGGACGTGTATCTCATAAGTTGAGATAAATCTGGGTTTTGTTCCGTTAAATAATGGAATTACCGGATCAAATTCTTATAAAAGAATTAATTCATAATCCCGATAGGAGAGAGATTTATGTGATATATTTAGATATATTAGAATATCTAAAATATAAAATTAAGATTTAAATTACATTAAATCTTAACTAAATGAATTAATCTTATCCAATAAGATATAAATCCGATCCATACCATATACTGGGTCTGGGTGCAATTTATGAGCCCGGATGGGCTCAACAGTAGGAAACAGACCGCCAAACCCTAATGGGTGGCACCACTTATGGGTTTAAGCCCATATTCATACTCTCTTGGGTCCAAACCATACAATATATATATTGGGCTCAACATTAATTCATGATCCATTCCGAAGTTAATTGGGCCACTCCAGGGACCTAGATACCAGACAAAGTCGGACCTTATCTAATGAGATAATTTATATGCTCACCTCAGAGCATTTATTTACATTGGAGCTATGATTCAATATTCCACTAGAGAATCACAATTGATTTACCACTATATCCTGATTACGAATATCGGGGTTGGTATTTTATTTAGAGCGATCTCCGTGTTTAAGACTTCTGATATCCATTAATTAATTAGAGCTCATCTGACTGGTCCTAATTAATTAATTTTTTATTATCCTCAAATAGTACTCGTTCACACCTTATTATTATATCTGTATTTAATCAGCATGTAGGACTTGGTATATTAAACCTTATGAACTCCCTGAGGGGATATCTCAACCTATAACGGACACAGTGTCTCGATATAACTTATTAGACATAATACGTGCCTCCATGTTACCTAAGATACAAGGAATCAGGAACCATACTCTAGGCCTGTACCGAGTAAGTCAAAGTAACAATGAAAAACGCGTATGCGTTTAATAACTTATCGAGATTAAGATCCAGCTACTTAAATCCGAGATCTTTAGCTCTTCACCTATTTCTAGGGGTCAACACAGAAAAACATTATCTAACTTAGATCCTATCAATACGTTCAACCATATCAACATAACTAGTGATTGAGATCCACCAATACTATTACTGTTGTAGTCTAGACTAATAGCTTTGCCCAAGCTATCTCGACTGTGATATCAGTTTATATCTCACAATTATCATTAATCTACGTGATCCCCCGACGACCAAGTCTTCCATGTGCTATAAAATATAAAATAATGGACTTATTCTTTCTCAAATATATTCTTTCAGGCATGTGATTGTAAACAGTAGAATAAATATTATATACACTAAAATACCGGTTTTGCTTTAGCTATACAACTCCCCAACAATTCGACTAAGGTTAGCTCACTTGTCTATAATAGATCTTCACTGATCGGTTCCTTCAGTACTATTGCGAGAACGTAAAGTACACATTTAGGATGTCGACCGAGCTTTTGGAGTTCTCCAGATGCAATGAGAAATTATCCGCGATCCATCTCGATTTTGGAACCATGAGAGATGTCGTGTATGCATCCATTATCCTGCATAACATGATAATCAAAGATGAAAGGGCAGCCGCAACAGATTGGAGCTAAGAAGAGGAGCCATTGAGCAGTAGCACTACAATTCCGGAGGTTATTCAAGGTCCTACCACTTCATTTCGGGAATATGCGAAGCGCACTGCGGATTTACATGGTTCACGCTCCCATGCTAACTCCAAAGTGATTATGTCAAAGAACTCTGGGCATGTTATAGTTGTATGTCCTAAATTTGATGTTTTCTTATATATTGTAATATTTAATTTAAGTAATTTTTCATTTATGTAATCTTTTTAGTCTAATGAAACAAAATATTGTTTAAATAATTTGATTTTTTTTCCCGAAAAAAACAATAACAAGATTATATATATATATATATAATAAAGGGAAACTCGGTGAGAACCGGGAGAGCACCTCACCATTGGGGATTATTTTTCGATTGGGTGCTCTCTTCATGGGGCTCACTAAAAAGTGATAGAAATCTCCAATGTTGAGTGACAAAATTGAGGATGCTATTACTGGTCTCATATTGGCTTAAAATGGGTGTTTGACTGAGTTTATAAGTTGTTTGAGATCTTATAAGTATTTGAAAAGTATTTGACAAGAATAAGTTTCGCTACAACTCATATGATGCAAAAATAAGCTATAACATCTAGGGGTGTGCATCGGTCGGTTGACCCGACCGACCGACCTTTTTTCCGCTGACCGGCAGACCGACCAACTGGAGAATTACTAACCGCCGGCCGACTGTGAAATGGGGTTCGGCCGACCCCGAATCGACCCGACGGCTTTCGGTCGGTCGGTCGAAACATGATTAAAATTGACAGAAGCTTATACATAAGCTTTTACCTGTTTTCAGCCTAAAAAACTTGTGTAAAATACTTTTAAAATAGAGAAATTACCTTGTTTTGCATCCTAAAAAGCATTATAAAAAAACAAACTTGAAGAATTATAAGAATACTCAAACATTCTTTTTAAAATCAAAGTTCAAAACAATAATAATAGCAAAGTTCCAACTTCCAAGCAACAAGAAAAATAAAGATCCAAGTTTCCAACTTCCAAGTTCCAAAGCAAGCATAAAAACATAGAACTAGTGAAACAAAGTACCAACTTGCACAATTCCAAAGTTAACTAGATAAGAGATAAACTCGAGCACTTGAACTGCATGTCTTCATTACAAGCTCTTAAGTATCCAAATCCATGACATCATCATCATTATCATCACATATGCCAAGACTTAGCAAAGCTATAAAATCAAAGAACAACAAATACTCAATAATTTTCAAATATAAATTGAATAAAACATGTAACATGATTGACAATAATGTATATTAAAGATTAAAATAAACTTCTTTGTGCTTTTGAATGCTCTCCAAATCTTCTTCAAGTGATATTGGTTGCTTTGACTTCCTCAACTAATCTTGAGTGCAAACAAGGCTTTCAACAATTCTAGGAGTTAAAGAAATCCTAAAAGGATTAAGTATTCTCCCCCCGGTGCTAAAAGCGGACTCGGATGCTACCATCGAAATAGGTACCGATAATATATCTCGAGCGAGTTGAGCGAGAATAGGCAACCTAGGTTGAGTAATCTTCCACCAATTCAATATGTCATTGGTCTGTGACCTATATTTCTCGGTCAAATATATATCCAAATCATTAGAATCATCTCCATCAAGATTTTTTTATTTCTTTAAGTATCTCTCAACATAGACGTATGGAGAGGATGATGTAGATCATAACTTTTCCGAACTCTGTGGAACTTGGCTTGAAGAAGTCGTATCACTTTGAGGTTGAAGCAACCCCTTGTAAGCCTCCAACAATGCGTATAATTCATTCTTAACACTTTTAGCAATGAACGAACCAACTTCCTCTCCATACTCTTCAACACGTATAAAGGATAAAACCTCAAACTTATACTTTGGATCGATAACAATGCCAAAAAAAACCAGCTTGTTCATGTTTTTTGGATCCCCCCCAATACTTATCAAATTTTTCCTTCATCTTCACCCCCATTGATCTCACATCCATAGCCGAATTTGTTACCCATTCCTTCAACAAGCAGCTCATGTTGGTAATTTCATGAAAAAACACATTTGAGGTGACATACAATGACCCAGAGACTCTATTGGTTAAATCATAGAAAAGTTGCAACACTTTACTCAACTTTCTTGCATTTTCCCAATCGTTAAAGTCCGGTGGGCCATTATCAAGATCCGTCTTAAACAAAGGATCTCTCACCTCAAAAAACTCAAAAGCCTTTTCAAACTTACAAGCAACTTGTAACATCAAGTAAGTAGAATTTCATCTAGTAGGAACATCTAAGCATAATAGGCTATTAGAATCGATCTCTTCATCTTTACAACATTACTTGAATCTAGCAAGTCTAGCAGGGGAAAGCCTAACAAATCTGACTGCATCTCTAATCTTTTTGATTGATGGATCTAATTCTTTCAACCCATCTTGCACAACCAAGTTCACAATATGAGCTACACACCTCATATGCAAATAATGTCCCCCTACCAAGCAAGCCCCTCGAGCATAAAGTCTAGTTCTCAAAGAATTAACACAAGTGTTATTGGAAGAAGCATTATCAACTGTGACAGAGAACACTCTCTTGATTCCCCATTCCCTCAAGAGCCCATCAATTTGCCTACCCATTTCTAACCCCTTATGACTCTCAATGGTGCAAAAATTGATGATTTTTTTCTCAACTTCCAACCATCATCAATATAATGAGCAGTAATGCACATATAATTGATATTTTGCACAAATGTCCAAGTGTCTATAGTAATACTGACACTCTGACCATAATTCTTAATATATGCCCTCAACTTTTCCTTCCAATCGATATATATCTCAACCAATGGTCCAACGTGAAGGAAGCTTAAACTTAGTTTGTAAGGCAATAACAAACTCCTTAAACCCTTCACCCTCAACAATTTTGAAAGGGAGTTCATCTTTAATTATCATCTCAACCAATTTCAATCGACAAAATTGTTGATCAAATCTCCAAGTGCTTAATTTACCAACTACCCTCCCACCAATCTCACCCTCCCCTTCCTCAGATATTGGTTGCAAATTCAATTGAGTTTGCCTAGTTTCTGAACTACTCAATGGGCGTTTTGGACAAGTAGCCATGTGAGACTTAAGAGATGATGTACCATTTCTTTTGGAATAGCAAAAATACTCCTTAGGGCAATAGTTGCACTTTGCTTTTTCTTCACCATCTTTATTAAATTTTGTGAAGTGAAGCCACACATCCGACGGAGGCTTTCCACCTTGACGCTTTGATGTGGCTGATTGAGTAGTAGCTGACGGATTTTTGTTGGGTGGTGGAGGCATTTCTCCTTCACCGCGATCTTGAGTACGTTCACTTTGAGACATAGTAGAATTCTGCAAATAATGAGAATATATTTAGAAATTATGGCATATGATTTCATTACAAAGCTAGACAATATAATTAACATACTATAATTATTCTCCATCAACGATTTCATTCCTAGCAAACAAGAAACTCATTGTACAAGAACGGTTTACTTCGACGATCTTAAACATACTTATTCAATCAACATAACTTGTCCTCACAAAATATCAGATTCAATCAACATCGAATTTTACCTATGAAATTGATTATGCGTCGGCTGGTAGTGAAGGGGCTCGCTTGCCGGTGAGTTTACGACTGTGTGAGACTGTGAGCTCGAGCCTGGGGGATGGGGCAGCGGCCGGCGGGTGAGGTATCGGCGTGTCGGATTGAGGTTGGGGCGATTGGAGTTGCCGAGTTGGAGGGGGTGCGTCACGTGCATGAGTTTTTTTCTTTCTTTACTTATTTTCTATTCTGCTTCTGCATGTCTGCGTTTGAGAATTAGGGGACGGGAATTACTAATTAGGTTTAGAAATTAGAATAATAAAAAATTAATTGATATATATGGGGGTTGGTTGGTCAGCTAATAGTCGAAATTCAAAATCTTAACCGACGGCCGAACTGACCCTCATCGGTTTTAAATGCTATGGGCCGAGCCAACGACCAATACACCAAAAAGCCAACCGCCGCCGACCGATACCGGTCAGTTTTGATCGGTTTGGTTGGCCCGGTCGGTTTTTGCACGCCCCTAATAACATCTTATAAGCTGCTTGAAAATAAGCTAATTTATCGAAACTTTTTTTTTTTTTAATCTCATAAGCTCTTAAAACAACTTATAAGCGTTAAAACTTATAAGCTTTTTAATAAAAGTTTAGTCAAACACCGTCTAAATCTTGACCAGTACAACAATGTGACGCACTCATTCATTCAAAAGTAGCACCATATAGTAACAACATAAAGTCTTACTGGACAACATAAACCTCAAAGTCGAGATCAATGTTGGATGATGAACTTCACATGTTAAAATGGCTCGTTCTTCAAAATTAACAAAGCAATATCACTTCCTAGAGCTAGAAGTGGGTATCAATATTTTTAACGCGGATACAGATTCTTGAATATTCTTATCCGAACTCCCTCCCTCATCTACCGTCGTTTTAGCTATTTTTTTCCACTTGGTCGAATTCACACTAACGACCTTTCCCTCACCTCCTTCCATAACCCCTCTATGCACTCAAATATCTCATCTCGTCTCACCAATCCATTCTCATTCGATCGAGCCCTAACTCCCGTCTCCCAAACATCAGCAACAAACTTAACATTCGTACTCTGATCGGTCCACTGCGGCATCGCCACAATCGGGACCCCCAAACTCAAAGCTTCCGGAGTCGAGTTCCACCCACAGTGCGTGAGAAAGCATCCCACAGCCTCGTGTGCCAGCACCTCGAGCTGATCGCACCACGTGACCACCAGTCCCTTCAAGGCTCGGAACTTGGGAGGGAGCTTCGATTCCTCAGATTTCCGTAAGACCCATAAGAAGTGCTTGTCATAATATGTTAGAGCGCACGCTAACTCTTCGATTTGTTGGGCAGTTAGGTCCGCCATACTGCCAAACGACACGTAAACGATAGACCTAGGTTGTTGCTAGTCGAGCCACTGCTTGCAAGTATGGCTCATTTGTTTGAAAATGGTGACACCATATTCTTTGTCATCTTCCAAACGTTTGTCCAAGTAGATTGATGGTATGGTTGGACCCACCGCTTTCACTCTCCCAAATTTTGTCGCCCAATATTGGAGTACCTAGCCAGTCATTTAATTTTAAATATTAAGAATTTCGTGTATATAAAATGGATTCTGAGACATAATCTATTTTCTAATTGATTCGGAAACTTAATAATAATAAGTTTTAAAATGGATTTTAGGAAGTGCACAAAAACTTAAAATATAAACTTTAAGAAAAGTTTAAAAAGATCACCTCTTCTTCCAACTCGTTAAGAGTGTTGATAAAGATCCAATCCGCCACGTCAACATTCCTAAACTGGTTAAGTATCATATGAAACGGACCCGGGTACGACCCGTGTGCATAAATAAATGACGGCATATCACCGGCCTCCAATGCCGGAAGCCCGGGAATCTCCACCGATTCGCCGCCGGAGAGCGGCAGTCTCAGCTTACCGACGTATGCATGGTAATTGTTGGGAACCCTTTGAAATTGAGTTTTGATAATGCTATTAGAAACCACACTTAGTTAATAGGTTTTAATTGGAACAGGCTGGTCTCCGTGTTTGGATCAGTCAAGCTTTACTCGGACAGGTTGCTCATGTAAAGGTCAAGGTTGCAAGTGCAACCTGGTACCTAAACCACCCAATCTGTCATACTGTTCCATTAAGTAAAATGTCTATGTAACCTGCTCTTACCATGCCAGAAGTTTGCACACGAAGGTTACAAAGAGACTGAAGACTGTTCGAGGTATATGAAGCTCGACCTGTGAAGATCAACCTGAGCTGTGGTTGAGAAACCTGTTCTCATCCAACGACAAGAATTGTGTCAGTGTATGGTACTGCAAATCCTGACACACTGCCAACAGCTCTATTTCAAATGCTTCTCTATAAATACCTCAACTCATTCCAGATTGAAGTACGGGAAACTCAAATTACAAGCCGAAACTCTGCATAAATCTCAAGCTGAAATTCATTCAATCAACACTCAAAATTACTAGAGCTTTCCCAAGTGTTGATCATTGTAGATTTCTAATTTTTCTGGAATCTGTCTTGCTAGAACACATCACACACACTTTCACTACCATCAAAGTTGAAAAAACTAGTGTAGTTGATTGAGTTGTATTCCTTACGACGATAGCCGTTTACAGCTTTCAAGTTTGGATAGTAGCACTAGTAATTTAGTGTTAATAAGATTGTATGATAGTTTGTATGTAAGTAAGAAGAGACACGACTCAAGAATCGTGCTAGATTCAGTCTAAGAGAAAGACTTGAATTTGGACTGGACCTCCACCAGTGTTAAAAGGAGCGAAAAATCTCAAGTTAAGGGATTACAGATTCGACGGAATCTGGCGTGGACGTAGGAGCTGTTTACTCCGAACCACGATAAAAACTCCTAGTGTTTCTCTTATTATTTACTTATTCATTTACACAGTTTGCATGTTCACAACCTGCATCACCGTAACCTGTCTTGCATGAACACTTGTCTGAACTAAAGTTTCCTTTGAAACTGTTGAAACTGTTAGCCAACCTTTCCACCAAACTTCCGCACTCAGGTTAGTTTTGCAAGCTCAGCAGTTTACTGATTGAGCTGGAAAAACTAAACTACTCTGATATACTGCAGTGACGACTCAGTAAGATCAAATTATTTTTAATAGTCAAAACTGTTGGCTAATTAGTGTAATACCCCCCATACACCAATATCTATTTATCGGGACCTACAAGTGGTATCAGAGCGGTGGTTCTTTTGACCACTGCTTCTGCATACTAAAAGTTCTCTGTGTTTTTGTGTCAAATTGAACTAGATCTCTCGACTTGTGTTTGTGCATTCATACATAAACTGTCATTATGGAAGCTTCACTTCTCCGCGTCTGCGAAGATTTCTCTGTGCAGGGATATGAAGACTGGAGTTTTCGAATAAAGATGTGCCTCCAAGCTCATCATGTGTTGATGTGGGATGTCATCAAGAATGGCCCAACACCAATCTACGAACCCTACGATACAAATGTTACTGGAGAAAAAGGTTCTGAAGCAACGTATGTGCCAAAGATCAAAGATCCCAGAAAATACACAACCGAAGAAAGAAAGGAAGCTGGACTTGACAGCTTCGCAAAAGGATTGATCTCTAGTACAGTTAAGGGAGTCCACCTGGCCAAGATAAGGAATCTTTGAACTGCAAAGGAAATGTGGGACACCTTAAAAGCCATAAGTCTTGGATCAACAAAATGCTGGAAAATAAGCTGTCAGTGGCATGCAGTAAATTTGAAGAATTCAAAATGCAGCCAATGGAGACCATTGACCAGCTCAAGAACAGATTCACAATGATCACTTTGGAGATCGCAGCTCTCAAGAAAGATAAATACACACAGCGCGAACTTAACCTCAAAGTTATCCAATCTCTTCCAGCAAGCTGGCATGTGTACAGTGCCATGCACTGTGGCAGGTCGGACATCAGCAACCTGTCAACCGAGCAACTGTGTGATCTACTCATCGGAAATGAGTTTGAAATGATCAGACTTCATGGGTCAGAACAAGCAACTTCAAGCAAGAAGACTGAACCCAAAAAGAAAGAAAAGGATGTTGCATTCAAAGCTGCATCAATTATAGAAGAAAAAGCAATCCCAAAGGATTTATGCTCCAAAATGGAGAAATTATTGAAAGATTATGCACTCATGGCTAGGAGAAATGAAAAGCTTGAGAAACGTTTCAACAAATTCCGTAAATATCACAAGGATTTCAAGAGAAATCAAACCACCTCTTCTTCCAACAAGAAAGGTGAAGGTATATCAAAACCCTCTAAATTCAATTCTTCTAACACTCCCACGGGTGCCTGTTTTGAATGTGGCAGACCAGATCACTGTAAGTCAGACTGCCCAGACTTATCAAAGGCTGAACGTGAAGAGCTCCGCACAAAAAAAGATCAAAAGCTTAAGGAGCAGCGCAACGCCATGATCGCAGCTGAGGAAGAGGCCAAAGCAATTGCCACATTATCAGACTCAACCTCCTCCGACGAAGATGATGATGATGAATTGGATGAGGAGGAATGTCGCTTAGCTGACGAGGAACTTGAATATGAGGAATGCTTCATGGGAAAAGATCTCGATCTTGTTCAAAACAAGGTTGATACTAAAACCTCTTTTTCATACTCAGCTAACTCCGATCATGCAGGTATTGAAGTACCTAAAATACCAACGTATGAAGAGTTTCAACAACAGCTTGATGACTACAAGAAGCTCTCGGAAATGTTTAAGCAAGTAGTCATAGAAGGATCAAAGCTGGAAGATGAAAACTTGAAACTCAAAACTGCCTTAAATGAAAGCTTCACTCCATATGATGAAGCAAAAGAAAAGGAGATAGAGACCCTAAAAGTCCACATGGGTCAATCAGCTTTAAGGGAAGAAAACCTTAAAGAAATGCTCACTGAAAGGGATAGTGAAATCAACAACCTGAATGGCAAACTGATGGATCTCTCAAAAGAGCATGAGAAGCTGTTGCAGAAAGAACTCAAGCTTCAACAAGTCCTGATGAAAATGAACAAAAATGGTGAAAAACTTGAAGCCTTGCAAGCTGCCCAGAGACCTGCTCACATAAAGCTTGGCATTGGATTCCATGGTCAAACCAGCGGAGCCAAAGAGAAAGAGAATGTCGTGTTCGAGAAAGAAAAATGAGTGGTTGAAAGCAGAGCTCATCACACTCTACCAGACAAGCAGCTCAAACTGAAGAATCCAGCTCGGCTACCACAAGCAATCTTGGTGAAAGAGCATGGAAAGCCTGCTATCAAGAAGCAGCAGCAAAAGCCGTCAATTGAACGGAAAAAGGTTGAGCTTCCTAGGAAACTGTATGGTCAACCTGCTTATCATAAGGGAAGCCAACCTGCTCCAAGAAAAGTGCAAACTGGTAACAGAAGAAAAACAGTCTCTCATCCAAGAACCATTCAAACTGCTCAATCACAACGAAATAATCACTATAAGCAGCGAGCAAATCGTCAAACACTTGACAATGAAGGTTACTGGTACGATCATCATTGGTACCAATATCCTGAGCTGTCAAGTAGGCTCTATCAATTTCCAAATGGAAGTGGATTTGGAACTGATTACTGCAGATGTGGATATATGGAGCAATGTTATCAAAATAATCATTATCAACCTGCTCATTATCAACAGAAGTCTGCACATGAAACCTCCCACTCAATAAACGAGAAATGGATCAAACCACGAGTCAACAAAAGGAGTTTCCAAAAGAAGAAGCTTGGAAACCAAGCTGCTAAAACTCAACCTGCTAACAAAGCACCCAAATTCATGTGGGTTGCTAAAACTGTCTAAATTGCAGGATGGGAAAACTCAAAGGAGAAAGCGAGCAATTCGCGGCTCGATCTGGATCATTGACAGTGGATGCACAAAGCATATGACCTGCGACAAAAGCTTGCTTACAAACTTCATTGAATGTGATGGACCTCTAGTTGCTTTTGGAGGAGACTCTAAAGGGAAAACAAGAGGTTACGGTAATTTAATTGTTGGTAAAACAACAATATCTAACGTCACATATGTTGAAGGTTTAAATCACAATCTCTTTTCAGTAAGCTAGTTTTGCTCTACTGGAAAAAGAGTAGAGTTTTCTGCTAACACGTGTGCTATAAAGAACAAGGAAGGAGAAGAAATTCTTCTTACCGGTATTTTGCAGGATAACTTGTACATAGTACAATGGTCAGATAAAAAAGAAACCTGTCTGGTCACCAAATCTGCACCTGAAGTTAGCTGGCTATGGCACAAGAGACTGTGTCACTTAAACTTCAAAGCCATCAACAAGCTTGCTCGCAAGAAGCTCGCAGATGACCTTCCAGATCAAGTCTACTACAAAGATCATGTTTGTGAAGCCTGTCAAGCTGGAAAGCAGACCAAATCGTCATTCCCAAGCATTGCAGCTCACAACACAAGTAGAATCTTGGAATTACTCCACATGGATCTATTCGGTCCAGTGACTCCTAGAAGCATTAATGGTAAAAAGTATACTCTCGTTATTGTTGATGATTACTCACGATATACTTGGGTTATTTTCTTACACAAAAAGAAGGAGACACTAGTGGAGCTACCTGCGCTACTCACCAAACTGTCAAACATGAAGAACAGAAGTGTGATCTCAATCAGATCCGATCGTGGAACAGAATTTCTTAATCATATGATCGAGTCCTACTGTACCAGAAATAGAATCACACATCAAACTTCAGCAGCTCGCACACCACAACAGAATGGTGTTGTTGAACGATGCAACAGGTCTCTAAAGGAAGCAGCTCGCACAATGCTGAATGAAACCAATCTTCCCAAGAAGTTCTGGGTGGAAGCTATCAACACAGCTTGCTACACTCAGAACATATCAGTCATTCATAAACGACATGGAAAAACTCCATACGAGCTGTGGAAAGATAAGAAACCTCGATTCAAATATCTTAAATCTTTTGGCTGCGTGTGTTACATTCATAATAATGGGAAATCGCAGTTAAAAACATTTGATAGCAAAGCAGATCCAGGAATATTTGTGGGATATTCAGAGATCAGCAAAACCTTCAAAGTTTTTAACAAGAAGACTCAGATTGTGGAAGTAACACCACATGTTGTCTTTGATGAATCTATCTGTGAGTACAGGGAGACTCAACCTGAAGAAAGTACAGGTGCAAATCAAGATCAAGTAGGCTCCAACACGCAGTTTCGAGATGAAATATTAATATGGAGTCCAACTGACTTGGAAGAAGAAGAAAGTCAGCCTGTACAAAATTTCAACTCACAAAGTCCACCCATTCAGCAAGGGGGAACAAACCAAGGGGGAACCGAAGCTCCTCCAACCAGCTCCTCTTTAACTGATCCAGAAACTCCAAAAGAACCTGCAGTCAATGCAGAACTGTCAGTGGATCAGCTTGCTGAACAATTTGAACAGCTTGACCCCTTCACTCCTCAACCTCTACCTGAGTTTGAAGATCCCTCACCAGACCCTGAACCTATTCTTACAGAAGAAGAAATCTCTTGTCGAAGGAGATGGGTCATGCTCATCCTGAAGATCTCATTGTCGGGAACCCAAATGTGGGTGTGAAGACAAGAAGGCAGATAGGTGAAAGCTGTCTATTAAGCTGTTATCTCTCCTACTCAGAACCCAAAACCGTTGAGGAAGCTCTTAACGACCATGACTGGGTTATAGCCATGCAAGAGGAACTCAATGAGTTTAAAAGAAACGAAGTATGGTCACTAGTTGATCGTCCTACACATCAAGGAGTGATTGATGTAAAATGGGTGTTTAGGAACAAGAAAGATGAAAATGCTAAAGTAATCAGAAACAAGGCAAGATTAGTTGCCAAAGGTTACTGTCAACAAGAAGGGATAGACTATGATGAAACCTATGCACCAGTGGCAAGACTAGAAGCAATTAGGTTGTTTCTAGCATATGCAGCTCATCAAAGGTTCAAAGTCTACCAAATGGACGTAAAGAGTGCTTTCCTCAATGGAATCCTTGGAGAAGAAGTGTACGTTGAACAGCCTCCAGGTTTCGAGGAAGCAGGTCCAGAGAAAGTTTACAAACTGCACAAAGCAGTATATGGTTTGAAACAAGCTCCCAGAGCTTGGTATGAAACCTTGTCTACATTCCTACTGCATTCCGGTTTTAAAAAAGGATCGGTTGACAGAACACTATTTACTTTTAAGTATAAGGATGATATTCTTCTTGTGCAAATTTATGTTGATGACATTATCTTTGGGTCTAGGTCAAAGTGTTTATGTGACAGGTTTGGAGAACTCAAGAAGTATGAGTACAAAATGTCCATGATGGGGGAGATGAACTTCTTCCTCGGCCTGCAGGTCAAGCAATCTGCGGATGGTATCTTTATTTGTCAATCCAAATATGCTAACGAGCTGGCAACCAAATTCGGTGTCCAGGATAGCAGATCACTGAAGATTCCAATGATTGCAAATGGAAATATGAATCCAAACTCTGAAGGGAAACCTGCCAGCATGACTTTGTACAGGGGAATTATTGGTTCTTTACTTTATCTTACTGCAAGTCGACCTGATATCTCTTTTGCAGTTGGAATATGCGCTCGATATCAAGCTAATCCAAAAGAATCTCATCTAGAAGCAGCCAAGAAAATTCTTAGATATGTCAAGGGAACTGCAAACTTCGGTTTATGGATAATTTTGAACTAACTGGCTATGCAGATGCAGATTATGGAGGATGCAAACTGGATAGAAAATCCACATCAGGAACCTGTCAGTTTCTTGAAAGCAAATTGATCTCTTGGTTTTCAAAGAAGCAAACTTCAGTCGCTACTTCTACAACAGAAGCTGAGTATATGGCGACAGGAAGCTGTTGTGCACAAATTCTTTGGTTGAAACAACAACTCAAAGATTATGGAGTCACAGTTCGCAAAGTTCCTATCTTTTGTGACAGCACAAGCGCTATAGCACTCACTGTGAATCCTGTCTACCACACCAGATGCAAGCATATCGACATAAGACATCATTTCATTAGAGATCATGTGGAAAAACAAGATATAACAGTTGAGAAAATCCATACTGACATCCAAAGAGCTGATATTCTAACGAAACCTCTCATGGAAGAGAGATTCAACATGCTATGTGGAAAGCTTGGAATGCTCAGAATGGATACACAGCCTAAGTCAGAAAATGGAAGCAGTTCGCTAGCACTGGTCAGACAAGAGCAGACTGACTTGGAAACTGCATGCTAACAAAAGTAGTTCGCTAAAGCAGATCAGCCAAGAGAATACTGACTTGGAAACTGCAGCTCAAAAGAAGCAGTTCGGTGACACGCAGCTTGAGGCCACAAACTGCGTTGAAAGTCAAATCTACTGGCCAACCTTTAAGGGGGAACTGGAGATGTCGTATCAATCTCCATTTAATTCTTTGCAGAATTTATTATTTCCTTTCCTATTCATCCCTCAAAATCTTTTTCAAATCTTTTTACTCTTAAGTGTTTGAAAAGTTTTTCACAAAAATCGAGGGATTTATGTCAATCTAAGAAAGAAAAAGAAGAGAGAAGAAGCGCGTGATATTCACCTTCCTTATCACCTTTTCACGCGCCTCCCTAGCCATTGAGATTTATCAATAAAATCTTAATCGTTGGAGAAAACTCTATAAATAGAGAGAATTTCTTGAACTCTTTACGCGTTTCTTGAAATCCTCTGAAATCAAATTTCAAAATTTATTTCGCTTCTCTTCAAAAAAAAATCACAAATCCACTATAATTCCTTACTCTCTGCAAAAATGTCTACAGATTCACTAAGTGCTCAAGTGAAGAAAGCAACCCCTCTCATCTTCTTTGAGAAAGTTACTGTGCTAGACAAGTATGGATACAGAGGCCTGGATCCGATGATTAAAGTTCTCACCCAATGTGATGGTTTTTTCAATATCATCACTCAACATCCACGAATGACGCTACCAATGAATGTTGCGTACTTGCTGTGTTCTTTGGAATCAACGACCGGAGATCCCGCAACGGCGACTTTTCTAGTCAACGATGAAGAAGAACGGCGTCATCTTCTTCCACTCGTCCTTCAAACCTACAGATTGATGGATGCAGGGGCTATCACGACGATTGATGATGTACCCATGGATGCTGTCAACGACGTGTATCAGCAAGCTCTGTTCGAGCCCAAGAAGGTCTACGATCAGAAAACCTTCAACCGCCATGACTTGAAGTCTGAGTACAGATACCTTTTCAAGTTCGTCCACAACGTGTTCTTCTCGTATCTAGGCTCGAATGAAGCTGTCACTCTGTTGAAGTTCAAACTACTGACTGCTGTGGTGAAGCAATTAGATGTTAACTGGGCCAGGGTGCTAGTCAACCTGTTCATCAAAGAGGCCGCTGAGCTACCTGCCAGAATCAAAGCCAACATGCAACTTCATCATGGCACCAAGCTCTCCATCATACTGCAGAGAACACTTACAAATCGTGTATGGCCTGTCAGCACCGGATTTCCTGATGACAAGCTGTTGGATCCGGGATCCCTCGGATGTAGATTTAATTAATTACAATAATTATTAACATATGAATTCAGATCTTGAAAGCGGAAACCGATCTAAATCATATATATACCTGCTTGCGTATCACCGGTGGAATTCTGAGTCGAGGAAATGATCTTCCACGCACCAGATCTCTGCACACGAGATCTGGCTCTTTCACGTCGACCCCGAAGTCTTCTGGAGTATTCCCTAGCAACCAGAGAAATTCTGAGTGGGCAGAAATCTATTCTCTGTGCCTCCCAGAAGCTGCCGCCCCTCTCTCTCTTTTCTGTGAGAATCAAATCCCCTTCTGAACATTTCTACTTCTCTCTTATTTATAATAAGAGGTAGAGTGTTGGAGAGGTTAGGGCCAAGGCTAATGGGTCAGGCTATGCTCTATTGGGCTACTCCAGGGACCTTGAGGAGGATTTGGACTAGGCCTTCCAATATAATTAAATAATCCAAGTATTCTCTGGCCCCGAATACTCTATTTAATTATATTAATATTATAGCCTTTCCACTATAGTAAAATAATATTGCATCGCCGTCCAATCCCAAATTATGACATACCGGGCTCCTCTTTGAATTATATTATTTCCCGTGTTTAAGATATCGCATGTCCATTAATTAATTTAAGCTACTGACTGCTCTAATTAATTAATATCTTATTCCGAGAGTGTACCCGTTCGACCTTATTATTATATCGGAACTTAATCCACCTGCAGGGTTTTGATATAATAATCCTTAGAACGCCTCAAGGGGACATCATCAACTCGGCGCACCGAGACACGATTTCTAGCTATAATATTAATTATCATATTTATAATATTATTACCCAAGATACGGAGATTCTTTGAGTTGCAATAACTCTCACTCATGGTAAATCAAAGCAATAATTATTATAAAATACATAATTGAATATTATGACAACTAGAATTAAGAAATAATAATCGTCCGAGATGTGATCCTTAATAAGTCAGTATAAAAGGATTTATCTCACCTCGATCCCGTTCAGCGCAACTCTGATCGTATGCACCAGTATAAGCTAATAGCCAAGACCAACTATTATCCAGCTTATACTACAACCTTAACAAGTAATTCGTCCAAGATTACTTTCAGTTGCGAACACCATTTAACTATATAAGAAACCAATAATATGATCTTCCGTGCGACCACCCACACCATATTATCTATAATATATAGTGTCGGACGTTTATTTGCATAACCATAACACGAATTAATATGCAAAACATATGACAGAATATTTATTTCCAAAACCAGGAAGAAATTGTTAATAATACAAGCATAAAGTATGCTTTTCAGTATATCAACCCCAACACAAGCTGGTTCCTCACACCTGCAACCAGTTGATCATGATACTTGGGATTCTGCCACACAAGATCAGCAAAGCAAGAGGTGCAGCCAAGCAACTGCTCACCGAGATGCGAGATTCAAAGGAAGATGAAGATGGAAGTGAAGATGGCAGTGAGAATGAAGAAGAAGATAGTGACTGTGTTGAGATAGTCAGCAAAGGAAAAAGGAAGATGACGGATCTGCCGTCTGCGCCCTCACATAAGCGCACCACACGATCTGCAGCAGCAACCTTCTTGGAGATAGACTCCAAACCTGCTAGTCCAATGCAGCCTGTCTCTCCACAGGTTGATGTGGAACCTGCTGGTGTCAAGTCCACTCCCGGCTCCCCGTCCAAAGCTCCAGACTCCGCAGCTCCAGACCTCGAAGTTCTTGGCTCCTCGTCCGCAGCCCCTTCATTCAACAGCTCAACTGCAGTTGACAAGATGTTATCCTTCTTCAACACAGAATTTCTTAAAATGTCTCGGAAGGTTAACATGTTGGAACTGGAAACCAAGCTGTATGTTGATGAAAAGGTTGCAGCTTTACAAGCTGAGAATGCCAAGCTGTGGAGTTCATCAAAGCTCACATTGGTGAAAAGGATGCACATAGGCAGTTCGCTAAGGACAAAGGACAGTCCAGCTAGGTGGAAACTGCAAGATCAGGAACTGTGGATAAGTCACAGTTTACATAGGGAAGTGTCATGGACGACCTGTATCAGTCTCCATGTTTTTGAATTATGTTTGAAATATATCAATGATATGCCTTAACATCTAAAATATTCAAACTTCAATAAAATATTTCTTGCTAAATCTATGCCTTATCAATTCTTCTCATTTATTGAAGCATGTGTTTTGTTATTTATTGAAATAATTGTTAAGGATATTCTGACACAGTACACAACATTCGCACTTCACTTTCCATGTATGTCAAAAAGTGCATGCAGTCAAATCCGCATTTAATGCGAGGCGACGGTTGAGTGTATGGGCTGTGCGAGTGGGCTTCATAACCACCCCATGCGCCCACTACATCGCGGATCTCTAGGGTTTTAATCCCATCTGTTGAACGGTTGAGATGCCTTCATCTCAACCGCTCATTCTCGCTTATATATTTATACTTAACTGTGCTTCGTCCTCTTCATTTCAAATTTCCGACTAAATTCCGCCATTTTTTCTCTGCAACTTATATCTTTCAAAACTCAAAATTCTACATACTCACTCATACTTTCTCGAAATGGCAGGAGAATCCACCTCTAGAAATCTTCCAACATCTACCGAAGAAAAGATTCAATTCATTCAAGAGTACATTCTCACGGAGCCCTCTGCAAATTTCTCTACCTATGGCTACGTCGGTCTTGATGCGATGTACGCCTCCATCAAAATTGCGGAAGGGTTTTTCAAGATCATCTCTCACGAGCCAAAATTTTGGCTTCCGCAACAAGTATCAATGTTCATCCTCTCATATTTTTGCCCGGAGGATGTTGACTCCGCCGCCTTCTATCTTCCGATGCCCAACCAGCCCGACGAGCCCATTCCAATTCAGTCGCTCATCTCTCGAACCTACGGCATCGCAGATTTGGGATCTGTCAAAATTCTATATCATAAGACCTCAGGTCTCATGTTGGAGGTTTCTGACACAGATCTGGAAACTGTGTATCAGAAAGCTCTGATGCAACCTGCAGAGCAATACGATGGAAAAAGGTTCTCGAGACCTCTTCTGCGACCTGAATACAGAGTTCTCTTTGACTTTGTTCACAAGGTTTTTCTTTGTTACTGTGGAAATCACGATGCAATTACTCCAGCAAAATTCCGAATCATGACTGCAATCGTACAGGGCCTGGACGTGAACTGGGCCAGATTTCTTCTAGAGCTTATCAATGAAGAAATCAAGCAGCTCTCAATCACGTTCGAAGGAAATGAGCTGACTGAATTTCGAGTCGCCCGGAACCTGCGACTGGGCACCAAGATCTGTTCCCTCATTCAAGGTCTCCACCCCAACCTTCACTGGAGTGGAATGATCCCATTCAACAAAGACAAGGTCCCCAAGGACCAGAAGCAGCTTGAACTAATTATTAGGGTCGACATGACCGTCTTTGTCAAGAATGATGACCTGGTCAAACCTTTCTTGTATGCAATGGGTAGGTCTAACACAACCTGGGTACCCCCTGAACAACGAGATAACCGGAGGAAGAGACAACAAGCCCCCAGCAAACAGCTTGACAGACCTTCAAAGTCTATCAGAATCAAATCTCCAACTCCTATCTCACGCAGGTTACATGCGGAGTTTGCTGAGATTGAAGTGCAGCACCGTCCCACCCTACTCATTGAAGGCAGCTCTGACCAAACAGATTCCACTGCAACGCCCATCGCACAGACTGCCATTCTTATTCCTCTTGTCCGTGATGTCTTCCATGCTCCAGTTCTGGAGACAGTTTTCGAGGAAGAAACCTCTCATCATCCCAGCTCTTCACCAGAGCTCGACATCCAACTTATTCTCTCATCTGACGATGATGATGTCGAAGAAGATCCGGTGAAAAGTGCAGTGTCCATGCTGGTCAACTCCATTGAGATAACTGCTGAGCAGACAGTTTCCGATTCCTTTCCCGGAATCGATCTCACTCCAGAGACCAGACAGATGGCGTGCAGGTTGCGAATCTTGCTCGATGGAAAGGACAAGTCTTACAGCGATCTCAAGTCCATTTTCCTGATCCACTCCATCGAAGATCTAGAGATTGAAGAGCACAACATTGGGAAGTACTTTGGCTATGCTTCCATTCCTGAAGCTCGTGAGTACTTCAAACAGTTCGTCCTATCAAGGATGAAGAGCGAGGCCAGGGGTCTCAACATTGATTTAAAACCATTTTACTCTCATGATCGCAACTCTTATAATTTCAGGTTTCCGGAGGATGACAAATTCAGTTCTATTCCCTCTCCCACCCGGAACAGCGAAGACACAGAGTCCGATCACAACCGTACTATCACCTACTCTGTTGCAACAGCTAGCACTCCTCTCACTGCGGTGCAAGAAGATTTAAAGAACTTCATCATTGAGGAGGTTGCCAAGGTGAAGGCAACAGAGGTAGAAGAACACCAGAAAATTGCCAATCAGATTGAAGCAATGGACACAGCTGCGTCTGCCATGCTGGCAAACATCAAGGAGGAAATGCCAAAAATCATTAAGGAAACTGTGGCAAGCCAGTTCGAAACCTTCATCTCCACCAGACTCAAAGCTGCAACGGACGAACTTCTTCCCACACAGCTGTCTGAATTGAAGGTTGCTTTCGAAATGTCACGCCCCAGTTTCCGAGGGAAGGCACGTGTGCCGGGACGTGGCAATGGGTTGGAATTAAGAAGCGGGGATAGAAAGGGGCTCATGGCTTGGGATAATATAATATTATTTATTTAAGAAATTAAATACGGGATCGGGACGCACAGCACGAACTACGAGGTAGGTAATAAGAAAACCTTACCACTCGTACCGGCCGCCTATGTCTGAATACCCGTAGACATAAATAATAAAATACGGGATCGGGACATACAACTCAAACTATGGGGTTGGCTAAGCCAAACAACCCATGTTGGCCGACTTGTCTGAATACCCGTAATATATATATATATATATATATATATAATCAATGGTGTAAGAGGAATGTAGAGACTTTATATCAAAATACGAAATTAACTTAGGATATTATATATAGGGAGATGAACTTTATTTATAGGCGTAGCGGAAGCCTTTATTCTTTTATACAGCAACAACAACAGTCATCTCCAGCTTCGTCTGCTCCGCCAGCTCCCTAATCTGCAAAACATTTGGAAAGGAATTGCAGGGCTAAGTACTAATGTACCCAGTGGACTTGTGCCAAAAACATTTTATCATAAAAAGAATATCCATGATAATAAAGTATACATAGAAGGGTTTTGAAATTAAATTTACTTCCATGCATACCAAACCTCGATTTTCATGATTGTGCGCACATGTGTATTACCCTGTTACTCTTATACTAATCCCGGGACATTGCCACAGCCGGATCCTTTTTCATGATGGAGCCATAGTTTGGAGGCAATGGAATATTTTATCCAGAGATTCTCCCCTCGAAGTTAGAATCAATTGGTGATCAACCCAACGATTTCTAACTGTGCGCACAGCCTCCCGGTTAGTGTGTGAGACCAACCGAAAGACCCGATCGCATACATTATAAGAGCATTAAACATGTAATAACACATTAAAACATTTGCATGGATAATCCCATTTTATCAGAGCTTACTAACTCAAATAATAATTTGCAAGAATAAAGTCCCACCTGATAACCTGAAATACCACAATAACTTAAGCCCTTTATCTCTAATCGGGTGCTACCCTCTTCGATGATATAGAAAAACTGTTGTTGCTATTAGTTTGTCTTATTAAACACTTTGGGACATTGACTTGTAAATTGAAGGAATGAAATATTGTACTACAATGGCTTTGGAAGACTTGTATATTTATAGCCCCAAAATTGTTATAGGCTTGATTAGTCATCATATAGCCTAGATGAATCATCACCACTCTATACTTGAGACAATAAGGCACGTGTATAGTAGTAGCTTGCTAGATAAGTTTTAAATGAATTCTATCTAATGTATCAATAAAGCCACCTATCATATAATATATAAATCTATTTAATATACTTATTAATAAGTAATAACTATGTATACGTATATCTTTCAACCTATTCTAATATAGCCGCATATATATATATATATATATACACATAATAATAATAATAATAATAATAATAATAATAATAATAATAATAATAATAATAATAATGATAATATACTTAGAAATTTTATTTTAGTTAGTTAAATATAATAAGAATATTCGGGATATTACACGAAACCTCCATTTCCGACCTGCAATACGAGTTTGAGCAACTCAACACTCTTGTCCACGAGTTCACTGCGAAGCTTACTCAGACAACCTCCAGCTCCCTAAAGAAAGAAGAAGAGATGCAGGGGAACATCAGCTCCCTGCTGCAGTTCAAAGAAAAGATAGAAACAGATCTGCCCTTGATCTCTCAAGAGCAATCCTCTCTGAACACCCTTCTTCAAAATCTCATCGATGATAATGCCAAAAAGGGGGAAGGAAAAGGTAAAAAGACACAGGTTACAGGAAAAGCTAAGAAGGCACAGGTTGTTCAACCTTCCCAACCTGTGATGCCAACTGCAGCTGCTCAACCTGCTACTACCACGCAGCTGTCCGCTCAAGAGAAAGTTGCGGCTGAATCAAACCTCATCCGGCTCATGGTAGAAGCTGGATACACTGCTGAGGAATGCGCAGACGAGGCAAGCAGAAGCCGTTTCTGGCTGATCTGAAGAAACAAAGGGCAAAAGATAAAGCTCATGTCGCAAGCTTCAAAGGCCTTGAAAGCTGCAAGGATCAAGCTGACAAAAGAGAACCAACTGATTGGTTACCAGTGGAAGATCAACCTCTGTGGGATGAATTCCTCAACCAGTTCATTTTGCACCAGTATTGGTTGAAAATCGATCCCCGCTACACTGGTAACACCAAGTCAGCTTTCCACAACTGGCTGCAAGCTTTCCCAGACCTTGACTTCATCAAAAGAGTCAGGGCAAAAGCTGCAAAGAAGAAGGTCACACTCAATCCGCCTAAGATAGAGACCTTCCAACCTCCCACTGTCTGCGGCACTGACACTCCAGATATCAACCGAATCAATACATTCATTAGGAGTGTCGCAGCTCAGTATGGCTGCAAAATCACGAACTGTGACGAGTACAGGTCAATTCGTGACAGCATATATGCAGCCATGGGAACTGTAAGCAAGGAAAAGATAGCTGAAGAAAGGTTCAAGACTGTGAGGAAGTAACTTGATCGTTTTCATTTATTCGATGTATCAACTCTCTGTAATCTGTGCATATCAATTCAGTTGATACTATAAATGAAAAATGATCATCTTTTGATTCCTGATGACAATCTCTCTTTGTCCAGGCCTTTGCATGTTATGCCTTAAAATTTTCTAACATTTTCTGCTATGCAGTTGGCCGGACATCAAACCTTTCAATTCGTCTAAACCAAAATGTAAAGTGTGGGTTTCGGCATTATCAAAAAGGGGGAAATTGTTGGGAACCCTTTGAAACTGAGTTTTGATAATGCTATTAGAAACCACACTTAGTTAATAAGTTTTAATTGGAACAGGCTGGTCTCCGTGTTTGGATCAGTCAAGCTTTACTCGGACAGGTTGCTCGTGTAAAGGTCAAGGTTGCAAGTGCAACCTGGTACCTAAACCACCCAATCTGTCATACTGTTCCATTAAGTAAAATGTCTATGTAACCTGCTCTTACCATGCCAGAAGTTTGCACACGAAGGTTACAAAGAGACTGAAGACTGTTCGAGGTATATGAAGCTCGACCTGTGAAGATCAACCTGAGCTGTGGTTGAGAAACATGTTCTCATCCAACGACAAGAATTGTGTCAGTGTACGGTACTGCAAATCCTGACACACTTCCAACGGCTCTATTTCAAATGCTTCTCTATAAATACCTCAACTCATTCCAGATTGAAGTACGGGAAACTCAAATTACAAGCCGAAACTCTGCAGAAATCTCAAGCTGAAATTCATTCAATCAACACTCGAAATTACTAGAGCTTTCCCAAGTGTTGATCATTGTAGATTTCTAATCTTTCTGGAATTTGTCTTACTAGAACACATCACACACACTTTCACTACCATCAAAGTTGAAAAACTAGTGTAGTTGATTGAGTTGTATTCCTTACAACGATAGCCATCTACAGCTTTCAAGTTTGGATAGTAGCACTAGTAATTTAGTGTTAGTAAGATTGTATGATAGTTTGTATGTAAGTAAGAAGAGACACGACTCAAGAATCGTGCTAGATTCAGTCTAAGAGAAAGACTTGAATTTGGACTGGACCTCCACCAGTGTTAAAAGGAGCAAAAAATCTCAAGTTAAGGGATTACAGATTCGACGGAATCTGGCGTGGACGTAGGAGCTGTTTACTCCGAACCACGATAAAAACTCCTAGTGTTTCTCTTGTTATTTACTTATTCATTTACACAGTTTGCATGTTCACAACCTGCATCACCGTAACCTGTCTTGCATGAACACTTGTCTGAACTAAAAATTCATTTGAAAACTGTTTTGAAAACTGTTAGCCAACCTTTCCACCAAACTTCTGCACTCAGGTTAGTTTTGCAAGCTCAGCAGTTTACTGATTGAGCTGGAAATATACTACAGTGACGACTCAGTAAGATCAAATTGTTTTTAATAGTCAAAACTGTTGGCTAATTGGTGTATCCCCCCCCATACACCAATATCTATTTATCGGGACCTACAAGTATATATTGTCCACCGCGCACGACTGCGTGAAGAACGCCGCCGCCAGCAGCCCGGAACCCTTCGCCACGTCGACGACCCACGGTATAAACGGGTCGTAGATCAAGCAGTCCACAGGCTGGCCCGAACCCGCGAGTTCCTGGAGAAGATCCGAGAGCGTCCGCCTCCCGATTTGCTCAAACCGCGTGAAGTACTCATCGGCGGTCTTGGCATGAGCGCGGCCGCCATCGTCGAAGCCGTCGGAGATGGGGCGGAGCCGTGGTTTTGATTACGAATATGGTTAGGGCTACGGTGACCCGGATCCGTTTGTGGGCCAAGCGTTTGGTGAATTGGAGCATGGGGTTTATGTGGCCGCGGTAATCGGGTAGGGTACGATTAGGCAGTGAGCTTCATTTTCTTGCGTTTCATCCATGGCGGAAATCAACAAAAGTGTTTGATTTGTGTACTTTGGGTTGTGCTACGTGTGATATTTATATGTGATATAATATAATAATTTTAAAATAAATTTAAAACTTTTATATATGATAGTTTCGTAATCATATTTTCCTCTTCTTTGTATGGATATAAATTAAACGCCATCTCTTACGTAATCTGTAATAAAAATAAGAGGATGAATGCATGCGCTAAGCTCTGCGCAGAAAACTACGTACAAAATGTTTATAATACGTATTTACAATTAAAAAGGAGTTGTAATTTAGTTAAGTGTTAACGTAGTGGTTAATTTTCTCAACTGTTCCACATATTTGAATTTTCATTGGGCTCGACTAATGTTTAGCCATTTCGATGATAAATATTACTCCCTCCGTCTCCCATAAATATGTGGAGAGGGGAGTGACACGCAGTTAAAAAAAAAAATGTTGTAAAATGGAAAAAATAAGATAAAGTAGGAATAAAGTGATAAAGTTAGGTAAAAAGTGAGAAAAGTAGGAATAAAGTAAGGGTGAATAAGTAATTTTAATAAGGAAATCTTTCTATTTAAGGTAGACACATATATCGGGAACGTCTCAAACGAGTAATAACCACATATACAGTAAAACCTCTCAAAAAGAATACTTTATTAAGGAATAAACTCTCTTTAGGAATAAAAATTCATGGTCCCAACTTGGGACCAGTTATAATTTGGAATAAACTCCATATTGTCATAATTCATATTTTTTCAAGTCCCAACATAAAGAAATACACCTCCATTTAGAAATAAATCATAATAATATATATAATTTTACAATAGATTTAATGTATTTGATAAAAAAATGTTGATTTTACTAGATTTAATAGATTACAATAGATTTAATAGATTTAATGTATTTAATATTTAGGAATAAATCATAATTTTACATTTAGGAAGAAAATGTTGATTTGATGTAATTGATAAAAAAAAATGTATTATACATAGTATTTATAGATGAAAAAATTAAAGCAATCAAAAGCAAGTACATGCATCTATGGTGGGTGACTCTTGAGTATTGTCTTTTCATATTACGTGAGTAAATTAGTTCAATTAAGTTCAACACATTACATGTACATGTATCTACTAATTATACCATTATATAATATACATGCATTTAAAAAAACAAAAAAAAAACCTTATAACTCTATTTAGGAATAACCCCCATTTAAGAATATTTTTTTGTGGTCCCAAGGATATGACTATAGAGATGTTTTACTGTATATGGAGAACGGAGGGAGTACAATTTTCTTTTTAGTACAATACATGTAATGTCATATACATACATACTCGATATAACCATATGGTGTGAAGAGGAGGCTTAAGCCCATTCCAACAAAAAAAACATTGATTATCATATACTAACAATTACTACTATATATTTTATGGTATTTTATGCAAATCGTAGTGTAAAAACCTACTTTCATGAAATTTTCTAGGGCACACTTGGGTGAGCCCGGGTGTACTATGTGGCCGTTCAAAAGATTGACACTTTTATTTGTGTAGATTAACATTTTTATGCATAAAGATTGATATTTTTATTCATTAAATAATTATGTTAAAGATTGAAACTTTTATGTATATAGATTGATACTTTTCTGCATAAAGATTGACACTTTGACCCGGCCACACTATGTGACCGACCTCACCTAAGTTTTTGCCAATTTTCTAAATTCTGACTATGCCCCTACTTTCGACCTATTAATTGAAGAAAAAAAGGACATCTTACTATCGTAATTGTAATTTTATGTACAAAATTCGAACATAAATTGGAGTCATAATTATTATCTCCGTCCCATTTCAATTGATGGCCCATAATTTAGATAAAAGATCAAAACGAACTACTAGTATAATTCTGAATAAATGGGCTAAACATAGCTCACTAAGGCCCAAATCAGTATTCTTTCGGCCCGTTTATGAGCCCAATTTCTGTATATAAACCCTTCGTCTAGGGTTTCACCATCTACCTCACACACACCGCACATCCACTTTTCTCTCTCATTATCCCCTACTCCCAGCTAGAATCATGGCGGATAGAGGTGGCGCAGGCGATCGCGGCGGCTTTGGCCGTGGATTCGGAGGCCGCGGACGCGGCGGAGACAGAGGTGGCCGGGGGCGCGGCCGTCGCCCGCGCCGCGAGGCGGAGGAGGAGAAATGGGTCCCCGTCACCAAGCTCGGCCGCTTGGTGAAGGAAGGGAAAATCAAATCCCTTGAGCAAATCTACCTCCATTCCCTCCCAATCAAGGAGTACCAGATCATTGATACCCTAGTCGGCCCGTCGCTGAAGGACGAGGTCATGAAGATTATGCCGGTTCAGAAGCAGACCCGGGCCGGGCAGAGGACCAGGTTCAAGGCCTTCGTCGTCGTCGGCGACAGCAACGGCCACGTCGGCCTCGGAGTGAAGTGCTCGAAGGAGGTGGCGACGGCGATCCGCGGCGCCATCATTCTGGCCAAGCTGTCGGTGATCCCCGTGAGGAGGGGTTACTGGGGTAACAAGATCGGGAAGCCGCACACCGTGCCGTGTAAGGTCACCGGAAAGTGTGGATCCGTCCTGGTGAGGATGGTTCCGGCGCCGCGTGGTTCTGGAATCGTGGCGGCGCGTGTGCCTAAGAAGGTGCTGCAGTTTGCTGGTATTGATGATGTCTTCACCGCTTCCCGTGGATCCACGAAGACTCTCGGCAACTTCGTCAAGGTCCACTCCTTTTTAACTTCTTTGATTGAATTATTTTATGTTAATGTTATTGCCATTTAGTTTCGATATGTTCCAGTGCTCTGGCTGAAGTAGCGTTGTGTTATTGGTTCAATAAGTACAATTTAGAATTGCTCATTTATTGGTTTGTATATGGTTTCTTCTCTTAATGTGGATGGTTTTGCTCTGTGATAGATGTTGTGTGTGTGTATTGTTAATACTGTTTATTTGTTACGATGATAATGAGTATCTGAGCTTGATGAACTTAGTTATGGCTTTGTGGATTATTTGTAGAGACCTATCTTAACTGCTAAAATAATTACTCCCTTCATTTCGCTTAACTTGGCTCATTTGAATAGTGGCTTTTCTGGCACGGTTTTCCACGCTTCTTGATGATGGGTTTTAAAATGGAGTTTTGAAGAATTATTTTTTTTACGGGATACTACGACAGTATCCCGTAAAAAAAATAATTCTTCAAAAATCCATTTTAAAACCCATCATCAAGAAGCGTGGAAAACCGTGCCAGCACAAGTCAAAAAGTTTTGAGCCAAGTTAAGCGAAATGGAGGGAGTATATGCCAATTTTTTTTATTGTTATTTCACTGTAACATGTTCAATTGCTCCTTAATCTATATGAATTAGACTATTTTTAGATATAGGATTGTTTTGGTCTGTAACTGAAGAATTTGGTTTATAATAATTTTTTGTTGCTTGTATTGATGAATATATATTCCTTTCTGCTTCTATCATGGCCGCTCAGCTCCATCTTTTATGCTTTCTTGAATTATATTGCAGTCAAATCTGACAACATTATTCATCATTGTTATCTGTTTACATGAGAAAACGTTGTTTGTTTAATTGTTTTTTTGGATTGAGAGGGTTTTGGTTATCAGGGTGCTTTATTAGTCTCTTAACATAATCTTTTATTTATGTTGATGAATCAAAAGCTCAGTCTTTTATTACACTTGTTGATTATTGAAACTGATTTTAACTTGTTCTGTACAGGCCACGTTTGATTGCTTGTTGAAGACCTATGGCTTCCTAACTCCAGACTTCTGGAAAGAGACTCGATTCTCGAGATCTCCTTACCAGGAATACACTGATCTGTTGGCAAAGCCCACTGGCAAGATTCTACATGTCACTGATGATGTCGAGGCCTGATGTAAGGAAGGAGTTGTTTTTTGTTAGAATGTTTCTTTATAGATTTCGACTTTAAATTTTGTATTTGGTTTGTTTGTTGGATTGCTCTTTTATCTGAAAACGGGTTTTGTTTATCCTGATTTTGTTGGGGTACTTTTGTTTCAAATGCAGAGGATTTCTACTATTATGCTACAATTACTTTTCTTGCTTCTGGAGCTGAGCTTGCATTCTAATAATTCTCCATTGTTTGCTTTCTCGAGTTTGATGATTCGTTTGTTGTGCTTCGAGTTGGTGGTTTACAGTTTTTCTTCGTTACCTGCTTATTTGGAGGACTGAAATAGTTAATGAAGTTCATAATCAACGTTCTTTAAGGATTTCCAACTTAAATCTTCCTCCAAAAGAGTTTTTTGGTTAGATTTCATCTTTTACCTTCTGATATTTGCTGGATTTGTGCAAATTTTGTACTCCCTCTGTTACGTTCAACTAAATACACTTCTTGAATATATGTAAGATATAAAATAATGAAGTGAGACTGGTTGAACGGGATGAAAGGGACGGAGTGAGTGAGTAGTATTTTCATCCTTATTTTGTAGGGCACATTTGTTCTATTATTTATTTTATTTTTTTGGTAAGTAGAATATATTCATTCACCAAATGAGATTGTACATCCACACCATCACAGAAAACACTACATTCGAACATGCCAATATCTAGTTATTAAATATACTGCCTACTTTCTTGTTTGTTCTATTATTTTTACTAATATTTGTCGTAGAAATTGATTAATAGTGGGTATACATTGAGCTTCAGCTATGAAGCTTTTGTTTTTCGTTTAATGTTTAGTGAAGTTCACAATTTTTCACGCATTTAGGAAGATGCTGTATTGTTTCTACTTTTATATCGAACATCATATACGATAAAACAGACAAGAAGTAAAACGTAAAAAAGAGAGATCTACATCTTCACATGAAATGTTGGGCCCATTTGCATTAATAGGCCAAACGGGCTTTAATTTGCTTATTTGGGCCATGGAGCAATAATAATAAGATGCTGGCCCATCTCTCTCTCTCTCTCACACACACACACACTCCTTTTTTAGGTGCTTCCGCTTTAATCAAATATAGAAGTAGGCCAAAAAGCATTTTAAAGCTCAAGATCTGATCTTGATACATTCCACTCCTCTTGGAGTTGATACCTTTTATATATATGTATACACAACCCACTAGTACATATTCTCTTAAGTTTTATATTTAAGTTGTCGTTGAAAGATTTTACCACATTCAAAATAGTTGCGGTCAAATTTTCAAATCAAAATTGACAAGTATGCAATGGGATGGTGAGAATCAAGCTATGACAAACAAAATTATTTTTGGGACCTATCCATTTTCATGAGAAAGCCCATCATTTCATTCTTTACATGTATGAAACCAAATTTTCCACAAAATTATTTTTTTATTGCAGCAAAAATGTTTTTTAATTTTCTTTTTATCATTAAGGCACTATCATCTTGTTTAAAAAACAGCCTCATAGACATAGTACCATTGATAGATCTTACAAAAATAGAAAAACAATTTTTCACGTCAGATTCCTCTAAAATTATCAGCAAAGCTCGAGTTCACTTTTTCTACTTTTACACCCAAGAAAAATTATGAAAAAGCTGTCATGAAACCCACAAAAAAATGGGGACGAGATTTAAAAACTACAAATAGTGCCAAAGCTTTCGAAATGTGAGGAGGCAGCACAAGTACCGGTAACGAGAATTTAATAATTTTCTACTACAAAAGTGACAATTTGTTCATGGGTATGAATCATATGATATTGATAATGCAAAAAATAAAAAATAGTCCCATGTTTGTTTTCATATCCAGACCATTCAAAATTAGCATTAGTTATTTAATGTTTTTTCCTATGAAGTGAGTAGAATATGACCCATCTCTCTCTCTCTCTCTTCCTGCATTTATTATTTGTCCACATGTATATTTTGATTTCTTAGTACTCAGATTTTGAGCTCAGGTGGTTCTGTAGCATCAAAGCATGGCTTCTGGGGATTTTGTTCTCATGTAGAGAATGTTCGAACAACTCTGGAACCATGCCAGCTCGATTCTTGCTTTCGGAATTTCTCTCTCTTTCTTGGATTCTTGATTTTTTTCTGGTAAGATTCTTGCTCTCGTTTCTTGATTTTTTTTTTTTTTTTTTCCAGTGAATAAATTCATGAATTTTGGTGGATTTGATCTCTTTCCGATTCTGGGTGCTCAAAGATGTGATCTTTACTGCATTTTTTTTAACGTCTGACGCTTTCTTGAATTTGATGGGTATCTCGGTTTTTTCATTTGGTAGATAGAGTGGTTTCAATTCTTGCAAGTCGAAGGCTTTAGGAATTTGTTTGGTACTGCTAATTAAAGGGGGTTTTAGGATTTGTGTTCCGAGGAAGTTAAATTAAGGTTGTTGTGAAGAGAGAGAGATAGAGAGAAAGAGAAAGAGAGGGCGATATAGACGAGGCTATTGAATGGTAGCTAAGAGAATGGGATCTCATGGGGGTGATGGTAACAGCTCTGTGAAAACCCAAAACCAAAACCCGGACCCGAAATCGAACCAATTAACTAGACAAGGTTCTGTATACAGCCTCACTCTTGATGAAGTGCAGAATCATTTAGGGGATTTGGGAAAACCTTTCAGTAGCATGAATCTTGATGAACTTCTCAAGACTGTTTTGACAGTTGAGGCTAATAATCACACAGCAGAAGGGGATGTGTGTGAGCAATCTGCGCCTGCAACGGCCTCGTCTCTGAGTAGACAGTCGAGTGTTTCTCTCTCTAAGGATCTGAGCAAGAAAACTGTTGATGAAGTGTGGCAAGATATACAGCTAGAGTCGAAAAGGAGCAGTCTTGATAGGAATGCTACTCTTGGGGAAATGACGTTGGAGGATTTCTTGGTTAAGGCTGGAATAGTTGCTGAGTCAGCACCAGAGAAGAAGAATCCCGCGCCGGTTTCAGGCGGGGCTGATTTGATGGGATTGCCTCAGCAAACTCCATGGATGAGCTACCCAATTCCTGCAGTTGCTGCTCCTCAGCAACAACAGAATATGATGCCTGTTTACAGCCATGGAATCCAGCAGCCGATTCCTTCTGTGTTGGAAACTGCTTACAACGAAAATCAAATGATGGCTTCTTCTTCACCATTGATGGGCACTTTGTCAGATACTCAGACTACGAGAAGAAAGAGGGTTGCACCGGAGGGTGTAGCTGAGAAGGGTGTTGAGAGAAGGCAGAAGAGAATGATCAAGAATCGAGAATCTGCAGCACGTTCACGGGCTAGGAAGCAGGTGCTTTTTGGTTTTATATTTGATGAATGTATTTGTTTATTGTATATATATTTGTATTTTATTTATTTGTTGATGTGTAGGCCTACACCCATGAACTGGAAAACAAAGTCTCTCGCCTCGAGGAGGAGAATGAAATGCTCAAGAAACAACAGGTTGGCTTTTGCTCCTCTATACTCGACACCCTCTTTTTTTTTTTTTTTTTATCTCTGTGTAATTATAAATCACTTTAGTTCATTTCTTGCTAATTACATATCCATGAGTGGAATTAGTAATGATGTTCAAATTCGATAGCTCAAACTACCATTACTTCACCTTTGTTTGCCACTCAATTTGTTGGCTTCTGATACAGTGAATGCATGATATTAGTTACTCTCTTTTTTTTTCTTTTTTTTTCTTTTTCTTTTTTTCTGAAGAGTGGATTCACAATTTGCACCTGTTGTCTCCTCATGTTCTTAATCTGTAGAATCTGTAGCTGATGATTGTCACTCTCATGATTAGTTTCTGTTACGCTGTTGACTATAGTCATCTTAAATAATTGTAGATTGCTTAGCTTAAGGTAATTTTATCTATGAGTAGATTGAAATTCTATTTAATATTTATTTATGTGTGGCTATAATTTAAGGAGAATAATCGTTCAGCCTTATGACATCCATAATATTTGATCAAATGAAGCTGATATGTTTACGGCCTAGCATGAAGTGCATAATCTGAAAAACATTATGGTTAATGCTCATCGTATATATAAGAAATCAGAAATAATCGTCTTAATAGAATCTGTCGAGTAGATTTTAGGGGCTACATAATCGGCCCTCATTTCTGAACATTGATAGCTGAGCTGTTTTAAGGAATAAAAGAAAGCGATCAACTTTGGTAAAAGTATACTCTTTTCGACTGGAAGTTAGTGGTTTTAATGAGTTTCCATGTTAAATTTACTTTTATTAGCGTACCAGGATCACCTGCATAAGATTTACGATACAAATTGGTGACTGCTTAATTTTGTATTTTCATCTCTGACTGCTTACTGGAAATGTCTTCATATGATACTGGTTTTTATTCTACTCGGTGGCTATCATTAAACCTATCCAGCATGTCTTCCATTCTAATTGCTGGGATTCGAGGAAGAAATCATGTCGGACCTATTGATGTTGGAAAAGCTTTCTTTCTCCTCTCTAAAAATTCACACCAAAATGTAAATTTAATCAAGTTCCTAAAGAAGTCTTTTTATTCTTGGTTATATTACTCCTTATCGTATGAGAAGCCTTGTTATGCTTCGTCAACATTTTATTTCTATATCGAAGATTTGACCTTAAAACTTTGTTTTTGCTTGGCATCATTATTCACCATTTTAGCTAAACATTTTGAAATTCTTCTATTCCTGAGATTAAAAGTAGGTGCAGGGATCAATAATAGTATTTTTTTTCTATTTCTCTGTCTTAACACATAAAAGAAGACAGAAGTTCAAAAGAACTTCTGAAATTTAAATTTAAGACTTTTTTGTTCCAAGTAATCCACATTTTGTTTGTAAATTTCATGTTTAATTGTTTCAAAAAAAAAGAAAAAAGTAAAAAAAAAGAAAAGAAAAGAAAAGATGTTCTGATTTTCTGAACCAAGAACAGTACAAATTTTTTAAGATGAGTAGTAACATTATATGCAAGAAAGCCTGTACGTAATTTGTTTGTCCTTTTACATTATTTCGATCCAAATCTTTCATAACTATGAAACAGAGTTCCTATTTAGTTTTTATGGTAGCAAACGCTCCATCTCTACAGTGTTAACTTTTCTCTTCAGACCACCTTTGCAAGTTAAATAACTAGTTCTTGAAAAGTCGATTTTACACCCTGCAAAAATTAATGCTGCATACCTTTAAACACATAGATGGATTAAACATATTTCAGCTCTCTTTTCTTTCCTCACTTTTTTCTTTTCTTTTTGGAACATTACATCTGCATTCAAAATATGAGATGGAGTTTACCATGCATTGAAGCTTAGTTTTATTTCACTAATTGCTCCATAATACCTTGTGAAATATAGTTTGAAATTCGGAAACTCTTAGATGAAGCCATCACGCATTTGACTTGTCACCACCAATCTTTCCTTCCCTTTACGATACAGAACCAACAGATACATGAAGTAAATTTCAAGTTGTAGAAAAAGCTCCAAGTTTCCATTTCTGGCATGTGTACTATTATCAACTTATCATGGCTTCATGACTGTACATGCTCCATCTCCGTGAACAGAAACGAGCTACAAGCAGTAGAAATGCAGCACACGACCAAATATTTTCACCTATACATTTTTTAGACTATATGTCTTCGTTCCGTATTTCTATTCATTTCCTCAAATTTTGCAGGAATGGGAGAAGGTGCTGCCTACTATACCACCACCACAGCCAAAGTTTCAACTGCGCCGAACGAGCTCAGCCCCCATCTGAGAGTAATGTAGATTGATCTCTCCTTTCGTTTCTTTTTCCTTTATAGTTGAGATTTAGTTAGTCTTAGTTTTTTTTTTTTCCCTTTTCTTTTCTTTTTTGTCCTCGTCTCTAGATAAAAGACAGCTTAATGATAATTTTGTATGTACATTTTTATAGTATGAAGCAACCTGGGATTATATGAAACCTCGTGATGATTTGAGTTATAGTTTACAATGAATCTTTGTTCCTCCATAATTTTGATATATTATTGGTGGTTCTTGATTTTAATCACAATTAAATGTTTTCGTGGTGATTGTTGTGATTCAATTATTTTAGCAAAATTGTTGTCAATATAGCGGGCAATTTATTTAGTTACCAAATTATATTTTTTCTCAATCTTGGGAACAATGTATGGGCTCAATTCTAGCCAATGAAGTTCTGTCAAAATCTTTTAAACTAATTATATTCTACATATAAATGTATAGTATTTTTTATTTGT
This sequence comes from Mentha longifolia, assembly GCA_001642375.2. Taxonomy (NCBI): domain Eukaryota; kingdom Viridiplantae; phylum Streptophyta; class Magnoliopsida; order Lamiales; family Lamiaceae; genus Mentha; species Mentha longifolia. The sequence continues at coordinate 15,419,671 of CM038112.1, forward strand.
TTTTTCTCTTTTCTTTTTTTTAGATAAAAACGTAATCGTGGTATAAGGATGAAGCCATTGGTTGAATCTTATATAAAGTTATAAATTGAAACACTAAAAAATACTAGTTAATTTGCAGCTCAAAAAGTTGATTGAGATGAACACGTATCAACTTCAAGAGTAAATTTGTTAATGACGAGTTCAGTTAATTGTAATTTAATTATCTAAAGTCACTATAATACAAAAAATAGTACATGATTAAAATTCTGTAGCAAGAATCAATAAAAAAGGGTTAAGAAACATCAATTGGTAAGGAAGAACTATTCCTCCCATAATGAAGAATATTATTCGTTTTAGGCGAAGTAAATCAGTAATACTATATATATATATATATATATATATGGTTTGATTCTGGTGAAAACTCCCCTTAGTATAGAAACTAGAAACTTTTCTAGTCCATAGATAAAGGGAAAATAGAGGGCTGAGATGCATACACGTGGATGAAGGATGGAATAAATAATTTTATTATAAGCAATTTTTAGTGCTAAATGAGGGTATTAGTGTCATCTAAAAATCTGCACAACTCGTATGCCTATATTAGCGCCGATATATTTGGAATCTAAATAACTCATTTATTTATAAAATTGATTATAAATACCAAAAGTTATTTTGCTATAGGCCAGCGTAAGCTTATGCATCTCAATAATGAAATTATGAGGATTGTTTAATTTTAATTGTTATTTTTTTGTGTAACCAATAATGCACCACATATATTTCTTTCTGCATATTCCATTAAATTGTTATGCATTTTTAGATATATTATCATGCACTCACTTGTATTAATATGATTCATTATATCATGCATCCGTAGTTATAAATTTAATTTTTTTTTATCATGCATTTACTTGATAAGGTAATGCATATTTTGCTATCAGTAAATTATTGGTATCAACTTACAATGATAATGCACCACATATATTTATTTATGCATATTCCATTAAATTGTTATGCATTTTTAGATATATTATCATGCACTCACTTGTATCAATATTATTTATTTATGTCATGCATCCGTAGTTATAAATTAATTTTTTTTTTTATCATGCATTTACTTGATAAGGTAATGCATATTTTGCTATCAATAAATTATTGATATCAACTTACAATGATATTGCATATTGGTTACAATATGTTGCATAAACACTTTTATCCAATGCATAATAATTTTGTTTACTCGTGTAGGTAGAATAAATTAAAGTTTCAATGTGTGTCAAAATGCATTGCTTTATCATTTGTTATGCATATGTTTCTATTTCATTATGCATTATTTCGATAGGATCATGTAATGTTTGTTTAGCCATAATGTATTTTTTAGATAATTTATGCATTAAATTGTATAATAATATACACAGCTAATACATTCTCGGAAAAAAAATTACACGAACTAAAAAATTCTCTTGGTATTAATGTTTTTACAAAATTATATATTTTACAAAATTATACAACATATGAGCGATGAAAAATTAAACAATCATCGGTGAAAATTAAACCCTAATTGGAGAAATTAAACCCTAGACGATAAAAACTAAACCCTAGTTAGAGAAACTAAACCCTAGAGGGGAAAACTAAACCCTAGTTGGGGAAACTAAACCCTAGAGGGGAAAACTAAACCCTAAAACCCCAGTTAGAAATATAAACCCTAGTTGAAAATCTAAACTTATACCTTAAAGCCTATACCCTATATTTCATTTGATAGTGCATATTTGGTTAAATCACATGCATATTTTAACTACATATACATTCTGGACAAAAAAAAAAAAAAAGAATAATTATTTTGAAATATATTCTACTTTTAATGTTGCATATTCTTCAATATTCTTATGCACGTTCTTTTATATTCTTATGCATATCATAAACAAAAGAGAAATAAGAATAATTTTGAGAATGCATTATGTACTTACGACAATGCCTAATCAATTTATTAACAATATATGCATTTTTTTTTCATCAATATGCATATTCTAAAAAAAATATAATATACAAATAATTTTGAAAATGCATATACAATCTATAATTATTCATAATTAAGGATGCACAATGTGCATTTTCCATTATGCATATTCTTTTAGATATTGTTCATATTTGTACTGTGAATTATTAAAAAAGAATACTCCAATTTAAAATTAAGAAGATATCCACCAATTTAAGATTTTATTGAACAATTTTAAGAAAGCATGTATTAATGAAATCCCATGAAACAAGGAGTCCATCGGTTACTTTATTTACTAAAAGACATAATTGTCCTAATTAGTAAGTAAAATAATCATTATATTGTCCAAAAATATTAATCTGCCAAAATTTTCTAACCATTCGATGATCTAAATCTAGGGCCCATAAAAGTTTCTAAGTTTCACCAAATAATTAATTTTCACTTGATCTCTTCCCTATATATATATATATATCATGATCTTAATCTTAATTAGTAGCATATTAGATGTCGTATCAGAACTCTATGCTTATTTTAGGCTGTAAAAAAGAAAATGTGATAATGTTTGCAATAGTAGAAGATTCACACTTGTATTTCTCTGATTATCAAGATAACAAAGGGTAGTTTCTTTAATACTATCTAAATATTAGTCGGCATATAATTTTTAACAGATTTTAGTCCTAATCTAAATACTAAATCTGCATTGGCTTTATTCAAAGGTATAGTTGTAATGGCTAACAATTCTCATATCTGAAGTCTGATGAGATTCTGAGGATTCTTGGAAGTAAAAACCTTCTTATTTATGTGTTGAAATCTCAAGAAACCTTAAACTGCATCAACTTCTTGAAAGAAGTATTGCTATTTAGGGGCAAAACATACTTGCCTATTGTCCAAATGTAGCTTTCAAGTCACTTTACCAGGAAAAATGGTTTCTTTCACTTATCTCCTCTGATTGCCTTCCTCAAAAGCAACATTTGATCAAACACCACAAGCAAAGAAGTCTGTCTCCATAAATAGTGCCCAATTTTTCATAACCCCTCACCTAAACATTCAACTCCAAATCTTGAAACTGATTTGTAATCACCCCTCACCAAAACATTCAACTCCAAACATTCATATGGAGAAAGGGAAGAAGTTGGCACTTCTTGTAGGGTGCAACTACCCAAATACCCCCAACGAGCTCCACGGATGCCACAACGACGTTCTTGCCATGCGCGAGGCTCTCATAACTAGATTCGGGTTCGACAAATATCATATTGAGCTAATCATAGACAAGCCTAATAGCCCCATAATGCCCACAGGAGCCAACATCAAGAAAGCACTAAATAGTATGGTTGATCAAGCTCAAGAAGGCGACGTCTTGTTCTTCCACTACTCGGGCCATGGGACTTTGATCAAACCTCACAATTTATTCGAGAGAGAGGAAGAAGCCATTGTACCTTGTGACTTCAATCTCATCACCAGTTAGTAGTTCTTCCCCTATTTCTCATACAAATTTGATCAAATGATATGTACTTACCTTAGGTTTCTTGATAGGTCTGGACTTCAGGCAGATTGTGAATCGCGTTCCTAAAGGAGCAACTTTCACCATCTTCTCCGATTCTTGCCACAGTGGAGGCCTAATCGACAAAGAAACAGAACAAATAGGCCCTTCTTCCTCCCCAGAGTCCTCCATTGCTGCAACTTACCACAAACTCAAAGCGATTCCTTTCCAATCAATACTTCAGTATTTCACTTCTTTGACCTGCAAAATCGACACAGATATAGGCACACATTTGCTTGAAGTGTTTGGAGCAGATGCTAGCCTCATGTTTCACCAGGGGGTCGAGCCCTTGAGCAAGCCATTGAAGGAGGATGAAGGGATCTTGCTCAGCGGCTGTGAGAAAAATGAGACGTCTGCTGACATAACGATCATGGAGAATGGAGGGAAACCATGTGGAGCATTTAGCAATGCTGTTCAAACAGTATTGAAGGAGAATCATGGCCCTTTAAGCAATAGGGAAATTGTGATGTTAGCTAGAAAGATTCTGATGCAGCAGCACTTTAGCAATCAACATCCATGCCTGTACTGCAGTGAAGAGAATGCTGATGCAGTTTTCTTGAGCTCACCACATAAGCCGAGTCAAAATAATGCATGTAAAATCTTTATTTGAAAGTAAAATAATGTATTAAAATATATGGGCAATAAGTGAATCTTGCTTAAAGGTATTCTAAAATTGACACCATCATCCCCTAAATTTAAGGTAATTCTAACTTATATAGTTTGCCTCTTCTTGCTACAACATTTAAGAATCAATTCTCCTCATAAGAATCAATTCTCAGAAGTTATATGTAATGAGTGAATGAAATAGAACATAAATTTGGATATAAGAGAATACTGAAACAACATATCTTATTCGATTACAACTGCCCACAAGTTAAAATTACCATTATGAAACATCACACACAAATATATATGACCAAGAAAACTCATTGTTGCAATGAATCTGTACAAATTAAATTGTATTCTATAGTGTGAAATGAAAGAGAAGTGTATTGACAGAACTGTGGCATTATAAATCTTTTTTACAAAGGGTGCATTGCTCCTTGAGGAATGACTGCAGGAGGCAGCAAAGGCTCATGAAAAGTAGAGAAAGAAACTAATGTAGATCTTTCCAAACATGAAAATCAGTAGTATTATCATGGTAATCTACAACTGAATCTTGGCACCCTAACATAAACATGCTCCGAATAGTATCTACATTCATCAAAGCATGTGCAGAGCCACTAGGACTAGCTACTACCGCAACTTCATCTGTATCAACTGTTACCTCAGAGTATCCATTTGCCAGTTCTTTGTTTTCCAGCTGCAGATCAAACATCAAAGTTTATAACTACCAGCCCGAAACTAGACAAGATGAAATCAGAGATAAACACCATCAATCAACATTTCCGAATGACATGTCAAATAATTGGAAGCAAAACTTCACAAAAGGGGATGCTGTCTGTATTAAGAAATAGGCTAGCATGCTAACTATCGTCTGTACCCTTTTCTTCGCATCAGGAAGAACTCCTGAAGTCCTTCTAACCAGTGTTTACCCATTCCCTCTCATCCTAAAAATTTGGCGGGCATTCTAAAACTTGTATTATTTGGAGTGAAAAGTGCTGTTCACGTAATAAAAACTTTTAGGCAGCTTACTAAGGTACAATTACTTGACGTTAATTGTTCACACCAGCTAGTAAAAACTTTATATCGATTGGTTCCATGTCAAGGTATAATATAACAAGGGAATACATACTCTGAGCACAGTTTTAGCTCCCCATATCACAAATGTCTCATTACAAGAGCGGTGTCTGTGGTTTCCTCTCAGAGTTCCGGGTCTGATCTCACCCACATGAACTGAAGCACAAGAAACTGCTCCACCTGAAATTACAGAACGCCTCAATGAAAAACTATATAACGCAGGATATCTCATGACTGATTTACCATCATTCAAATTACAATCACACACTAAAATTCTTAACCGATGCTCAGAGCATCCACCAACTATGAATTACAATGGCCGGAAAGAAACAATCTCAGAGTATCATCTGCTGCTGCTTAAATTAGAGTGGCATCAGAAGATCAAACGCACAGCCTTTCCAAAATCAAAAAGAAAAGGCACATTCGATTGGTGCACATTACGCAACGAAAGTAGTACATTACCCTCTCTTCCAACATTGCTACACATACCTAAAAAAATCCCTCCAATTTTCATCCACCCAAGACAAAATGCTCGGACGCAAATTAACAAAACCCACAGCCACATTTATACAGAATCACAAAATCAAAACAATATTTAACAATAATAACGGAAAACGACCTGAAATGCCAAATTCCCGAGCAACTGAAATGGGATCAATCATCCAGCCACGCTTATCCTTCATCGCGGGAGACGAAACCGAGGAGAATTTCACAACATTTCCACTAGAATCCTTCGTGTAACCGCCGTTGTCGTCATTCACAGTATAAGTGGATTGACGAAACTGTGGATTACTGTGACGGTGCTGCAATCTGAGCGAAACCCATGCCAGAAGACAAAAGATTGAGAGCAGAAACGGGAAGGCGTGGGGTTTCCTGAGGAAAATCTTGAGCGAATTCAAACGGGTCGATGCTGTTGGTGGGGTTTGGGGCTGGAACTGCGGAATCGAGTTCAGAACCGGGTCCGTTATCGGGAGCGGGTACGAGGAATACGATGGTCTTCTAGGGTTCGCCATTGATGTCAGCTTCGAGAATTCGAAGAGCTAATTTCTTAGCTGAAATTTCATGATTGCTCTGATGGTTTTTTGTTGCACTGTTTTTCTTGCATTTTGATTTGGGTTTTGTTTAGTGATGTTCTTCTCTTTTTGGGGCTCTAAACGAAATAATAAAACTTACGGGGCCGAAATGCAATTAATCTTTACGTTTTATGTTTTACGTTTGTTATTTTCACTATCAACCGCCCTACAATTACGAAGCCCGGCCCGAGAAAAATGAGCTTCAGGCCTGTGGCCCAAGTTAAGTTTTATTGAAAGGGCCCACAAATTGTGTTTGAACTGGGCCGTATCTCAATTAGGCCCGAATAATTTTGGGCCGGGCCCGTTTTGGCAGCTAATATCACTGGAATAGGATATATTGAAGATTGACTTGTAGCATGTAACTTTTTTTTTAATTGAAAAGGAAATAATAATTCACTATCCAAGATTAGTGAAATTCAGAATTACAGCACGTGCGATATTGCTGGAAGCACGTGACTGAAGCATGAGTATTCATATACCTTTTCTCCTATTCACAGCTCAATCATTATTCCATAAGCTTTAAAGCCTACTGGGCTGATGTACAATAAAAACTGCTCCATCTACAACCTTATCAGCTTAAGAGACTTTCAGTGTCACGAGCCAAAACCGAACGCTCGTCGTCTTCAGGGAGGGTGAGACACGGCCTGAAGGTCGAAACGAGGCCCGCGAACTCGACCACGTTTAACATGAAAAAAACTAGGTGAACGCCTGCATTGTAATGACATGAACTCACTGTCAAATGCTATTAGTAGATGATTTTGTGATGAAAATGTGTTTTGTTTCTCACAATATATGTACCTGGTAAGAAGTCTGCATTTAAACGGGTTTGAGCGTACGACAGTCTGAAGATGTCGAAGACGAGACACTTATGTTAAAATGTGTACGTGGAAAATATGACTACTATACGTCTATAGAGCGTAATATCAAGAAAATTGCTAGTGAAAGAACGTATAGTCGGATGAAGAATGTGCAGAGGAATCGAGTGGCGGAGAAGATGAAAATGTATAGTTGAGGAATAAAACTCACAGAGAGCCTCCAGCTGCAGGGCCAATGGCTTTACAAAGAGACATAGCGGTCATGGATATGCCATTTGCAGCTCCTCTTCTCTCTTTCGACTGGGAACGAGACACCACATGGATTTGTAAATTCGTAATGCAGTTCGTTTTTTGAATATGTGAAATTGAAATTTTAACAAGAAGAAATCGGAACTGACCACAGCTCTATTCTGAAGAACTAATAGACCCGTCGTGATGGAAATCTGTTTGTGTTCGTCGTGAATCAGTCGAAAAATATGGGGGAAAAAAAGAGAGGTAGATGAGATGAAGGCATCAGATATCAATGGATAACGCTAACTTGAATAGAAACTGATGTAAGGGGAACTCACAGAGAGTACATTCTTCAACATCGAAGCGGAATTAAGCAGCAACAAGAGAATCCAACCCGATAAATTAGCTAAAAATGGGTATGCTGTTAGCAATGGTATAGTAATGACCTGCAAAGAGATTAATTGATCGACAAACATTAGAATGAAATAAAAGAAAAATGGATCACAAATAATAGAAATACGAGTTTTAGAGGAACATTACAGCGCCTACATGAGAAACCACGATGGGTCCAAGTATCCTCTCGATCCACGTATATACAGAGAGCTGAAAGATTAGCATACCAACCCCTGGTGATCAAAGTATAATCAAATCAGATACATTAAAATTCAGTATGTATAGCATAGTCATTATGCGTGTAACCACATAAACGATAAAAACACGGATATTTCCCCATGATAAGCTCTGCATGGAATTGCTTCGTTTCAAGAATACCTGTGATCGAAAGAACTTCACCAACATCTGCTGAGTTGAAATTCAATCCTCCCAGCCTCTTTGGGCTGACAGCCCACAACGAGAATATCTAGAGAAAAATATAATAATATTACTAAATATTTAAGCAGCAATAGATGAGAATTCTATAGTTTGACAATCTAACCAAATATGTGTGGTGTTTGCTTTCATTAGATTATTATTATCAAAATAATTCTTTGTTGTATACCTCGCTGTAGGCCATATCATGAAGTTGGAAAATGCAGTAGACCATAATAGCAGACATCAAGGGCCAATTTCTTAAGAGGCTTTTTCGAGAGACGGAGTTTCTGAGCTCAGAAACTTCCACCTCCTTCGACTGAATGAACTCATAAGTATCGTCCTCTGTTGCAGCTTTCCGTGACAGAGAATCTCGGGCTACATTTTCTTTATTATGGGTGTGAATAGTTTCCTGCAATTATTCATATTTTTGAAAACATAGTGAGGATAAAACTGTCCCAAGCAAACGTTGGAGTCTCTTCAAAAAGAAGACGAAGGAGATGGAATAGGAGATAAACATACAGGAAGCCAGAAGCAGAGGATAAATGCCACCAAAGCAAAGAGTGAGATCACGAGACAAGGTAAAAGGTACGGAAACCTGCCATTAATATCAATGAACTAATCAGTTAGGACCTTAAAATCACTTAGATGAATTGAAATGAATTAGGAAAATTGGCTTACCTTCCAAATACAGATTTTTGAGAGAAGATGTCTGGATATTTTTCTGCAGGCTAAAATTATACTAGTCAATTAAGCAATGATTTCCTGTATACACGAATGTTGAATGATAAAGCAGTAAAGAGAAAATTCGATACTTCAGTCGAATTTGGACTGGAAAAACTCCGAAAAAGAAGTACATCCAGATCATCATAAACATAGTGCAAGCTCCTAAGACATGACTAATATTGTATATTTTTTTTGAAGTATTTGTCATGCACCAACTCTGTCGAATATCTGCAGTTTCCTGGAGTGCCACACTAGAAATTACCTGTGCAAGTAAACCTCCCACAGCTGGACCAATGACCAAGCCTATGCCCCAAGATGTGCTAATCTACAACAAATCGAAATAATAAATATTAAAAACAAAATAAGACCAACTTATTATATATCAACGAAAAAGAAGAAGGATCAAAAGCCTCACAACTGACATCCCCAAAGCTTGGTGCTCTTTACGACAAATTTCAGAAGCATACGCCTGAGTCAATTGGAAATTCGGAAAATGAATAATTAGTAGTAGCTCTCAAGAAATTATTTAGCCAATCTAGCAAACTTGCATGACAATAATAATCTCCACGGACATCTTAAAATGCCAAGAAACATACTTCTTTGAATATGAAATGAACATAAAAAATAGTTATATTACAAAAAAAGTTTTGGATCAATGTACCCTTAAAGGTCCTAGCGTTCCACATAAACTTCCAAGAAAGAATCTTGTAAGAAGGGCCATCCAAAAGTTTACACTAACACCAAAGAGTGCGTTGAATATGACACTGAAAAGGTTAACCAAAATAATGATACAGAGGAAATGTGAAAAGAGTACTTAAAATCAGTATTTAGATGAGAAGAGATATGAATACCCACACTATGAATGTGCCGAACATTATTACTGGTTTCCGACCATATTTATCAGCTATTATCCCCCAGAGAAGAGAAGTCAGAGCTCTCCCAAGCATGAATGACGATCCTTTGATAAAATATCAGCTACATGTTACTTAACAACTATAAAAGTCGACTAGTATACTATACAACAACGTTTAAAAGAGACCAACCAACATATCCAGCATAGTAACTTATGTCTTCCTCTTTCTCTGCAATGTGAAGATCTCTAATCTGCAGTAGATAGGTAAAATGCTACTTCATAAATATGATTTATTAAAATGTTATTGTCTATTACACTATAAAAATTGAAAGATAGCATTTCAAGGTTAAGGCACAGCATTACCATAAAATATAGGAAAGGGAAAAGAGATGATATAGGCAGAGCTGTCAATGACACCATAAGATATATCATTAGAGTACAGTAAACGAATGTAAAATCAACAATGTAAACATGTAAAATACTAACATATAAGAATAGATCAAACTAAAAAAAATGGCAAAACAAGTTCCTACTGTTTGACAAGCTAGAGTGTAACTTGTGAAAATTTTAAGGTAAATATATCAGGGATTTAGCAAAAATCAACTTCGGCCAATTCCATCCTCACAGTTTTCAGGCAAAACCATCTCCAAAGAAATTTACACTTAACAAAGCCTTATTCCCACTTATCCTCTGCTGATTATAACTTATTACAAATTTTCTTACTTCCTATATTTTTTTAGAAAGTAAATTCCTATATTTTTTTCAACAATACTATTCCAATTAAATTGCCAAGTTATGATAGCATCAATAGAAATAAAAATTAAATAAAAGTAAATTAAACTACCAATTAAATTCATAATAAAACGGGTTACAAATATTTTTTTTTAAGATACTGGAAATGACTCTTCAGTCTTCACTCCAAATTTTGCTACTACTAATCTGTACCAGATAATTTAAAACCATTCAAAGAATTAAAGAGTTGGTTGGTGGTAGGAGAAGGCAATGAATCAATGTCCCGTTTTCACACACAATTGAAAATCAAGAAAATGACGAACAAAAGAAAAAGTACATAACTTTTTGATTTTTCTTGACTTCCAAAAGAGAGATACAAATTGCCCCTCATGTCATTGTAATGCATTATGAACTTCTAGTGAAGGCCAGAACTCGTCATCATATCATTAAAAATTAAGCCAAATCACATCAACTTCACCAAGATGACCCACAAATCAAAATCAAACCTTTAAAAAAAAATCAAAGACAAAAATTGCGAAAATAATCCTAAACATTCAATCTTTTCTCCCAGAGGAAGCTGCAAAATACTGATACTGAACCCCAAAACCAAATCAAAGCAAACCCAGCAAAATTCAAGAACGCCAAAGTTCAGCAGTAATCATCTGAAACAAAAAAAAACTGCAGTAATCATAACTACCAAAAAGAAATTCAAGAACTGTGTGTTGTTGAATAATAGTGAATACCCACCTGCAGCAAGACTTACAACCCAGACCAAAATCAAAAGCTTGAACGGAATCCCATCATCGGATTCCTTCTTTCGTTCAATCTTGCACGCCGCGCAGTTCGCGTGGTACTCTAGTTTCTCGATCAGCGGCGCTCCATTTTCCGCCATTTTCTCATTCATAACTCGAACTGCTCCACTACATTTTTAATCGAATTTTGTAGGTGGCTTAACCCCTGTAATAATAAATTCATGGAAGAAGCTGGCACAATCTACGTGGATATTGTTTGTTGATGCCTGCCTTATTTTCCTCGAGTTGGAGTATTTTCCACAATACAGTACCTATATTTTTGCAATATTTAGGGTTAAATATACATTATATGGCCGAAACTTTCGTCGCATAGAATTTATAGATCACACAAAGCATAAATTCAATTCCATAAACATCGATACTCGATTATCAAAAATCATAGGAATACCTGAATCCATTGAGATTGAATTACTGGATGCGGAATACCTTCAATAACAATCTCGAATCACGAACACAAACCACAAACACGAACAAAGTTGGTATTATGGTCTTCCTCAACTAAATCACCATCTCGAATCACGAACACAAACCACAAACACGAACAAAGTTGGTATTATGGTTTTCCTCAACTAAATCACCGTATGGGCCTTATGTTTTCTTCCAGATGGGGAGAAGATAAACTTTGTTCGATTTAGTGTATTGGGGACCATAACCAGAGACTCTTTATATACTAGTGAATTAGGTTACCCATAAACACCTAATTGGACTAGTATTAGGTATCCACTCATAAGCCCATATCAATTACATAGCTCATGGACTAATACTAAATTAGATCACTTAATTAAGTCCATCAATAATAAATAGTCAATATAATTGCAATAATAATATGTTGCCCACAAAATAGATTAATAGAAAATAAATTTTCTAACAATCTCCCACTTGGGCTACATATTATTCCCAAAATCAATTATATCAAGGAATTCCTTAGTTGCGCAACTTTATGCTATTTATTTACAGACTATGCCTTAACAATCTGGTTCATCTCATATACTAGAAATGAAACTACCGCGACATTCACCACATTAAAAATCGTTGCTCAACCCCGATAATTACCATAACTAATATATTCAACGACATAGATCAAATATGGTGAGTAGCATGGAAATTACATGTAATGTGACCTCTAGCATGTCTATTTCCAACTGGTCCTACTTTAGTTCTTAATGAGATCAATTCATAAATGTAATGTAAAACATCACAAAAGGATAACTTAACTGAATTCAAAATGAAATCAAAACCATCATCTTATATTCTGCAGAAAACTGAACAAACTAAAACAAGTGTATCACATAGAACAAAAACTCCCACTAAACTAAGGCAATGTTACAAACAACACCCATATGAGCAGTATGCTCCTGAAAGACCTTCGGTGTTAATGCCTTAGTTAGAGGATCCGCTAGCATTTCATTTGTTCCTATGTGCACTATAGAAATCTGTTCATTTTGAACTCTCTCCTTTACAACAAGATACTTGATGTCGATAAATTTTGACTTTGTAGCACTTCTATTGTTGTTGGAGTAAAACACGGCTGAATTATTATCACAATAAATCCTCAACGGTCTTTCTATATTATCGACCACCCGCAGTCTTGTGACAAAGTTCCGTAACCATAAAGCATGATCAGATGCCTCGTAACAAGCGATGAACTATGCCGCCATGGTAGAAGAAGCTACAAGAGTCTATTTTGCAGACTTCCAGGAAATAGCTCCTCCTGCCAACGTAAACACATACACTGATGTGGAACGCATGCTATCTTGACATCCAGCAAAATCGGAATCTGAGTACCCAATGATCTCCAAATTCTCTGATCTCCGATGAGTGAGCATGTAATCCATTGTTCTCTTCAAATAACTCATTACGCATTTGGCTGCTCTCCAATGTTGCTCTCCCGGATTGCTCAAATATCTACCCAAAACTCCCACTATAAAAGCTATATCTAGACGAGTACAAACTTGAGCATACATAAGACTTCCTACTGCCGAAGCATATGGAATCTTTTGCATCTTACTCTTCTCAAGGTCATTATTGGGGCACTGATTGAGACTAAACTTGTCTCCCTTAGCCACAGGGGTATCCAAAGGTTTACAATCTTTCATGCCGAATCTTCCTAAGACCATATCGATATAGCTCTTTTGTGACAATCCAAGAATGCCTCGAGAACGATCTCGTAGTATTTGGATCCCTAATACAAAAGAGGCGTCACCAAGATCTTTTATCTCAAATTTCTTCTTGAGAAAACTCTTGGTTTCGTGCAATAAGCTTATATCGTTGCTCGCAAGAAGAATGTCATCGACATATAATATCAAGAAAATGTATTTACTCCCACTGAGCTTGTAGTATACACAATCATCAACGACATTTGCCTCAAAACCGTAAGAGGTAATGACTTGATCAAACTTGTGATTCCATTGACGAGATGCCTGCTTGAGACCATAGATGGACTTCTTTAGTTTGCAAACCTTAGACTTTGAATCTCCAGATACAAAGTTTTCCGGTTGCACCATATAAATCGTTTTCTCAATGTCTCCATTGAGAAACGCAGTCTTAACGTCCATCTGGTGTAGCTCTAAATCAAAATGAGCCACAAGTGCCATTATAGTCCTAAAAGAGTCTTTCGACAAAATTGGAGAGAAAGTCTCTTTATAGTCAATGCCTTCTCTTTGAGTGAATCCTTTCGCGACTAGACGAGCTTTATATCTTTCGACATTGCCTTTTGAATCCCTTTTGGTTTTAAATATCCATTTGCAACCAATAGGTTTCGCACCTTTAGGCAATTCGACTAGATCCCAAATGTCATTGTCACTCATAGATTTCATCTCCTCCTTCATGGCATCAATCCACTTTTGAGAGTTAGAACTACGCGTAGCTTGTCCAAAGGTGACCGGGTCATCCTCTGTCAAACCAATGGCATCCTCATGTTCTTGAAGAAATACTATATAATCATCCGAAATTGCATTTCTTCTCTCTCTAGTGGATCTCCTTAATGGCACCTCTTGAGGTTGTGTCGTATCTTGAGGTTGTTGAGTTTGAACTTCAGGTGAAGGAAGAATCTCAGTTGATTCTTGAACAATAACAGTTATGGAAACCATATCATTGTCCATTTCAGATTCTTCTTCAAAGATAACATTCCTAATGATATCTTCCCTCCCAAACTCAATATCCTCAAGAAATTTGGCATTTTCTGTCTTAAAAAATGTTCTTAATGTGGGATGATAAAATTTATACCCCCGAGAGCGTTCAGGGTAACCAACAAAATAACAGCTAACCGTTCTTGAGTCTAATTTTCCTTCATGCGGCTTGTAAGGTCGCGCCTCAGCTGGACAACCTCAAACATGCAAGTGCCTAATGCTAGGTTTCTTGCCAAACTAAAGTTCATAAGGGGTTTTGGCTACTGCTTTACTTGGTACTATGTTCACAATATATACTGCAGTCTTAAGAGCATCACCCCAAAGTGACTCTGGCAAAGATGGATGACTAATCATGCTTCTTACCATATCCTTAAGAGTCCGATTTCGTCGTTCTGCTACACCATTCATGCTAGGTTTCCCCGGCATTGTGTATTGCGGAACGATCCCACATTCTTTAAGGAAAAGTGCGAAGGGTCCTGGACGTTGTTCTCCTGATCCATCATATCGTCCGTAGTATTCACCACCACGGTCTGATTTGACAGCCTTGATTTTCTTTCCTAGTTGAAGTTCAACTTCAACTTTGAAAGATTTGAAAACATCCAAGGATTGAGACTTCTCATGAATTAAATATAGATAGCCGAATCTAGAGTAATCGTCTATGAACGTAATAAAATATCTTTGTCCATTCCATGAAGCTGTAGGGAATGGTCCACATATATCAGTGTGAATAAGTTCTAAGACATCCTTAGCTCTATCGGCTTCTAATTTCCTCTTGTTCGTTTGTTTCCCTTTGATACACTTAATGCAGACTTCAAAGTCTGCTAAATTTAAGGGATCAAGGATTCCGTCAGACACAAGCCGTTGTATTCTTTGTTTAGAAATATGTCCTAAGCGCTTGTGCCACAAAATGGCGGAATCTTCATAAAATTTTCACTTTGTACCTCTTGAACAAGTTTGCAATATAACATTATTAGAACTTACTACATCAAGCATGTAAAGATTATCAATTAAAGAGCCATCACCAATAAAATTTGAGTTTTGAAAGAGACTAACTTTATTATTTCCAAAAGACCAGGAAAATCCCTGTTTGTCCAAAGCGGAAATAGAAACCAAATTTCGTTTAAAAGACGGTACAACGAATGTCTCAAACAACTCCAAATAAAAACCACTCTTTAAATGTAATCTAAAAGTTCCAACAGCTTCTACTGCAACTTTATTGCCATCACCCACAAAGATGAATCTTTCAGCATCACTTGGTGGTCGGCTCCACAGGCAACCCTGCATTGACATACTTATGTGAGTAGTAGCACCGGAATCTACCCACCAAGTATCCAAAGGTACAAAGGATAAATTAACTTTAGAACACACTAAAGTTAGAAGTATACCCTTCTTTGCACGCCAAGCGGCATACTTGAGGCAATCTTTCTTAAAGTGCCCCGACTTCTTGCAGAAGTGACATTTATCATTTTCATAATCCTTCTTTTGCATCTTCTGTTTAGAAGATGCTACCGCATTATCCTTAGCTCCCTTTCTTTTCTTACTGTAAGAAGAAGATGCCAGATGAGCACTTTCAGTCTTATCTCTCTGCAATCTCTCTTCCTCTTGCACACAGTGAGATATAAGCTCATTAAGGGACCATTTATCCTTTTGAGTGTTATAACTCACTTTAAATTGCCCAAAGTGTGCAGGAAGTAAGATCAAAACCAAGTGCACGAGCAAGTCATCAGACAGCTCTAACTTTAGTGCCTTGAGTTTTGATGCGAGATTAGACATCTCCATAATGTACTCCCGAATGTTTCCTTTTCCATTATACCTCATGGCGACGAGTTTAGCCAAATGACTACTCGCCTCCGATTTTTCATTCTTGGAAAAGTACTGCTCAACAGCAGTGAGAAACAATTTTGCATTTTCACTTTCATTAATAGAGCCCCGAAACGCCTCCGGAATGGAGCGTTTCATGATCATCATGCACATTCGATTTGACCTTTCCCACTTCTCAATTTTGACCTCATTTGGATTTTCATCCGTTGCAGTGGGTTTTTCAGATCGAAGAGCTAGATCTAAATCCATACAACCGAGAACAATTTCTACGGTTTCTTTCCAGACCTTAAAGTTTGTCCCAGACAGCATGGGGATGTTGTTAACTTGGGTAGAGAGATTTGTAGTTGTGGCAAGAGAAACTAAAACAGAGAACAATTATTAACATACTCAAATACATGTCACAAAACATAATTGATATGCATAAATAAACAAATTGGGGACCCATCTCAAGACACCTAGTACAACATTAATCTCTGTATATGGACGGCAAATTAACTGCAGTGGTAATCTTGGTGTAATGATCAAGCACTGATAATAAGTTCTGTCAAACAAAAGTCTATCTATGGACGGACTAATGTTCACATGAATATCTATATAATTATCACGCACTTATCATCACATGTGTGTTATTATTTGACCAAACTGTATCTTCCTATGGGCCGAGCACAGAATGCATAAATAATACCACACGCCATCTAAGTAAATTCAATAAATCAATCTCCACATACAGAGGTTACTATGGCAACATGAAGCTTTGATTAAATAAATTGAAAATTACTAGACCAATTAAGCTAAATTCGAATAAGCTCAATTGTACGATATAAAAATATATCTCCCCAATTTATCATATATATTTATATATAAACGATTGCTACCAAGAATATGTATAATAACCAATAATATGCATCCAAATTAGCAGTTAACTTAATGTTTATATATAGATATGTATAAAGAAGATCTGTAACATAAATATAACCATAACAAATCCACTTATCATAATACCCGAAACAAGATTACACGCATAATAATCAATATATACACGTAAATCTCATATCAAGAATAGATCTGTTTAGTACGAATAAGACCATCGATTCTTTTCTAAACGCAACAATCTAATCAATTTAGCAATTAATGTTAAGTATATATACAAACAGAAATCCACTGACCAATTTGCAATAAGGACTTCATAAAACATAAGCATATATACAAAACTCTTAAGCATGAAGTTACACGTCATCAAGTAATTATCAAAGAAACAATTATTTGCACAATCGTCGAGAATTATTCATGTAGCAAAAGAAACAATTAACAAATCCATCATGACGTGTTCACATTACAAAAACAAGAACCATATTTATCAAATTCATTACCTATATGTCGTAGTTTGCAAAAGTTCCGAAAATAAAACAATACAGATCTTCACGATTAAAAATAAATCGATAAAACAAGATTAACAAATTAATCTCATATAATTCCACAGATCCCAACAATCGAGCAGTCGATGACTGCTCTGATACCACTTGTTAGAATTTATAGATCACACAAAGCATAAATTCAATTCCATAAACATCGATACTCGATTATCAAAAATCATAGGAATACCTGGATCCATTGAGATTGAATTACTGGATGCGGAATACCTTCAATAACAATCTCGAATCACGAACACAAACCACAAACACGAACAAAGTTGGTATTATGGTCTTCCTCAACTAAATCACCGTATGGACCTTATGTTTTCTTCCAGATGGGGAGAAGATAAACTTTGTTCGATTTAGTGTATTGAGGACCATAACCAGCAGAGACTCTTTATATACTAGTGAATTAGGTTACCCATAAACACCTAATTGGACTAGTATTAGGTATCCACTCATAAGCCCATATCAATTACATAGCCCATGGACTAATACTAAATTAGATCACTTAATTAAGTCCATCAATAATAAATAGTCAATATAATTACAATAATAATATGTTGCCCACAAAATAGATTAATAGAAAATAAATTTTCTAACAATTTTATGATCTAAACTTACAAAAATAGCCTATACTTTGACCTTCTAAGTGAACTAATGGCCCAAGAGCAAAAATCCGGAGACGAAAAGTCGAGTAGGACCATTTTCATTGCTTATTTGGATGCCAAGTCAGCACTATATTAAATTCTTAATTTATTTTTCTTTTTCTTTTTTTGAGAAACTGATTTATTTTTCTTCAAAGGCTAATTATTATTATTATTATTATTATTATACTCAAAAAAAACCCTACGACCTTTCATATTCTTCTTCTTCTTCAAGAAGAGCCTTTTCGGCTAACTCACAGACAAATATTGAGATTGTGGATGTTTCTTTCTTTCTTCCGTCAATATTCTCTATAATATTTGAACCGGAAGTACTTACTTGGCAGCTACATAATACATTGTTTGCTATTGTAGGCCTTTTTATGAATTTTTGAATGTTTTTTTTTAGCCATTTTTAATTGCTATAGCACCACTGATGGCTTTGATGCATCGCATGAACAACTTTGGGAGTTAATTGCTGCTACTTTTTTTTACCAGGGATCTGTGCTACTTTTTTCTTAGTAATCAAATGCGTTTTTCTCAGTTTTGGATTTGTTGCCTTTTCTTAGTGTACTTGGCAGCTCCATATTTTTCTAATAGGACTTTTGTCGAACAGTTAGAGGTCAAGAAAGAGATGATATTTTTCTGCGTTGTGTATTTTTCCTGCGTGCATATTCTTTGTCCTTAATTAAAAAATTTGTCAATATTTATTGACTATAAGAATATACATGAATTAATTGTATGAATAATAATTAATGTGCAGAATCAAATTGGCCATAAGGTGTATCTCACCGGAAGCTTTACAGCAAAGAAACAAGTTTCTCGAA
Organism: Mentha longifolia; assembly: GCA_001642375.2. Taxonomy (NCBI): domain Eukaryota; kingdom Viridiplantae; phylum Streptophyta; class Magnoliopsida; order Lamiales; family Lamiaceae; genus Mentha; species Mentha longifolia. The sequence goes on from CM038112.1 coordinate 15,438,741, forward strand.
ACAAAATAATAATAATAATAAATTAATTAATTAAGAATTTAATATAGTGGTGACTTGGCATCCAAATAAGCAATGAAACGGTCCTACTCGACTTTCCGTCGCCGGATTTTTACTCTCGGGCCATTAGTTCACTAATAAGGTCAAAGTATAGGCTATTTTTGATATTTTTGTAAGTTCGGACCATAAAATAACTATACGGCAAAAATTCAGGGCATAATGTATATTTAACCCCAATATTTATAATATTCTACGTGGTACAAATCTAGTGAATGCAAACTGCTTAACTGAATGGCATATAGGAGATGACATGCAAGAGAGAATAAACATTTATTTATCACTTTATACTTTATTTATTTAATGTTTAAAATATTTTATGATGTTGTATAGATACTATATTAATATCATTTTTTAAATGTATATGAGGTATAAAATAGTACATATGACTATATGAGTAATAAAATTGGACTAATATTATGGACGGAGGTATTTTAAAGGATATTTTGGGTAGTTTTGATGCATTTTCTATTAGTACTTTTCACTTGTTATATATTTTCTCCACACCTCGTATATGTGTAAATTTTTATTCTTAGAACTTCTCACATATATGTGTTATTTTACAAAATAGAAAATATTTCAATTAAATGAGTGAACTCATCATCCAAGCACAATATATTTATCATTTTTTTCTTAAAATTTGCATCGATCCAAATTTAACATATATATCAGGACGGATATGGTATATGTATAGTCTGAGAAATGATATGCTAGTCACCCAATGGTGGACACCTTCTTTGTTTCTTCGATTTGATATTATTTTGTTCGATTTTTTCGATTGATTTATATTCTAGTATCATAGAAATTAAATATAGAAATCATTAAATCTACAAAATAAATTAAAATCAAAGCTCGATTTATCTTTTTATACCACCATTCATATGTAGTATTCAATAAACGAACCAAATAAAATGAAACGGAGGGAGTATATGAATGCAAACCGATGTTTATATTGGACACAGCCACAGTAACATTTATTAATGTTTAATGGTCACAAGAAATGAGCAAAATTTTGAGTCGAAAACAAATATGTAAAATCCATAAATTACTTTATTCTTTTAGGAAAGGAAAAAGAAAACGACATAAAGGCCGACTAAGTTGGATAAATCATCTTTGGACATTATTCCCAAATCCAACATAACGAATTAACGATTCGATTTAACTTGAATACCACGATAAGATAAAGTTATGGGTCTTGAACACCACGATAGCATAAAATTATGGGCGCCTTTAAGTCAAAAAACGAATATTATAATTTTATTTATGTATTAGTTTTATTTTTAGCATAGACAAAAACAAGAGCTAATATATCCTTATGTCCATAGATATAAGCCCAACACAAATATTATCCACAGTTTAACAAAACATAAATTTTATCCATTTTTTGTATAATGAGACTAAAATACCCTTTATCTCACATATTCTCTCATTTTTACATCACTCACGTTTCTATCTCTCTCTCATAATTCAAATCCACTCCTCTCTCAGCATCTCTCTTTCTCTCTCTACCCCTACTCCAAATTCTCTTCTATGTCATTCTCAAGCTCCCAGTCACCGGCGACCACTAGCAAGAAGCCACGACGACCAGCAAGAAGACGACTACCAGGAAGAAGTCGGCCGCCGGTGACGGGCTAGGGTTTTTTAGATCTGATTTTTTTTAGAATTGGTTCTCTCTCTTTCTCTCTTTCCCTCCCCCTCTCTCTCTCTCTCTCATTTTTAGACGACCACCAGCAAGAAGCCGGCCGCCATTGAGAGGCTACGGATTTTAGATCTTTTTTTTTTTCTTCAAATCTGTATTTATTTTTAGATCTAGGATTATTTTTTCAGATCTTGGCCAAATTTGAGTGTTTATGGTGCAATTGACCATTGGGCTTTATTTCCCTCGAAAAGACAAAGAGATTAAGGGGTGTCTCGCTCATTTTGGTGGAGAAACGAGGGAGAGACACGCCGGAGAAGATGACTGAATCGCGCTGGCAAGAATGACACGCCGGAGAAGATGAACGAGTCGCGGTGGTAAGAATTTATCAAATTCTTGGTTAGAATTTATCAAATTCTTACTATCTGCAAAACGTTCGGTTAGAAAAATATTTGTTCTTACCATTCATCACGAGATTTTTGTAATTCTAACCAACTCGTGTGTATGTGACATTATTTTTTAATTCTTACTGTAATACGCATTTCTTAGTCTAATAATTTTATTTCTTACCTTTTTTTTGGATTGTGATAAAATATATTATTTCCTACCATGTGTCGTAGGAAATTATTTTTTCTTACCATTCACTGGCTAGAATTTGTGAATATGGTAGGAATTTTTTTTATTCTGATTGGCAAGAAATTTTGATTATGATAAGAATTAGAATTTTTTTTATGTTCATTAGTTATTGGTAGGAATTATAATTTCTGGTATTGTACTTGGCTAGAATTTGAACATTTCTTTCCTTCTGCATATTAGAAATTTATGCATGATTCGTTGGTAAGATTTTTAAAAATGGTAGGAAATTTGTTTAATGATGGTAAGAATTAGAAATTTTCTTATCTTCCTTAGTTGAATTGGTAGGAATTATATTTCTAGTGTTATACTAGGATAGAATTTGTGAATATGATAGGAAATAATATTTTTCTGTTGACTATGGTAAGAAATAGAACTACATTTTTTCTTACTACTTGCACACAAGTTTCCAAATTCTTATCACGTTTCCAAATTCTTGTCAAGTTTTTATCACATTTCCACATTCTTGCCAAGTTTCCAAATTCTTGCCAAATTTGTACTATGTTTCCAAATTCTTGCCAAATTTTTTTGAGAAAAAACAAAAATAAAAATGAAAAAAATGTAAAAAACAAAAGAACAGAAAAGCAGAAAAAAGAAAAAAAAAACATAAAAAGGAAGAAGAGAAAAAGCAAAAACAAATAAAAAATAAAAAATAAAAAAGAAGAGAGATAATGTATGTCATAGAAAAGATAAGAGAGAGAAGAGAGGGGCGGAGAAATGTGTATATCAGAAAAAGAGAGGAGAGAGGAGAGAGGAAAGAAAGGAAAAGGTTTGAAAAAGTAAAAGTAGAGATAATTTTGGAAGGTTTTTGAAAATATGGACAAAATTTATGTTTTGTTATATCTTGGATATATTTTGATTTTCTTATGTTTCTATGGACATAATATTTTTTGCCCCCAAAAACAAGTTCTCTTTAGTAGCCAATAAGGCAGTTGATTTGTGACAAATGGGCTTGATAAAAGGCTTGGTCCATCATAAACTAGCCCATTAAAATGTTCACGCGATGGAATGATATTCAAAGCCCAAAAATATTTATTTTTAAGTTTGATTTTGTTGAAGTTTACATCTGTCCACAAAGAGTGTGATAAACTATTCATGACCTGAATTTTATTGAGTTGATTATTTGTTATGCAGATAAAACTCGTTAATTCTAACCAATTTCATATTCTTAAGATACTAATTAAACTAGCACACCAATTATAGTTGGGTTATTGGTATTTAAAATCATGAACTTTTCACGATTGACAATTTTCCCATGAACTTTTCACCTTGGCTAATTAATACACAAATTTTTTTAATTTTTTGCAATTACGACATCCCCAAATTTTCCGGCAAAATTTAATCCTGCTTGGCAGCCGGTCTTTACTGACGTGTAGCTAATCGACGACGTGGATTTGGGGATTTGGGGATGGAAGGAAATTGAACCTTATGATCTTCAGAGAGAGGAATTGCGACGCCGTTTCGGTAAAGGATGGCACGGGAATCGCCGCAATTTGAAATGACGATCTTGTCGGGAGTGACGACGGCGTCGCACTTTGGAGTCTGGAGCTCGCAATGGCAGGCAGAGATGAAGGCGCCGCCTCAGCCGCTGCAGCAGTCACCAACTTCCTTATCCATTTTTGAGAAGCTCTCGCACATGGTTCGCTCCCACGACGACGAGCCTCCGGTTTGGAGCTCGTCTTTCATGATTTCGTGCATCTGATCTCGGCATCTAGAAGCCACCTGCAATTAATCAACAAAAAACAAATCTGATTCAGTAATTAAACAACCAAAATTGATTTTAAAAGTTTAGATGATTGCGATGCTTACATGCGAGCACAACCATGGTCATCGTAGACGCCGAAGAAATGCATCCCGATTGGGAAATTAGGGTTTGGACCGCAAAAAGAGGGTGAATCGGATAATCCGGAACAACACCAGCTCAACCACGTATAAACGACGTCGTTATGACCACGTAATACATGCTACGTCGTCGATTAGCTACACGTCAGCAAAGACCGGCTGCCAAGTAGGATCAAATTTCACCGGAAAAATTGGGGATGTTGTTATTGCAAAAATTAAAAAAAAATTGTGTATTAATTAGCCAAGGTGAAAAGTTTGTGGGAAAATTGTCAATCGTGAAAAATTCATGGTTTTAAATGCCAATAACCCATTATAGTTATATAGGGTTGATTGTATAACAAGTAATCAACTTATTAAAATCTGTGCAACATAAAGCATATTGCACTCTTTATGGACGGAGAAAATATTACCCAATCATATAGAGTGAATGTGGTTGGCATATTTATTCGGATTAATGCTTGAATTTTAAGACTCCTTCCGTCCCATATAAGATGTCCCATTTCATTGGGACATCTTATATGGGACGGATGGAGTATTATAGTTCATAAGTTTTCAAGTTAGGATTTATCTCAGCCTCATGTCGCACTCAATCAAGTTATCGTGCAATGAAATCAATTGCAAAAATTGTTGGAATGTTGTTTGCTAGTCTTAAGATTAAGGACATCATTATACTTGTCTCCCTTCGCTATAGGGGTATCCAAATGTGTACAATTTTTCATGCTAAATTCCTAAGACCATACCGATATACATCTTTTGTGACAATTCAAGAATACCTCGAGAATGATCCAGTAGTAATTGGATCTCAAATACAAAAAAAGTGTCACAAATTCTTTAGAAACTTGTGGGTTTGTCTTAGTGCCCAATAACAGTCTCTATTTTATTTTTGATTCTAACAAAGTGCATCCTAACACATATTTTGTACCTGAGCGTTTGATGAATTTTAACTTTCCACTTCGCTTAATGCACGGCCCCGTGCCTTGAATGGGACTCAATGCATAATCCGTGCACTTCTGGTTGGAGCTAGGATTAAGTCATTTTAGCATTCCTGCGGATTAGAACCACAAGCTTATTTGTATTATTTTTACACCATGTCATCATTTAGAAGATATATCAACACATATTGTTCATACTTTTATTCCCAAATTCATGTTAAAAATATAAAATATGATAATTAATAGTCAAATTTCATAGTATTCACATAAATTTCCTGGCCTAATTATCATAAGTATTGATTAGTTCAGACTTAAAGACTAATTAAGACTTAATCCAGCCGATAATTAGGTTGCCGCTATGCACCTAAGCGGATTTAGCATTAGTCGGGCGGTGGGGTGCCGACTAGCGCTTAGGCGGAGACTAGTCGGGCCTAGGCGGCGTCGTTTAGAACACTGCATTTAAGATACTCTGCGAGAGCTTCAACTAGAGTTGTCAACTAGGCCGGGCCGGCCCAACCCTGCATTAGTCCACCAATATTTAGGACCAATCCGGCCCAAGCCCACGAATGAAGCGGGCTGAACTTAGGTTGGGATCTGCTGAAAATAGGCCCACTTGATGCCCATATTAGTGCAAGCCCGCCACAGGTCTGGGCGTGGGCCTGAAAAAAGTCCAATAGGGGCCCATTTTGACAAGCCAGCCTAGCCCAACCCGCATCATCTGTTGACTCGGGCTGAGCATGGGACGACGCATAATGGGCTTGGGCGGAACTGGGTTGGGTTGGGCCGGCCCGACCCAATTGACACCTCTAGCTCCAACTTTGTTAGGCTCCTTGAAAATCTATTTTTACAATTGAATCGAACAAACACGTGATTTGGATCGTAAAGATAAAATTGAATTAATATTTCATATTTTCATTTAAAATTACAAATTCTACCAAACATTATAATTTAAAATAATAGAAAATATATTTAAAAACTTTATTTATCACATCCTAAAAAAATGATCAAACAAGGGAAAATATATAGAATTTGAACTCCAATTCAAAATTCGAAAATTAAGGTGCATATGGAATTGAACTTTCCACCCACAAAATCCCTCATACATCATCATTTCTTGCCCAGTTTTATTAATTTTTATTTTCAATTAAGCCCCATTTGTTTTCACTCTTCTCTCCGTCGCCCTATTTCCCTCAGACAACCCTCGGGCTCCCATTGTTGAGGTTTTTCTCTCTCTTTATCGTCTCAAAGTAAAATCCCTACTGATTTTTTTATTTTGTATTTTTAAAATTTTTCTTGTTACTACTTCGATTTTTTTGCTTCTTCTATTGATTGTCAGTTTTTTTTTTTCCTTTCTGGATTGAGCCGGCTTGTTGGAAGAGTTTCAAACGTACGGTACGAATTTTGTTAATTCTAACCTAAATTTAATAATCCTTTTCCCGCTTCACGTACGGTATGTTTTTATGGGAATTTCTTGGTTTTGAGCTACAATTCTTGATTTTTCTGCGAGCTGCTATCAATCTTGAATGTTTTCTCACCTTCTGGGGTAGAATTCCTCGAGCTGAATGCATTGAAGTGTCCGTTTCCAAATTTACGGGGTTAATGTTTAGAGAATGTATCTTAAGATTTGTAGCTGTGCATTTTATCTGTTTAGGTATAGCAAGCAATCCGCACAATGCTTATTATGGTTGTTACAAGTGAACTATTTCGATGGATAAGACGAAGTACTAGGTTATGTTGAAGAAAAGGAATTTCGGAAGTGGTCTGTCGAATGTTGATAACTATTCTTCTCCATCTTGTTACCATATCGGAATTCAGAAAGGCATATGTATCTTATCTCTTTTGTTCTTACAGCATTTTGATGAAAAACAAAAACTTGGTTGCTGCTCCTGTGCCCGACCTGCTTTCACCCAAACAAACCCTAACTAAACTCACAATTTCAGCTGTCTGTCCTTATCCTTAAGTCTAAGTTTCTGGGTCAATGTACTAATTGAACTCACTTTCACACTGTTTTAGCTGTCTGGCATTTCCCTTAGTTGAACTAAGTTTCCCCTTTTTATTGTCTAGTTTTAAAAGAAAGAAGTAATTGTCTCAACAGGGTGACAATGTCTTGTTCTTACCACAAAAAACCTAGTATTGTTTTGGTTTCGAATTACCCTGTGTCTAACCACTGAAATTATCTAACAGTTCATTGTAAATACAGTTTTTTTCTGTTTGAGAATCTAGCATTATATCGCTTTAGTACGTATGGTACCATAACTAGTCACATATGCCAATGAACCTACATTCAATGTCATATTCCGGCCAACTACAACCATAAGTAAAAGATAAGACATGTTACAAAGGTATGGTACTACTATAATGGGTTTAGCATGCTTGTATCTCTGTTGACAATTGGATCCTGATTATGAGATAAAATATCTGCAGCGTGCAAAATAAAAATTGCAACTTGGTACTTTTTCCACGAGCTTGATTTTTCTAAGTCGACCCTCGTTAAAGAACTTGCATGCTTTGGAGCATCTAAAAGTTCTTTTTGACTGTTTATTCCTAGGTTGTTTTGTCTTTTATGCACTTATTCTTCTCTTCTTCTTTCCCTAGGGTTCTCTTGGAATTACTAGGCAACTTGAACTACAATTTTATGGGAATAATCCAGTGCAAGTTATAAGAGAGGTGCTTTACCTTGTTCAGAATATCTGTTGATTCCCGAGTGAGTAAATCTTTGTTAGCTTAGCTCTTATTATTTTTCAGCTCGTGACGTGACTTTATGTGAGTATTATTAATATTGCATTATCTATTATGACACAGTTACGCTATGCTTAACCGTGTTTACATTTGTCCTACTTTGGGTCCAACAAGTTTTTATGGTCAATGAAATGCGTTGAGCCTTTGGATTTCAAAAAATTGCCACTTGATTTAGACATCTGCTCTTTAAATTGTTTATATTACTTCTATCAAACTGTTGATCGCCAGCGTCGTTATAATGTACTTTCATCAGGTTATGTTCTAAAAGAGTTGAAGAATTTTGTTACTTTGCTTACTGTCTTTCTCATGCACTCGTTTCCAGTTACTATGGATTCTAAAAATTAATTAATGATCTCTTCTCTTCAGATTAAACTATCCCAAACCCTGCTGCTTGCATTCTTTTTATTTCTGGGGTTTCAATCTGTTTCAATATTGTTGCAGGTATATTTGGGTATATATAGTTCTGAAAAGAAAATGAGTGACGAAAATTTCAATGAGACGAACCTGACTGAGAAACTGTCCAAACTCAACAGTTCTCAACAAAGCATTGAATGTATCCTTTCTTACCAAAACTCATAAGTTGGTGTTTTTGGTTCAGGTATTATAGCATCACTTTTGGAAATTCATAAAATTTCTATGATGTTCTGATTTATATCATTTTTCTGAACCAAACTTCCTTCAGGAATTTATACTTTCTCTAAGATACAACTGATGATGTATGGCTAACAACAATTTCTATTGTTTATGGCTTAGTGTGCTTACTCTTTAGAGTCTTTGTGTAATTTTTGGCGTTCAATCAGTATCATCCAAAGGTTCTCTTTTAACATTTTATCAGCTTTATCCCGGTGGTGCATTTCTCATCGCAAAAGGGCTAAGCAAGTTGTTGAAACATGGGAGAAGTTATTCAAAGCAGCTCCAAATGAGCAACGTGTTTCCTTTCTATACTTGTCCAATGACATCCTGCAAAATAGCAGGCGCAAGGGCAGTGAGTTTGTTAATGAATTCTGGAAGGTTCTTCCAGCAGCTCTTAAAATTGTTTATGATAGTGGCCATGAAAGTTGCAGAAAAGTTGCCTTCAGACTGGTAATTCTCAAGCCTTGTCCATTTTCTTCATATTAAAGCATGAAAGAATGGCAAGTTCGGTGCCTCCATCCTACCTACTTCAACATATTTATAGTAACTGTAAGCGTGGCTTGCATTGAAATGTGCTCTAGCCAGCATTAATCAGTGTATAGATATTTCTTCCATCTCTCTGCATGCTGGTCTTTAAATGCTGATAGTATTATTAGATTGATTGGTATATGTTGCTTTTTAATCACAACAGCCCTCATGACTCACAATCCTTGTTGGTTCATGCTATAAATTTTTGGATGTCTCATTCCTGCTGCCAGTGTGATTAATAGCGCTTAAATGATTATGTTGAATGCCTTTGTGCAGCCAGACACTGATGTTTTCTTTTTCATCAGAACTTAACATTTGTGATATAAAATGAATTTGTTATGGTTCAAGTAAGGAAACAAATAGGTAAAATATGCTTAAGGCCCATTTTGATTTTGAGTAATTAGCATAGAATTAGACAAATTCCGCACTGCTGATCCCGTAGGATAGGCACTTAGGCAGTAATAAAAGATTATCTGTAGCATTCTAATAACCACAGTTTTGTTTGTCGGCTCTCCATTCAAACATTTGGTTCTTTTTCTGGTTCTAATTTTAAGTATGGTTTAAGCTTGGTCTATTTGCAGTTGGAGGTTCCGCTGCTCAACAATAGGTTACTAGAAGAGCACTACTTCCATTGAAATCTATTGAAACAAGTTTTGGCACTTCTGTTCTAATCTTTGCATGCTTTCGATAGTACACTACAGTTATCCACCTACATATTACTTTACGAAAAATACTATAGCACTCCATTTTGAAGGAGCTTTATGGACATGCTTTCCACATTAGAGTGTACTTTCCCTCCTTAGAGCATTGACTATTCTTCTGGCATCTCGAAGGGGCTAACTTTTTATTTTATTTTAAACTTTATAGATTTTCTATTACTAATTTCTCCGCTGATTTTTCATCTTCTCGATTATTAACTTCTACTTCTCATACGATCATATCTTCTCTTTCTCCTATTCTTTTTTTATGTTTTTGCTTTTGGGGTGGGGGGGTTTGGGGTTTGGATTGGCTCTTTATATCAGGTTGACATCTGGGAAGAGAGAAAAGTTTTTGGATCTAGGGGTCAAAATCTGAAAAATGAAATGCTTGGGAAGAATCCTGCTCCAGTCAACATTGTGAAGACCCCAAATCCTATTAAGGTGGTGAAGAGAGATGCTACATCTGTCAGAATTGTAAGTATAAATCCATGTTTGTCGTGTGCCTGACCAGATGTTTTTGGATTGTCATTCATTGGTACAAAAGTAGTTCTTATTTGTATTGTTCGTTGTTCTTGCATTCAGAAATTAGCTGTTGGAGGTTTGCCTGAAAAGATATTAACTGCATTGCAATTGGTACATGATGAGGCTGTAAATGAAGAATCAGCCGTAGGCAAATTCCATCAAGCTATTTCTTCTGTACAAGAAATCGAGAAAGACGTTCGTTATGCTTCTTCTCGAGGTTCAACATGACTTGTTTTCCTCTGGAATTTACATCCTTGTGCGAATGATTCTCTTGGAGTTTTTATATATATATATATATATATACAGTAGTTTGACATGAGCAGGCAAGCACACAAAGAGAAGCTTGTTAACTTCAGAAGAGCATCATAATGGAATTCCTTGTGCTTTGCGAGACCATAAAAAATACACTTTTACACATTGATTGAATATTGAAAGTTCATCCACTTATTGTATTTACAGTATCTGACGCCCTCTGATTATCTGATTATCATCTTTCATTTGCCTACAGGAAACCTCAATGGCTCTGATGTTGTTGATAACTTAGAGACGCAGGAGAATATGATTAAGGAATGCATTAACGAACTTGAAAAGGCTGAAGCAGTTAGAGTTGCCCTCGTTTCTCATCTTACAGAAGCGCTTCAGGATCAAGTATGGTTTAATTTATGCAAGTTTTGTACTCTGCTTTCCAAGTCACTTCTAGGCAGTGTTTACCTTGGTCTAAATCAAATTCTAGTTACATGGTGGTTTTTGTTGATAATCATAATCAGAAAGTTTGAACTGAAAACTAAGATCTCTTTCTGATAATTTATTGCCAGATGAAATAATATATGAGATACACTGAGTTGTAGCTATTGCAAATATTGTGAAAGCTTTTAAGTGCTAGCCTGCACGTATGGCTGACTACATCCAAAATCTGACAGTTTTAAATTTTCCAGGAAAAAAAGCTGGAGCAGGTCCGAAGTGAGATATCTGTAGGCTCTCTCTCTCCCCCCCTCCCACATACATTCTTTTTTTATACTTATCAAAAACAGGACATTCTTATTTCTTTCTTTGTTTCTTTGATCTTTTTCAAATTTTTATTTGAAATTAGTGATGAGTCAATTCATAAAGAAAGACTGATCTTCCTATAAAAATCAAAGGCGATGCTTATTGTCCGATTTTCTTCAAACCCAACCCAGTGAAATTAATTAAATAACTATTTTAATTAAAACAGTCTTCATTCCATAATAGAGAGTGTCATTAGTTAGAATTTATTAAAAAAAATAGAATCCAATCGTGTGCATTATTGTGTGCCTGTAATCTCTCAATGCCTCCTTGAGGAAGACAGGAAAATAGGATATACGTACATGGACCGTTTTCGTTATATACAAACATTCTGTTCCTGGACTATGCGGTAGGTCATACGGTTGGGCATTGGGGCCTAGAGTAATCACCTTCCTTTCTGCTGATGATTGATTTGTTGTTTTAAGAGGGTCCAACTCTTAAACTTCCAGCTATAACTTGAGGCAGAGTAGCTCTAGTACGTAAATAAAATATTAAATCTCTAACCTTTGACTAATTCCCAAGCTTACAGCAGAAAAATCAGTCTGTCAAAGAAATTTGCATAATTCCTGTTGTTGTTAGTCTTAGCATGAAGATTTAGGAAAGTGAGATTACAGAAAAATGCCACGATTTGAGCTATGTTCTGATTGTAAGGGTTTGAGACCGTCGTTGAATGATTCAGGTGGGACTGATTCGGTTCATATCAATTAGAACACAACTTTTACATAAAGTCGACGCTAGCAACAAAGCTATTCTCATTCTTTGTTTCTGTTTCAATGCTTTTCTCTATTCAAAATAGACGATCTCCTGCAGCTATTTCTTTATTACTGCTCACTACAGGTCTCTTTCCCTGCAGGTTGCTCGAAGCCAGATTGAGCAAGCAGCTAATATCAAACTCCAGCTAAAATCAAACTCCTCCGTTCTACCACCCGTAAACCAATCCTCGGTGGTCGGACCCTCGTTTCCACCTTCAATTCCAACAACGAACGTCTCTGCGCCTCTTACCGTGCCTCCTACAAATCCTCTGACCTCATTCGCGAACTCTACAATGGAGGACAGCAAGAAAGCTGCAGCCGCTGCCGTCGCTGCAAAACTAGCTGCTTCAACATCTTCAGCCCAAATGCTCACATCCATTCTCTCATCCCTCGTAGCTGAAGAAGCTGCATCAATGAGCAGCGGCTTAAAGCGGCAGAAGCTGGAGCCACCAATGTCAAACCCCGAAGGAACGAATCCAACCTATTTTCCTACTTCACAGCAGGCAATGGCGAGTATGCCCCCCAATTCTCAGGCAAACCACCAGCTGCAGGCCCCGTTTCTTCCGCCGCCTCCGCCTCCACCACCACTTGCACCGCCAGGTAACTCCCCTTCGAATCAAATGGTCCAGTCGAATATGATGGGATTGCCCTATGGCTATGGTGGAAACAATCTTCTTCCACTGCCAATGTCGAATGGGCCCACAGGTTTTGCTCGGCCAAACCCGCCACCTCAGCAAACACAGCAGCTGCAATCGCAGCAACAGCAGCAGCAGCAGCAACAGCAGCCTGCGAGTGGCGGATTCTATAGGCCCGTCGGAATAGGATTCTACGGGCAGAGCCACCAGCCGCCGACTCCACCAATACATCGACAATGAGTAATTGTATTGGTGGGAAGTTGTGTTATTTTTGTATATTAATAGGATAGTTTATCCATGGATGGCTAAGAACTTTTTGGCAGTTATATCAAGTGTACTTACTATCACGGTACATGTAGCTCATGTAAACTAAACGTAGAATTTGGAGTAATTTAGTCATAGATTATAGACTCTTCACTTCTCTTTCTTCCCATTCTTCAATTTTCTCCTCTCTTATTCATCACTGTGTGCGTGTTTAATACTTTTTTTTTTTTTTTTTTTTTTGTCTAGGAAAATTTGCAGGTGCTATTTTTGTGGGCGATGTCCAAAAACTCGTGAAGATCATAATCTGATTTCATATATACTACCTCTATCCCATATAGTTAGTCCACTTTGCTTTATTGATTTTTTCGGCACGCGTTTCCATCGAAATTTAGTACGAGTTTTAAAATATAATTTTGTAGTATTGTTTTTTTTACGGGATACTATGAGTGTCATAGTGTTATAGTATCTCATAAAAAAAATGATATTTTAAAATTATGTTTTAAAACCCGTACTAGGTTTCGGTGGAAATGCGTGCCGAAAAAGTCAATAAAGCAAAGTGGACTAACTATATGAGATGAATGTAGTATATAATTAATTATTACGTGAAAATTGCAACCATGTGTTTTATGCATAAAAAAATATATTATTTTATATTATTTTTATGCATATAATGCATCATTAGGATAATGCAATATTTTATGTATAAAAATGCAACACTTTTGTGCATAAAATGCAATATTTTATGATGAGTTGCAGTTTTCACATAATAATTAATTTTCATCATAACGCATCCTTATATATATATAATTTATATCCATATTTTCCGGCTACATTAATACAAACTGAGAGTCAAGACTAGTTGTTTTGGCCTTTGTTTAGCACAAATTTCTTTTTTGATACGCCCTTAAAGAAATTATATTTTTCCTTTTTGAACACTATACCCCAAATAATTTGTACTTTTTTTAATCTCTATCATCTCTACTTATTTATCATTATACTATACCACTTAACATTTTATTAAAATCTGTACTACTATTTTCTTTGTGCAAATTGAAGTGGGACAGAAGTACATCTAACAAGAAGTGCATATTCTAAATTAGGAAATGGAAAACAATTTAAAACAAATGTACTCTTGCTAAGATTAAATCTGTGAGATCATTATAATCCCAATTCAAACTCCTTGTGCTAATACTTTCATATCATCATAGAAGTGAATGGAAAAGTTAAAAAAATTAAAAATTAAAATGTGTAAACAATATAAGGATATACCTATACAAGCGATAGGTAATAGAATAAGATAATGAGTAAACGATAAACAGAATATGGAGATTCTGCTGGCGGCTTAAAATCGGCCCTAGTTTTATTGTCATTACACGTAATTGTCATAATACATTTGGCCAAAAATGACACAAATGTAAAACCAACACACGCACACACAAAGTGGCCAATGAAAAACAAGAAAAAAATTATAATAAAATAGTCGAAACGTGAATGATGCTCACAAGAAATGCACACGAAGAGTGACTAAGTATATTATCTATACATGCATATATGATATATGTATATTAATAATATGTAAATGACCCATTATAGAAGTCGATTGTTTTTTTTTTTAATCAGAAAAGTAAGGAATTTTATTTTAAAAAAAAGAAAAAGAAAAGAAAAAAGACAGAGGCACCCGAGGCACCAGAAGTCGATTGTTTATCTAAGACTGGTAGTCTTATTTAAAATAAAATAAAATAAAAAATCTAATTACCTTCCTTTTTTTGTTCTATTTTACAATATAAACTTTCAGAGTAATGCTCTCTTACCCACCGTGAGTATGCTTAATATGCCCACAGCTGAGATGGTAATATTATATTTAAGGAAGAAATTAATCAATATACCTTATAAAAATAAATTACACCAAAAATAACTAAACCCTAAAGGGAAATATTATTGACGTGACAGTGACACATCATCTATAGGCACATTAAGCGTGTCACGGTGGGTAGTGGAGCATTTATGTAAACTTCCATAGCTGAATTGGAACATCACTATAGAATACTTGCATTAAATACGAGACTTTCATAAAAACATTTGTGTTGATTAATATAATCATGACATATATCGGTGAAGCGAAACATTAAATATAAATATTAAATAATAACTCAACTCATAATGATATATCTATACTTGATGATCCGTGCCAATATTATTAGTTTTCGTATGCAACTTCCTTAAATCTTAATTTTTTTGTTTTATAATTTGTTGAATGAAATAACTAGTTTCACTATTTCGGCATATACTACAAAAAAAACCGCCCGTTAGAATCTTCGTTTTCGATTTGCTCATTCTTCGTAGAAGTAAATAAACTGGGATTTTGGCTCTACCTTATTTTTCCTTAAAAAAAAAAAATTCAAGGAGCATCATTGAGTAGCAAACACAAGACATAGCTCACAATCACAAAATACAAAATTTCTCTCTTTTATCATAATAATATTAAATGTGTACATAAAATAATGAGACAAAAATTTGGACGAAGACTAGATATTTTGTACTATAAGGCCTTTAATTTTCTCCCAAGTGGAAGATACCTCCATATATACACTCTTAAAACCATACATATTTTATTAAGTTCTCCAACCCTATATAAACCCCTAGAAATTTCTTGCATTTATCAAGAAATTAAATACCAAATAATTAAAAGTTATAGTAGCCACCACTGCACCATGTCTAGAGCTACTCCACTACAAATAGCATTTGCCTTTGTTATGGGATTTGCACTTTTGTGCTACCTTAGCACTACTTCTGTTAATTATTCTGATATTAATATTTCATCTTCTTCCACTCATGAAAATCCGATGAGTAATATTTCTGTGGATTATATTTCAGAAAATTCTGTTATTCATAGGAAATTATTTGGATGCTGCGGCTGTCCTAACGCTGGAAGATCTTGTGTACTTTGCTGCAAACAGAAGGCCAAAAATGGGACTACTGCATGATTAATTAATATATTACTCATGTTTTACCTTAATTATATTAAGTGCTTACTATTTCCTATGTATTGTTGAATGAAGTTTCCTAGCTAATGGTGTGGATTCGATTAATCATATGAATTAAATCGAATATATATGTAATGTTTGTTGTGTTCTCTTGAGTGTGTGAAATGTTAGTGGTTGTGTCACTCTTCGATGCGCGTCACCCACACGTGCTTTGTTTCTATAAATGAATGGCAAATATATGATTCGGGCCATTTTCGATATTGTAAAATGACTTTTTAAATTTAGTCACAAAATACATACCTTTTCTATCTTTGATCCTGTTTTTTTTTTTTTTTATAATTAATTTATTTTATTTTAAATAACGTACGTGATTAATGAATGAACTCTTATTCCTATAGACCCCCCAACTTAGAATTGTAATAAAATAAATATGATAATTTCTTTATATTAATATGCCCATTGTTGATACATTAATTGTTTCATATGGAGAAATCTAGCATAAACATACATTTTAAAAACTAAATCCTTAAAAAAAATCTGCATCAATGACAATTACATTAAATTCACTTAGAGGTCGGTGTTCGATTACAAGAATTAGATATAATATGACATATATAACAAAGAATCATTCGAGACTAAACTGGTCCGATCATATCATTTTTGTCACAAAGGGAGCTTAGATATGACTCATAAGGGCAAAATTGATTCTACATGATAATATGATTAAACTAATTTAAGTACCAACCATCCAACCAGACATCATATCATATCATATCATATATCATGAGACTACATACAATATGTTTGGACCAAGCGAACACCCCTACACTTGTTGGCATTGCTACCTTAATTTGGCGGGCTTAGAATTCCGATGCCGGGCTTCCTGCACGGGCACGGGCTAGGGCTAGGGCAAGGGTTAGGGTTTGAGCCTTATTTTTGTTACAATTCTAAGAATAAATTTTAAAAATTATTTAACTCAAACTTGGGATCTTTATATTATCATGAAAGTTTCGGTGCTAGAGTTTGGGCCTATCTTTCTTTATGGTTCATGTAGGCGGAGTACTTTTTTCATTCGGCCGTCGATTTCAATCGGTCGAAAAATATGTGAATTATGTTATTATAGTTTAAAATTAAGTAAAGTCCATGTATTTTGAGATCATAATTAAAGATCATGTTAAAAATATTATCTAAATTTCGTGTATTTTATTACATCCTTGATCATTATTATTACTGTTATTGTTCATCTTTTATATATATATACTAGTGTGTCACATGTGCGATACACCGTGAAATTAGGTATATTTATATAAATTATTAAATCTACAACACAGTAAGAGTAGCAAAATGTTTTGATACAGTGCATTCCAATCATTCCATTAGATTTTCAGGACACTTCGAAGCACTTCTTCAAAAGAATATCTCTAGATTATACTTGGGCATTGCACAATCAAATCCCAAGTTAACCTAAATGAAACTTTCTAAAATAAATCTTAGAATTCCTTAAAATCCCATCATGCATGAAGATTATTAAATCAACAAAATCAAGTTTCAGTAGACATAATTACATGAACTCCACATATCATCCCAAAAACAAACAAAAAAACAATTTGATCAAAAAGATGCTATTCTTCCGTCTTCTTTCGTTACGCTTTATATATAATTTGTCTCCAATCTATTGATCATAACGATTAATTGCTTTATCTTCGAATCACAAGAATGGATTGGCGATCACAATATTAGGGGTGGGAAAATTTTACCGAATCTTCTATATACCGAGCATACCATATCAAAAAAATCAAAATGTTGTACCGAAAATTTTCAGTATGGTAATGATATATTTTTTTTGACACCGTGGTATACCAATCAATTCGGTATTCCGAATAAATTCGATATATATATTTTATACCGAGATATCGATTGTTCAATATGTACCGAACAATGGGTATATACCTTACCAATTTTCGGTATATATACCGAAAATATCAAGCATATATAATTTTTTAATGCTAATTATATTCTAGTTGTATTATATTTGAGTAAATTTGAAATTCAAATACAATTGTAATAAATCTTTAATATATTTAACTAAAGTCAAGATGTAATATATTAAAAATATAATGTACATAATTTATCTTTTAATCTTTTAACGATAAAAAAGTAGAATATATCCGAAATCTGAGTCCGATATATACCAGCCTACCATGAGTGATTAAACGATAAACAGAATATGAAGATTCTTGTTGGCGGCTTAAATTAACCGGCCCTATTTTATTGTATTTACTTAATCATAATGCAATTATGTAATTGTTATTGGAGTAATGTTCTTCTACTCACTATGGACATATTTAATATGCTCACGGCTAAGGTGAAAATATTATATTAAGGAAGAAATTAATTAGTATGCCTCATAAAATTAAATTCTACCAAAAATAACTAAACTCTAACAAAAATAACTAAACCCTAAAGGAAATATTATTGACGTGACATTGACACATCAGCCGTTGACACATTAGGTGTGTTCACGGTGGTTAAGGGAGCATTTCCCATCGTCATAGTACATTTAGCCAAAACTGGACGCAAATTGTAAAAACCATATACATATACTACATTAGGAATGCTCCCCTACCCACGGTGGACACACTTAAGTGCCCATCAACTGACGTGGCAGTGCCACGTCAATAAATTTTTCATTTAGGGTTTAGTTATTTTTAGTAGGGTTTAGTTTTTTAGTAGAAATTTATTTTATAAGGTATATTAATTAAATTTTTCCTTAAATATAGCCGCCACCTCAACTGTTGACACATTAAGTATGTCCACGGTGGGTAGGGATGTATTACTCTATATACATTTATGGCATTGATTACGAGTCAAACTACATGGAAAGAATTACAAACTTATTATAATATTAACTCAATCTAATTACTAATCATCTATATTGTCTGCATATATCCTAATATAATTTGAATCACGTGATATTTTAAATTATCATAACTTGCTCATTTTGTTTATTAAATTTTATGATTTTTATATTAAATTAAAGGTCTCAGTACAATTTTTTTTGTTCAAAATCGATCATCAGTATGATTGTATGAATCTATATATGATGCTTTAATTTAAAAATAAAATAAAATAAGCATTAAAATTAAAAACCTATACTTTATCTCTAACTAAGACTCACTTAAATATATATCGGTGCCAAAAATTGTGCTCATAATTAATGGGACGGATGAAATATATTATGTACTATGTAAATGACTCATTATAGAAGTCGATTGCTTATCTAGTAATCTAATTAACGTCTTATTTTTAAAAAAATCTAATTACCTTCCTTTTTGTTCTTTGTACACTCTTGGGGTTATATATCCGAAATACTAATTGTGTGAATTGATTTTTTTTTTTTCTTTTCAATTTCTTAATATTATAATTTCGCCTAATTCTGTACTCTTTGACTAGGGGTTTACTAATCCAATCAACGTTATTACTTGTTAATTTTTAACATATTTCATGCTCATTAGTTATAAATAAATAAAATTCTAAACAATAATTATAAACCACAGTTAGATTAATAAACACTTGTAAAATTAAACTTCCATAGCTGAATTGAAACATCAACACTTGCATACAAGACTCTCGCAAACATTTTTGTGTTGTTAATAATAATGGCATATCTTGGTGAAGCGAATCATTAAATAATATAACATCCAATTAAACAACAAATAATAATTTAAAAAAAAACTTTGTAAAAAAAGAGACACGATCCAATACCAAATAACGATGCATCTCATATATTTACTTTTGATCCATGCCAGTATTATTAGTTTTTCGTATGCAACTTCCTTAAATGTTTTATTGTTTTATAGTTTGTCGAATGAAATTAATTAGTTTCACTATTTCATCATATACTACAACGCGTTAGAATCTTCGTTCTCAATTTGCTCATTTGTCGTATAAATAATAAAAAAAAAAAAATCAAATCTCACATAACACAAATTTTCTCTCTTCTATTATGATAATATTAAACGTACGTGTACATATATAATGAGACAAAGTTTGAAGGAAGACTAGATATTTTGTACTATATGGCCTTTTCTCCAAGTGAAAGATACCTCCATATATACTCTAAAAACCATACATATTCTATTAAGAAAAATATTTTCTCCAACCCTATATAAACCCATAGAAATTCTTTGCATTTATCAAAAAACACTTACCAAAGTAATAAAAATTAAAGTTGCACTATATAGCCACCATGTCTAGAGCTAGTGAAGTAGTACAAATATTATTTGCCTTTGTTATGGGATTTGCACTTTTGTGCTACCTTAGCAACACTTCTTCTGTTAATTATTCTGATATTATTTCTTCATCTTCTTCTACTCATCAAAATCCGAGTACTAGTGTTGATTATCAGAAAGTAATGTTGTTGTTCACAGGAAATTATATGGATGCTGTGGCTGTCCTAACGCTGGAAGATATTGTTTTGCTTGCTGCAAACAGAATAATGCCATAAATGGGACTACTGCATGATTAATTCATAGTATGAATTACTCATGATTTTCCTTAATTTTATTAAGTTTTTAATTACTCCTTTGTATTGTTGAATAAAAGTTTGTTTAAGTTTCCTAGTTATATAATGCCTGGTGTGGATTCGATTAAATCCTATACCTATATGAATTACGTCGAATAGATATGTAATACTACTATATTGTGAAATATTAGTGGCAGTGTCACTCTTGGATGTGTGTCACCCACACGTGCGTGATTTGTTTCTTACTATAAGTTAATGCAAAAATGTTATAGGAATGACCTGTAATTGTGAAAATAGGCCAAAATAGCTACTTTCATTCATAAAAGAAAGATAAATAGTGGCTACTTTAATTTTTAAGAAAAGATTAAATAAAATAAAATAAAATAGCCAGTTTTTGTGTAAATGTTCAAATATATTCCCCTCTCTCTCTATCTGCTGCCCATGTGCTTATTCTGCAAAGTTTGCAAATTTTCTGTACAAGTTCGCCGCCCGTTTTCCATCATCGCCGCTATAATACTCATCCTTCTCTACGTTCATCAAGAAAACATGAATGGATGCATGAGTGCTCGTGTATTTGTGTTTGTAAATCAAGAAACACATGAATGGATCCACCTCCTGAATATACGAGTCATATATATTCGAGTAATTCTTAAGAAATTATGTGTTGTCGTGTTTTTCTATAATCGTGTATAATACATGAAATAAGTAAATCATAAAATGTTAAATTACAAACACGATTCAATTTTCCATGTCAGGAATTTCAGTTAATCGTGTAATCAGGAATTTCAGTTAATCCAAACTCTAGATCGTTAATTAAGTACATGTGCATTTGACTCTGTTTTTTTTACTATAGGTTGTGGTTATAAGTCGGATTTAAACCCGTCGTTCATATCTATAATCCTTTTCTCTTGTTTTCTTTTCTTGCTACTGTCGTCGTCGCGCTCACATCCGTTTTTTCCATTCATTCTTTGCCGGAATTACAGTTGTGTTTCCTCGACATACACTAGAGATTTGATGGAGGAAAGATATCGAAAGAAACTCAGAGGTCGGTGGAAGGGAGTTCTGTATATAAGAACATTGTGGACCTTTTCTATCTTTGAACCTTTTTTTTTTAAACGTGATTTACACAACCCCATCTTACTCCCTATATAGTCCGCTATTTAATTAAATAATAAAATTATTTAAAGATGTACAACAATACCCTCATAATTTAATTCCTTTTTTAAGGCGTAAGGCCTTGTTAATAGCATAGATATCTCAGATAACAAAATTATCTTGCTTAATTTGACTGTTTAATATCTTAAATAACATTTTACAAGTGTCTGTGATAATTTTATGGCTCCGGCTAAAAGTATGTTTTCCCTTCAATTTTAATCTTACTTTCCCCCTAAAATTATTTTTATCTTAATAGCCATGATAAATTCTCTCTTATCCTACTATATCTTATCAATGCTTAATTTTCATAATATCCCCCCAAATTCTAAGAAACCTAAATGATATAACCACAACCCATAAAACACAAACACAAAGAATGAAGATGGCACTCTTGTTTTATGATAACATATGATGCTGAACGCGAATTCTCCAAAGTATAAACAAAATTTCTGAAAAGATTGGGACAGATGCAAATACGCTAGCTACCGATAATGGAACTTTCACCAGATGATTTGGGAGATTGAATCTATAAATTAAAATGCTGATATTTTCTTTTATCTTCGAAATTCGGGCAACTATTCAATTTGTTTCGCTTCCCATATTCCGCACCACGACTACTAACTATCAGGTAATCTATCTGATGAAATAGTCAGATGGAGGATTAGCCAGTTGATCAATCAGTCGCAGTATCATTTGACTTTTTTGATATTCATCAGACGATAATGACTACAGTATTAGGTAAAGAATCAAAAAATTATATATATCTGTTAACACATGTATTCACCCCATCTGCGTGTGTTACTTGTTTCAGGACCAACAAACTATTTTTTTATAATTATGGCTATAAATTTATTTTTATTATTTAAAGTGACTATATATTGTTACGTGTTTCCACTTTAATTTGTCATACCAACTAGTAGTACAATTAAATCTAAAATACATATATCTTTCATATTAGAAATGCTCCCCTACCTACTGTGGGCACACTTAATGTACCCACGGCTGATGTGACGTTGCCACGTCAATGATATTTTTCTTAGGATTTAGTTTTTTTGGTACGGTTTAGTTTTTTTTTAGAGTTTATTTTTATAAAGTATACTAATTAATTTTTTCCTTAAATAAAATATTGTCACCTCAGCCGTGGGCACATTAAGCATGCCCACGGTAGTTAGGAGATCATTACTCGTATTTTTATTGTATTTTGCTTGTTGCATGTATAGTAAGTGTACAAAAACAAATAAAGGACAAGAATAAAATGCAAAACATCTTGAAAATTAAATAAAATAATTTAATTTCTAGCCTTTTTCTGCATCAACTGCATGTGATCAGATACCGTTAGAACCGCCCGGTTGGAATCTTCATTTTCTAACATATTGTATTACCAACGCACGCTCCGATGCCCACTATAGGCATACTTAATATGTCCACAGATGACATGACAATGTTTTAAATAAGGAAATTAATCTAAATGCATACCATAAAAATTAAACCCTACAAAAAAAAAACTAAACTCTACCAAAAAAAATTAAACCCCAAATAGAAATAATTAACGACGTGACACTGCCACATAAACAGTGAACATATTAAGTGTGTCCACCGTGGGTAGAGGAGCATTTCTGATAAAAATACTATTTTATAATCATGGCCTCATATTTGTTGAATTTCTACATTATTTAAATACTCCGTATTTTGCTACAATTAAAGCTCTATATAAACCCACAGAAACTGCACGATTTTATGCAATTTCAACAAACATCATTCCCAAAAAAAACAAAAAAAAAACCCTCCAAAATTAGGCTTATTTCCATATAGCAACCATGTCAAGAGCTACTTCAAAATTTCCAATATTATCATTTTCCATTTTAATGGGATTTGCACTTTGGTGCTACCTTAATCTCAGTACTACTATTCATTATTCTGAACTTTCATCAGTCGTTACTAATTATAATCCGACTGCAAACAATATTCAGTCAAATAATGGTAAGCTTATTAGTGTGGAAATTTCAGAGAATGATAATAATAATAATATTATTCATAGGAAATTATTTGGGTGCTGTGGTTGTCGTGGAAGGGCTTGTTGTATATACTGCTGCAAACAGAATGGAATCAATGGGACTAATGCAGGCTAGGGCTTTCTCTTCATGCATTATATTATATATATGTGATTATTTATGCCTTTTCTGTTGTGTTTTCTCTACAAGAAAGTGTGATGTTGTTTCATTGGATGTATGTATTGTTGCTCTTCCAATGAAATTTGTATTCAATTCCAGTTTGTAGTTTGTGTTTTCTCTTCAAGTTACAAGTCTTAGTACTTTCTGAATATGGATTGTTTGAATCTCTCTCTCTCTCTCTCTCAAACACACACCCCAATTACTTGACCAAATATTGTAATTAACCCTTCTCAATTCTTGCAAGAGAGCAAGATATATAGGGCAGCATGGGGTTGCTTAATTTAACTATAAAAAAAAAAAAAAAAACAAAAAAACATAAGAAGAAGTTATACACGTTGAATTATGTACATCACTAGCTAGTCACGATAGATAGTTGTTTAAGAGTTCAAAACTTTCCCACCTTCTTTCCTCATTTATTTTAGATAAAACCTCATTTATTTTAGATAAAAAAAATTCAATAGTAATAAATAAGGGCATAATTATTTATAATCTAAATCTATCATAACACTCCATAGACAACGACCACTTAGAATCAAGCTCCAAGAAGCTAAGATGCTTGATCCACCAAGAATGGCTCCTAGTTGATTTGGTCATAATTAACACTACAATAAAAGCGAGAAATGGTGATGGAAATTTCCGTAGTAGAACTAGGCATTTGGTCTATAGCCACTTACAAATGGCGACGGACCAGTGCCATTGCAATAAGGCATGTATTACAGTTTTAAACGGTGACATAATTTTCATAGCTGAAAAATGGCGATGGAATGGGCGAACGGACTATTCCGGTGAAATTTGGTGGCCAGTCAAACATTGGCGGATCTACCTTATGGCTGCACTGGGCTGAAGCCCAGTACAAGCCCACAACAATCACTTATATGTATGTATATATCCATATCTCAATATTATAGTAGCCCGACCCAAATTAATTTTAAAAGCCCAAAACAAAGTGTTTTTTGGAAAAGACACAGATTTACGTGAAGAAATATATTGTTGCGCATAATATAATATTAGAGTGTACTATCTCAAGTAAGGATGTAAATTGGGCGGGGCAGAGTCGGGTATGACTTTCCCAACCCCATACCCGCCGGGGTTGGGTACCCGATGGATACCCGTCGGGTAGCCATTAAATTTATTTTTTAATTAAAAAATGATTTTTTTAGAATAAAAAATTATTTTTATTAAAAAAATTAATAAAAAACTAAAATTGCAATAAAAATAAATAAAAGAATGGTAAATTATTTAATATATTTATCAAAAAATAATAATTATATACTAAAATTATTAAAAATTTAAATATAATTTAATATATATATATATATTGAGTTTATTTAATGGGGCGGGTTTCGGGGCCGTCGGGACGGGGATATATAAACCCGCCCCCGCCCTATTAGGGGCAGGTCCCCGCCGGTACCCGAACCCGCGGGGAAAATTGCCATCCCTAATCTCAAGTGGATATATAATATTCAAGTTTTATGATTATTTTATACTTGTATATGTATTTTTTGCTTTTCTAATTTTGTGATGGAATTTTTAAATTAATTAGACTGTTATTCATTTATTGAGAGGGATTTTGCAAACAATACCAATGTAAACTCAGTTATTGATGAATTTTATGTATTAGAATCTCTCAAGACACAACCTAAGAGAATATCGAAATATTTTTCAGCGCACCCCATTGACGATTTCTGGTTCCGCCCATGCAATCGAATAGTCAAAATGAGGCCGATTCATTTCCGTAGCAGTTTTGAAATAAAAGAAAAATCGTCACCACTCCGTAGTAATTTGAGTTTTTTGTGTATTTTTTTTTTATCTAAAGATTCAGCACGAATATATATAACATAGTTCTTGTAATTCCAAAACTTGAGGCAATTATAATTGTAGAAATCATTTCCATAATAATAAAGAAATTACAATATAATTTGTCTTATATAAGAAAAGCAAAATTCTCCAAAGAGCGGTGAACTGATATATAGTACTAGAAACAAACCTAAAAGGTAAAGGGACACACTTGGGTCAGCCGGAGACACTATGCGGCCGGGCTAAAACAATAGCACTTTTATTTATATAGATTGACACTTTTCTATATAAAGATTGACACTTTTAAAAATTGTCATTTTATTCGTAAAATAATTATGTTAAAGATTGACACTTTTATTCATATAGATTGACACTTTTCTATATAAAGATTGAAACTTTTGGCCCGGCCGCACAGTGCCGCCGGCTGACACAAGTTTTTGTCAAAGGTAAATCAGTAACCATAAATCAAAATTGATGTGTGAAAAAATACACTAACTTAATACTCTTTCTGTCCTATAGATTACGTTATGTTTTTTTAGACAATAGTATGACACTCTCTCGTCATATAGATTTGGCATGAGAATTAAGCAGAATATATGTATAATCTTTTACCATAATAATTATAAGTATTAGTATTAGCATATGGTACGAGGAAGTAATATAATATAAGTAGAGTATATTATTAGTTTCAAAAAAAAAAAGAAAGTAGAGTATATTATTATTTACATGTGAAAAAGATTATATATTTTTCTTAATTTCCGTACCCAAATCTATAGTACAATAAGATATCATATAATTGTCAAAAAAAAAAAAAAAAAAAAAAAAAAAATGACACAATACGTTGTCTATGAGACGATTAGAAACCAAATTTCTCTCGTGCGAATAAAATTTAACAAACTTGTAGTATCATTTTAAACCGAGTAGTTGAGTCATACAACCAATCAGTAGCCTTCAATGTTCAATGGAATCATTTAATCCAATGGCACTTTTGTATTATTGAATTTTAATTCCTTATACTTTATTGTATATGGTCAACTATTTTATACACAATATTCAACTCTATCGTGTAACCGATATACATGTAGGAGGTTCAATCAATGAAATTCTGAAAATATTTATTTGAAAAATATCGTATTTACCTTTCATCTGCATATATTATTGTATACTACCTAATAGAGTAATGCTATAATGCCTATCGTGGGCATTTTTAATATGCCTACGAATGACGTATCAATGTTATAAATAAAAAAATTGATTTAAATATATACCTTAAATACATATCCTACAAAAAAAAAATTAAGCTCTACTAAAAAAAATTAAACTCTAAATACGTGATATTGTCACATCAACAGTAGACACATTAAGTGTGTCCACCGTGGGGAGCGTTTCTACCGATTGATATCATAAAAGTTTGAAAATGTTTTTAACGTTCCCTCGATTATGTCCAATTTATTTCCTTGTTCAAAGTACAAACTCTTAATAATATTGGTAAAGTAAAAACTCACGGTATTGAAAAAAACATCAAATTAAATGGAATTATATCATTTACCAACTAATTCATTTTCAAGTTTGTTTTATTGAGTAACGCTCCAATACACATATTATGGACATGCTTAATATGTCAACGAATGACGTAATAATGATATATATAAAGACGTCTATAAAAATTATACCAAAAATAATTAAACTTTAATATAAAAAACTAATCCTAATATAATATAAAAAAAACTAAACCCTAATTGAAAAAATTACCGACGTGGGTTGTAGAACGTTTTCGTTTCTTTATACATGCAAGTTTTCTTATTTCCTTGATTCCTTCGTTCAGATGTTAAGAGTTGACTACAAATTAACAAAAAAATCAAATAATATTTTTAAACCAACAAAAAATAAGATACTGTACTAGCATTTTATAAATCAAATGGCCTTCTAAAAGAAGAACAAAGTTTATAGAAAATGTAAGTAAATAAATCGTAGAGTAATTGTCAACTTCTTGGAATCATATATTTAAGGATTTTTTTAATTTCCTTTTATATTTCTTCCTTAATTCCGAAGGTAGTAAGCTGAGTGCGATTCGTAACGTAATACACGTCAAAAACCCTTTCTGAAACAGAAAGAAGAACAAAGAATTCGTTAAATATTGAATTAGGGTTCACCAAATCACTATTTATCCAAGCTTTTCCCCCAATTCGTAGATCAATCGTTCTCACCTTTTCTCCAATCCAGCTCGTATATACTCTCAATTCTCTTTAACTTCATGATTTTTTTAATTTGCCCCATTTTCTGTAATATGTAGCTAAAGTGTTTTTTTTTTTTTTCCTTACAGATTGATCGCAATTTTCTCCAGCTGGAACAGCACGACGCCGTTTTTGATGAGTTCCCGTACACTGAGAAGACGGCTGCACCACGGAGATGTTGATGGCGGAAGGCATGATCGTTACGAGACTTCGAGATTGGATGCGTTGAACGAGCCGTTGCTGGGAGATGGAGATTATGACTATGATAAGCACAATGAGGTACTTGCCATTATGTTTTATCGATCAAAATTCAGTTTTTGGTTTCCTTGAGTTATGGTGGTTACAATTTTTTTAATTGAAGGGGCAGTCGCTTGTGGATATTTTGGATGAACAGCGGCGTAAAGAGGATCTGCATTGGACACTAGTGTTCTCGAATGTGATTGCGCAGTGGGCGCAATGGTTAGGTCAGCATTTACTGAATTTTTTGATGCTTGATTTTGTGAATTTTTTGAGTGTGTTTGTGCTAGTATTGATGGCATGGTTTGAGCTATAGTTTGATTTGTGGTAGTTTGACTTCCTTCTTCAGCAAATATTGTTCTTAGTTCTGGGTCTCTGCTGGCACGGATCGTACCATTCGTTTCCGGCATTCAAAATGGAGCTAACAACTTCCTTCCACCGGTTATACTTAGTCCGTTGCAGGTATAAAGCAACTTCGTCAACCATAATAGTTGCTATTATTATCCTTCCAATCTTCGATTTATTGCTTGCTCAAAGTTTATGCCACTTATACTACATTGATGAGGAAAGTTGATGGTAGTTAAATGCTCTGCTTGTTTGCGTCTAAAAGAGTTATCTGGATAGGATGATGGCTTGAATGCTTAATAATTATTTGCTATATCTGTTATTTTCTGGATCTGTATTATTATATACATGAGCCTGTTGGTGTTTTTGAACCTTTTCTGCCTATCATTGATACTGAAGTCTATAATACTTAGTGGAATTCTTTGTCTGATATAGCCAGTTCTCATTGGTAGAACAGTTATTACTTTTGTAGATTTATTATGTTATACATGAAGTAGGTCTGGTGGGAGGAATGCTATTTTTTTAATATACATATATATATTTTTTTTCTTCCATGTCATCCAAGTGTTGGCATACAAACAGAGATTAACCTCTGATTCTAAATTTTGTTCGAAACAGGAAGCACGGCTGAAATATTTAAAGCAAAGGCTTTCAATTCCATTTGATGGCTCTTCTTCAGATCATCAAGTATGCATTTGCCTCTTCTCGCCTCTTTTCTTAAATTATTTGTACTTGTATTATCTAATTTGATTGCGGTGCTATTCGATTCCCTTTAGTAGATAGAACTGCTGGTTTCACTGGTGTGATTATCATGTAGTTGGCACCCAATTGATAAAATATGATTTTATTTTTGCTTCACGGTGTGATTTATGTTTGCATACAGGATGCGCTTAGGCAACTTTGGAGGTTAGCTTATCCTGATAGACAACTCCCAGCTCTTAAATCAGAGGTCTGGAAAGATATGGGCTGGCAGGGATCAGACCCTTCAACGGATTTCAGGTATGTGGTGATAAATGGTTAGTTTATTGAGATATGCAATGTATGAATTGGTATTTTTGTGGAAGCTCATGAACGATATATTTAGGGGCGGAGGCTTCATATCGTTGGAGAACTTGATCTTTTTTGCCAAGACATATCCGGTTCGTATTTTCCTTTGACATGACCTTTTGTTGGTTATTCATTTATTTGAGTTTTTCTTATTGTTCACTTCCTTCTTGTGAACCTTTCAGAAGCATTTTCTGAAGTTAAATTTGACACTGAATTTGATATGGATGTTTTGTTCTCTTGCTATACTATTTTTTCCCCATGATAGGATGCATTTCAAAACTTGTTGCACAAGAGAGATGGAGACAGGTCAGAGTGGGAATATCCATTTGCTGTGGCTGGCATCAATATTTCCTTTATGCTGGTTCAAATGTTAGATCTCCAATCAGGTGCTTAAGGGTGCTGTAATGTTTATATTAATGTTTGCTCATATACGTGAATAGGTTATCTATTATCATCATCGACTTAATCAGTATTTTTTATGTCAACTATGCAACTAAATTGAACAGAACTCAATCTAGTTTACTTTGTTTTCTGTCTGAATATTACTACCATTTACATGAATTCAACTGGTTATGGAATTTGCTTGAGTGATGGTTGGAACTTTGCAATATTACATAGTAACACGTACTATGTGAACTGAACTTATATCATTTAGGAGTTTGTCAGGAGGATGATATTCAAGAAATTCCATAAGCTTTCGTAATTGTTTAAGAATTTGTTTAAAATGCGGTTTATCTAAGTATGTAATTCTTTGGCAGGTAATCCTAGCAATTCGGCTGGACAGCGCTTCCTGCAGATGCTCAGCCATGATGACATGGCATTCGACAACCTCTTTTGTGTTGCTTTCAAGATGCTGGATGCCCAGTGGCTTGCTAAGCGTGCTTCATATATGGAATTCAATGTATGAACAGATCTATCTAGAACTGGAGAGAGACACGATTGCTTTTCATACTATCTTTATCAGTGATGGATCCTAATATTTTTCGTATGCAGGAAGTTCTAAAATCTACGAGATCACAACTAGAGCGGGAGATGGCGCTGGAAGATGTAACGGGTGTGAAGGATTTGCCAGCATATAACTTACTGAGAAGATAATCGGACACATAACATTCTCTTGCGAGTTCTGTTTACAGATCGTATGCACCTGAATCGCAAGAAACTACTCTTTATACAGAAAAATTGTATATTTCACTGTATAATTACACTGATGTACTATCTCTTCGATCATGATTGAGGCCCGAAAATATAGCGGATTGTGTACAGTCTCTTTTTTTGTGGAATAATCTTGCTGTTGTATTATTATCTCTTATGATATTAAATAAATGGCTCTCAGTAAAATTATAGTGAACTATTTCTGAGTTTAAGTTCAGGTTCAGCAATTTGCATTAGTGATCAAGTAAAAATCTCTTGATAATGAATTTGAAAATGACAATAACATAATAAATAATGGAGTTGATCTCATGTTATTTTGTTTCTTCAATGCCTGAGATTCAAGAAAGATCTGAGCTCTGTTCTTGATTTTCTTCCCCAGATTTCAAGTACCATCTCCTTAAACGCGACGAAGCTTTCAAAACCTGCACACACACACATGCGCACAGACGAATTGAGAAAGATATGCACGATTTGATCGAGCTCATTTTAAGTCGTCTGATCAAGAATTCCTTACCTCTTGATCCCAATCTGTTTTCCAAGTCATGAAACTAAGTGCAACAGTCTGAGTGACAACTCCGCTCATTAATCCAATCCATATTCCCTAAAATTCCCAGAAAAATTACAAGAATAAGTCATTACCTAAAGAAGAAGATTCAAAAAATGGGCTTTCTTTTTGTTTTTTTTTGTTGTTTTACCTTAGCTTGAAGATGAATCACATATCCAAGCACAGCTCCAATAGGCAAACCTATACCATAGAAACAAATGAAATTTATTATTGCAACTTTAGTTTGCAGCCCAGCTCCAACCGCAACACCTGCATCAAACAAAAACACACGATTAAAAAATCACTATCAAAAAAGAAAAAAATTACAAAAATAAAATAAAATAAAAAATCATCTTTTTAAAGACAATGAACCTGAGAGAACAGGGTAAATGCCATTGAGCAACATGGAGAAGGCGAGCAGAATCGAAAGATCAGAGACCGCATTCACGACTTGTTCGTCTCTAGTGAACAAGTAGCCTAGCTTGTTCCCAAAAATCAAGCAGAGGATCCAAAACACCATCCCTATAAGTAGTGAAGTGGAGATGACAACTTTGATTGAGAACTTCGTGGCTATGGCGTCGCCTCTTCCTAGCTCGTTCGCCACTCTTACACTGAAAAAAATATAAACAATCACAGCTCTACGCCTCTACAAGAGAGTGAGTATTCGATTTTCCTTTTTTTTTTCTTTTTTCTTTTTAATTCATAAATTTGATAAACATTAATAATAATGTTGAAGAAATACATACATTGCAGCACCCATCATGCCGAGGCTGATCATGAACTCCCATCCGCTAACATTGAGGCTAACATATTTCAACTAAATTAGTAGATATTTTTATTTTGATTAATTTTGATACAAAATGTTGTTGTTTGATTTTAAAGATTAATCATATATTTATTAATTACCATATGGAGAATGCAGATATTGCAACCTCTGCATTTTTCATGTAGCCTGCTAGCAAAACCAGAATGGCGTAGTACCACAGCTCCAAGCTGTAACAAAAAAAAAAAAATCATATTAATTGCAATACTTACGTTCGATTTATTTTTTTACTATAATCAAATTTACTTACCAGACCATAACCCCAGAGGAAACTGAGAGCTTGACCACAGGAAGAATATCATGAAACGCAGCCATGGTGAAACCCTTCCAAGAATCGGAGCACCACCCTCCGAGAACGTAGACGAGCTCCCCGGCCACCACGAGCCAGCCGGAAACACACAGTGCACACATTGCTCCGGCGACGCCCAAGCCCAACACGTTCACTAGAAGCCAAGACAAGGGAAGGTGGATGGAGAACTGCATGATGGAGAGCCATGCAACGACCATGTTCTTCTGCTGTGCTTGAAGAAACATTTGTATGGTTAGGGCAAAGACGATGCTGTAGAGGAATGGGATGAACCATAGGGAGATGTTGCCGGCGGAAGCGGCGATGAGCTCGTCCTCACCGAGAAGAGTGAAGAGCGGGGCGGCGAAGATGAAGATGGGGAGGAGTAGGGTAAGTGTGAGGAGATCAACGAACCATGATCTTTGTAAGAAGATTCCCATCATGTGATGTTGCTTTGCTCCGTAGGCTTGCCCGCATAGAGTTTCGGTCGCACTCGACATTCCAATCTTCGAAAAAATAAGTTAAGTATAAAAATAAAATAAAAATTATAACTGGTGTAAGAAAGCTGTAGAAAAGTGTGAATCGACTTTAATTTTATACTAGGCACATTAAATCAAGTGTAAAGGCACATTAGGAGTCTGTTTGCGAGATTTGAATATAATTAGATTGTGTATATTTCAAAAAGTTAAGAATTTTACGTTTAAAGTTATAGAAATATAATTTGTTGTAGACTATGAAGTTTTATGGAATTTAACTATTAATTATCATATATAACGTGCTTTTATTATGAGTTGAGTGATAAAATTATGAATGTTATATGTTTATATAGTTTTTATATCAAGACAATGTGTAAAAATCCGGATCGAATCCTCTATTGCCTATTGGCGTGACATCGTCTATTGCATTTGTAGACGGATGACACGTGGCATAATCAATGATTGATGATTTAAGATTTATATGAGGAAAATATATACCCCTAACCTTTGGAAAATCTAAAGCCTAGGATTTGCCACGTGTCATCCGTCTATGAATGCAATAGAGAATGCCACGCCAATAGGCAATAGAGGATCCCATGGCGTAAAAATCGTAGAAAAATAAACATTATATAGCTAATCCGTCCAGACCCGCTAGACACTAAGCACCCTCCACCACCCAACTCCGATCTGAACTCACCTTGCTAAAGAGCGTCTGACATGGCCCGAAATCTTATCGGGCCAAAAATAACACGGCCCGATAAGTTTTTCTTGATACGTTTCTATTATTTTATACTTAGCATATATTCTAGAAAACACGTCAAGAAAAACGGGACGGAAGGAGTGATAATTACCACTATTCCGTTGACGAATCGAACAGACAAGGTCTGGACAAGAGCATAAGCTGCAAGATCGGTGGAGTCGATGTGTCCGATGAAAGATTGTGTGACAACGATGGTTCCAAATGAAGTCACTCTTGATATTACACTTGGCGTTGCTACTCGCCATATTTTCTTCGATTCTTGAATCACTCTTTCCTTCAAATCGACGTCGTTTTCTTCCGATCTTGGCTGGATCAGCAGATTTTCTTGCATGCTTTCATCCATCGCCTGCAGATTAAATGAGGAAGCAAATATTAGTTTTCGAGATTTTTTCTCAGGAAATTTGAATGGCTATTTCTTTTTTGGAATATCATATCACCTCCATGAAGAAGATATGGCTCTAGCTTGTTTACTTGTGTATCCCAACTATAGTATTTAATTATATATTGGAATTCATGCACCTTAATAAAGGTGTGAAGCTTTTTTTTTTTTTTTTGGGCAAAAGTTTTCCACATTTGGTTAAATAATTTATGAAGAGTAAAAAAGATTTGCCAAATGCAATAGGATAAAAAGATGAAAGAATCAGTCCACTTCGGTAGATAACCTACTCATGTAGGAAAATAAACACACTGACACACAGTTGGTAGTGGGAATTGATTTTCTAAAATTTGAATATATTCCAAAGTTAACTAGAGCATTTTTGGATCGGATCCTCTATTGCATTCGTGGATGACTGACACGTGTCATAATCAATGATTGCGGATTTAAGATTTATATAAGCAAAATATATACCCTAACATTAGAAATTTCTAAACTCTAGGATTTGCCACGTGTTTTCCATCCACGAATGCAATAGATGATATCACGTGGGTAGGCAATAGAGGATCCCATGGCGAGCATCTTTGCTGCTTTGATGTACTTCTCATTTAAAGAGTGGATTTTACTTTTTGTTTCCTGCAATTTATATACACTTTTCGTTTTTTTTTTTTCCCTTTTTATTATCCAAATTGCAAAAATCAAGTTAAAGATAGTCATAATAACTAATCTAATTTGTATATAAATATTCATTCCAACTATTACTACAAGATTGCTAAATAAAGAGGCCAAAGAGCAATAAGGGATTAATGTCTGAGACGAAAGATTCTGGGTTCGAGTCCTCCGTGGCACTGTCTTTAAATTTCAGTTAATTATATATTAAAAAAAAAAAGGTCATAAGAAAATTACAATAAAATTAATTAATTAAAAAAATAATAAATAACAGAATCTCCTTGAAGGTTGAAGCATAGAATATATGCCAAAGTTGGAGCATATTTTCTGGTCTGATATTCTCCACAACTAATGATGCAAGTCACGTTCTCTTGGAAATATAGCTCAATCTAATGCTATATGCTAAATCAAAATTACCAAAGTACCTTTTGAAGGCAAAACATGCTTATAAGAGGTGCCAATCTCAAAATTACTAATTCTAACTAGTGATATAAAATCTAACAACAAATGACCTTCCAAATGAATTGCAGGGTTAAATCGAAAAATTCCCATGAACAAGGAACTCTCCAACCTATTGAACAAACAAAGCAAAATTTCATGGCATATCATTACAAAAACTAAGCAATACATCAGCCTAGCTAGCTCAAGCATGTCCGTTGCTACCGTTTTTATCTGGCGATTTGACGACCCACCGTTGGAGGCGTTCCGCGGCTAGCTTTACCTGAAGGTCCCAGTCGGTTTTATACGCCATGTAGCTTAGGGCCATCGTCTGAATTAGAACTCCGAGGATCATGCCGACCCATATTCCCTGCACGCAAAGAGGAAGAGGAGTCGAGTCGTGACGAACAAACCTAGTCCGATCACGTTGCATTGGTAGAAGATGTAGCATAGTCGAGGACAAAGGATCTCATGTGGATATATAGAGAAAATAACAAACAAATAAACCTAGTTTGGTCAATGTGATTGATATGTGCATGCACGAGTTGGTAACGGATAGAGGTGTCGAAACAAGCCCGGCCGACCCGATTTGAATTGGAACGGGCTGGCCCGACTCAAAAAAGTATGTCTCGTGTAGCTTTGAGTGCCGGGCCGAGACATGCCGCCACATTTTTTTTGTCCCAGCCCGAATTTTCCCCTCGGTTCGGGCCGGGCCGGGCCGGTACTTTCGACTGTTCGACATGTCTACCTAATATAGTCGCATGCCATTGATACACACGTGCGAGGACAAAGGATCTCATGTGAATATACAGATAGTTTCATCTCAACAAAACCGGGTTGTATATCACTATCGAGTTTTAGTATTACCTCGACTTCAAAGGCAGCAACGTATCCGAGCAGCGCGCCTATCGGAATCCCGACCAAGTAATAGCAACAGAGGTTGATAATCGCAACCGTCCCTTGCAAACCCGCCCCCACGGCCACCCCTGTTTCAACAAGAAAAAATCAAGCATATGTTCTTCTTCATTTCTCATTTTTCATTTTTCATTTTTCATTTTTCATTTTTCTTGTTCGAGTAAAGATGCAGAATAGCACAAGGGCGCCGCAACCAACCTGAAAGCACCGGGTAGATGCTGTTAAGCAGCACCGAGATACCAAGCAGATAAGAGAGGTCGGAGACGGCTTTCACCACTGCCTCATCGTTAGTGAACAAGTATCCGAGGTTGTGCCCGAAGGCCAAGCAAATAACCGAACAAAGCACCCCGATCACAACGGAGGTGGAAATGAGGACTTTTATAGAAAACTTTGTAGCCTTAACATCTCCTCGTCCCAGTTCATTTGCTATCCGTACACTACACAAGTTGCGTACAAGTCAAGAAGAATGCATATAAAGATCGTACAAGATAAGGCGTTTTTCGTTTTGATCACGAAAATAATATTAATACCATGCAGCACCGAGGAATCCGAGGCAGATCATGAACTCCCACCCGTTCACATTTAGGCTGCAAAAACAGATATTTAGTTCCAATTTCAATTGCTTGTCCCTTTATTATATCCATTAAGCTTCAATTTCTTGTTTGATTATGTTATAAGATATGGAAAAAGCTCACCAAATGGAAAACGCAGATATAGCAACCTCAGCGTTGCGCATGTAGCCAGCCAGCAACACGAGTATCGAATTATACCATAATTCCAAGCTGCAAAAAAACATATTCAAATGAAACCAATGACAAGAATTTGCATCTGCTTAGAATGATGGAATTAGAAACATTAATCACCAAATCATAACACCGGAGGAAATCGAGAGCTTGATCACGGGGAGTAAATCCTTGAAAGCAGCAGCGCTGAACCCTGTCCATGTCTGAGGGCACCAGCCTCCTATGATGTATCCAAGTTCAAGAAAGGTCACCAAAAAAGAAGAAATGTTTAGAGCAGCCATTGCTCCATCGATTCCCCAGTTTAGACGGTACACGAACAGCCATGAGAGAGGAATGTGCACTATGATCTGCACTAGAGAAATCCAAGCCACAACAATGTTCTTTTGCTGTGCTTGAAGGTACATTTGGATTGTCAAAGTTAAGACGAAGTTGTAAACCATCGGTATAAACCACCACGAGATGTATCCGGAAGCTTCTGCTATGTCCAATTCTTCGCCTAGAAGATTGAACAACGGTGCTCCGAAGATCATCAGAGGCATCAAGAGTGTACTTGTTATGAAACCCACAATCCAAGATCTTTGTAGATAGATTCCCATCATATGATACTGTCTTGCACCGTACGCTTGTCCACAGAGAGTCTCTGTAGCACTCGACATCCCAATCTGCAGAAACAAAACGAAACGAAAGATCAAATCCCGATTTCTCATACATCATATGAATGTTACTACACGTAACATTAGTACTTAAGAAAGAGACTGCTCTCGATTTTTGAGTTTATTGAACTTAATAACTCTTCAAAATTATAGTCAATGAAGAAGTTACAGAGCAAAAAAAACACTTCATAGAAATCCATTCAAAATAGCAACAAATTAGAGAATAAGTTCAAAATTTACCAAAATTCCATTCAAAAAACGAACTGTAAGGGTCTGAACGAGAGCATAACTAGCAAGATAAACGGAACTTATATGGCCGATGAATGATTGAGTCACGATCAAGGCACCAAATGATGCTACTCGGGCAATAATCCCAGGCAAAGCTATCTTCCATATTTTCTTCGACTCATCATAAACTCGTTCCTTCAAATCCGCGACTTCTCTTCCTTCTGAACTCAGCAACTTATCATGAACACCATGATCCATGGCTCTGCAGAGATCAACCAAGAAACCACTTAATTAGCTTTGTAACATTGAATTATT
The DNA here is from genome assembly GCA_001642375.2 of Mentha longifolia. NCBI lineage: Eukaryota > Viridiplantae > Streptophyta > Magnoliopsida > Lamiales > Lamiaceae > Mentha > Mentha longifolia. The sequence continues at coordinate 15,476,526 of CM038112.1, forward strand.
TAAAAATTCTCTCTATGTGATGATGGCATGATTAATTTTGTGATTTCCTATCAGAGATTCACATGGACCATCTATATCAATGCAGTTAGATTCATGGTTTACAAACTTGAATAATGATTATATGTTAGAAAAAGCAATAATATAATAATATGGATTAATGGATATTTAGAGCATAATAATGTTGTAATTAATTTGTTTGGGTATCCTTTTACATAAGTGGGATTCAAAATGAGTTCAGTTGATGCTGAAAGAAGAAGATACAAGGACTTTTTTGAGGGGGGAAAAGTATCAAATCTTGGCTAGTTGTGAATATATTCTTTCAAGATTTCAACTTTCTGAATATGCAGGCCAAGCCAAACTTTCCTTTTTCAGAATCTGCTAAACCCAGAATTCAAAATCTACAATTTACAAGAAATCCCAATTAATCATGAGAGAGAGAGAGAGAGAGAGAGTAATGAAAATGCAGAGATGAATGAAAGTTGCCATCTTTACTAGTGAAGAAGTTCCTAAAAAAATTTATGTTTAACCCATTGTCGCCAAAGTTTCTGTGAAGAATTTATTGAAGTAGACACTGTAAATTTCCGATCAATCGAGAAAACACACACGCTCAGACCACACACAAAGAGAAAGGAGAAATCCGCTAAACAGAAAACAAAACTATAAGAACTAGTTTCAAAGAAGCAGGAAGCAGCTCCGGATATATGGCAGAAATCACACACAAAAACTCGCACACTACTACACACACTGAGAGTGAGAGTATAGTAGGAATTGAGGAAGAAGAAGACTTACGCAAGAAGTTGGCTCTAGAAGATTGACTTCTTTTGGGCTGCAACTCAGCTACTGCATGAAACTTTGTCTCTCTCTCACACAGGCACAGACACAGACACAGACACAAAGAGAGAGTTGAGCGTCTGACATAAAAAAAATAAAATAAGCATCGTCCATTCTTCGATGGCGGAAATCGTGCATCGCAGTTTGGACCTTTAAATCTCAAACTTATAAAATAATTGATTGTTTTGATTATTCATTACCCTTCAAGTGGATCAAATGGGGGTAAAACTGATCAAATGGGGGTAAAACTGTCAAATTACCATTAATGAAAATGTATATTACCCAAACTAACCTTACTAACATTTAGAAATCCGAAAATTTAACTTTGAAAATGAAGTAATGTTATCTTTCTTTAATAGTTCATTCAAACTTCCCCTACTAATGAATGGCTCCAATATTTGATTATCTCTCCACCATAACTACAACATAGTATTATCATATACTAGTTAATAAAGCACCAATTTTTTCTCCATGGCCGTACCTTAGTACTTCTCTTGCTTTATTTATAGGAGAAATAGTGCATACATTGTATCCCAATAGCTAATTTCTCCTTCAAGTAAATAAATAAATAAATAAGCTAGCTAGTTTCTTGTAATACCCCGTAATTTACTTAGTTTAATTAATGGAGGTTAGAGATTATTATTATAATAATAATCTATGATAGTTTTAATAAGAGGAAATATTGAGATAATGAAAAAGACAAAGATTAAAATGAGAATCTTTGAGAATTTAAAGATTTTTTTTGAAAAATTAGTTCTAGTTTCAGTTTCTACGACTTGAAACGAGATGTTGAGGAAATATACTATATTCAATTATATAGTAGAATATTATTTGAAGTTAATGGGATTTTTAGTTAATCTCCGAAGACGGAAGTTATTATGAATTTTAATTCGTATTTATTTTCCATTTATATTATGACTATTGAGATATAGAATATTAAGTCCTTGTAATTTTTAGGACTTGAAGTGTGTGTGTTGGGAGGATTATGTTTCTTGAAGATTAAAAATTAAGATTAATTATGACAAAGGAATAAAAGAAAAGGAAATTGAAAAATAGAAAAGATATAATAATATAAAAAAAAGGGGAGCAACTTGTTATTTTGTTTCTTCTTATCACTCTCTCTCCCGTCACTCTCATCTTTCTTTCTTTTTCTTTTTTTTTTCTTTCCTTTTCCTCTTCACTTACAGACGCACACACACATCACACTCCCATCTCAATCATCACAATTTTTAGAAGCTTTTGGAGTGAAGAAAATCATCAAAGTTAGTTAATGATTAAGGTAAGCTAACTCTTTGATTAATTCTTATGTTTGGGAAACCAAAGGGGATACCGCAACTGTTGGTACATATTAATTCGAAATTGGATGATGAGAATATTATATGCGATTGATTTTTTTAATTCTCTGGATTTATACATGTTCTAGAATGATTATTGAGGATTTAATTTAAGAGAAATCCATCTTATTTTTAAGAATCTGAAAATTCGAATTGGTGAAGGGAGTTTGGGGATTTTCGATTTTGGATTTTGATTTGAGGAAGTGAGCTTGATTATGAGTTTATATGATTGTAAGAAGCATGAGTTTAAATTGTGAGAATTTTTAGAGTTCAATTTCAGGATTTTCGAAATTAGTGTTCTTGATGAGATTAGAGATTTGTTATTTTGATTTTTATTTCATAAAATTGATGATGGGGATATGAAATTGACATTATATGATGCTTAAAATGAATTTTTGAAAAGTTTTTGGAGCCGCCCTATGTCAAAAACGAAAATGATGCATTAAAATAGATTGGGCATTTTTGTTCTTGATGTCATAAAATTAGATTGGTGGAGGGAATAATGTGATATGTATATTATTTGATGCTTATTTTGGAATTCTGAAAATTGTTGGAACCCTTTAAGGGTTGAATTCAAAATTTAAGTTTAGAATAATTGGAGGTTTTAAATGTTTAAGTGTTAGTTGTTTATAATGAAACTTGAAAAGTATTTTCTACTTCATTTTAAGCTTATTGTGAATTTATTGGAATTTATAGAAAGGTTTTGTGAACTTTTCAATTTATCTATTATTTTCCAACTTTGATTGTAGTTGAGTTTGGAATGATCGAGTATGAGAAACGAGCTCATAAATAAGTTTGATTATCAATTATAAGTTATAGGAATTATTTCTAAAATTTTTAGACTTTACAATCAAGAACTTGACGAGCTTGAGGAATGATAGGAACATATATGTACATATATGTGTTATATATAAGGACGGAAGATAGATAAGATAAGTTAAACTCTCTTATCTAACAAACTCTCGGTAAAGACCTATGTTAAGTTTATCAAGAAAGGTTTAGAGAAGAAGATAAGAAGATAAGCTAAGTAGAGAAGGTTATTTCCTATATAATTTTCTTTCCTTTATCACTTTTATTTATTCCTTCGTTTTAATGAAGGAACGAGCATAAACTTGAGGATGGGAAATAACTGAGGAAGGAAGAGTAGTAGGTAAAGGCTAGCCGGAGTCAGGTGGGCTTTCTAACTAAATGACGATGCTATATGCATACGTATATGAAGCATGATATTTTAAGAAAATGATTAACTTGCCATTATTTGAGTTTTGTATGATCATCTACTTGATGGAAGACGAATTCGGTCATGCGATTAGCATGATATGTGTACACTGAGGTGACTGTGAGCCGTCCTTTCGGTCGGCCGGTCAATGTGTTTGAGAAGGAGGCCTACTTCTCAACACGCGAGATGATGTGGTAGATGTTATTCATACACCATATTTGACTGCAGTCATTAATGTTTGATGATGAGGAAACTAAAAAGTATTTTAGCATGCCTTGTGTTATTTAAATAAAGTAAATCACTTGTGACATGCTTATCGAGGCAAGTTTAATCTATAGCTTTAACAAACAACTTTTAATATTTTGGGCACGTGTTCACTGAGTACTTTGTACTCAGCCCTGCATATTATTTCTAAAATGTGCAGGCAAAGCTGGGATGAAGATGGGAGTGTGCCGAACAGAGCTTTTGTTGTCATTTTATGAAGTGTCTTCTTATGGATATGACAATGTCAGTAGTTCGAGTTCTAGTATTATATGTCTGCATACATGTAATCCCTTTTGATGATCCATTCCGCTGCAATACTCTGATGTTATTGTTGATGTTTTGACGAGCTCGAAGTTGATACTTAAATTCTTATCTTCACCTGAACTCCGAGATAACTTTACTTATTTCATTGAAAGTTATCTAATATTGTAAAGGTATAAATGTTTGTTATTTCTAGACAACTTTCAATTATTGTTGAAAAGTTGTCTATAAATTTTGATTATCCTTTATTCGGATTTCTGAGCCCTTGAATAATCTTATATAACTTGTTGTGAACGGGCATGTGTTATTTGAGATGATTTTAGGTTCCCTTGAGATACATATTGACCCGATCATTTCGGAATTGTTATTGAGATCAATATCCATCCTTTTGGTTCATTTGATGAAGTAGCTAAATATATCTTGAATATTTAGGTCACGATTTGTTTCTCCTTTCTTGATCAATAGTGATGATTTGGGACAAGATATAAGTTATCGTTCGAATCTTGTAGTAACTGCCCATTCCTTCATTCTCTAATCTAAAAGACGTTTAGTTTTTATTCATTTTTCTATTTATTTATTTAGTCACATTACTCGGTTTAAATAGCCTTTAATTTAAATCGGGCTGTGACAGATTGGTATCAGAGCAATTGTTGCTCTGAACTTGAACTTCTTTCGAGTCTAGTCTAAATTGTATTCTTAGACTAGTCGAGTTTGAACAACAAAAGCTCAACACTCCCTCTCATCCAGCTATGTCAGGTACGTATTTCAACACTTTAGTTGAAGGTGAAGATTGAGTTGTAAAGTATTATATACTTGACATGTTGAGATTAATATGAGATTAAAAAATATGTTTACATTATAGATTTCATTGTCCTTGTTTGGTGATGAGTAGATGTTGGCATCAATGTTGCAAGGGAGACAATTGTGTCTTACTAAGGAGTAACATAAGAGATGTTTTTACCTATGAAATGCGAAAATGAGAATTGAGGGGCCAGTACCCTGAATGATAATCTATGAGTTTTGCCTTTATCGCATGAGTTATCGAGATATGTTGGGCGAATTTTTAGCTCATCACCATAGGATGTATCTAGATGCCAGTGTTGAGAATATACTTTATCTCATACTGTTATTGCCTTGGTATTGATGAAGGTAGGCAACTTCACTTATCTCCCATTTTGTTAACCATGTGATATTCAACAAGAACTTTTTTTGGTGATTACCGGGACTTTATAGTTGTTGTCAGTCACCAGTACTTGAGTTATGTTACAGCACCAACTCTTGAGTTATTAGTGGAGCATGTTTCCCACATTCCGATTGTTTAGGATGATACTACCAGATATTTATATATATGATGATGATGATGATCTAGATGTATATACAACTTTTGACGACTAACGTAGTAAGTGGTAGTTCTACTGCAACAACTTAGGGTATATTTTGATACTAATGTAGATAGATCTTGAAAGGAATATGGAGTTTCACTGTATATATATCCAATATTTGGTAGAAGAAGTCTTCTAAGAGGTAATTTTCTGTATATGCATATATGAAAAGATGGCAAAAACAGTTATTTATATTAGGGTGAGTTCTCATATACATGTTAAGTTAAGAAGGAGAAGTTGATGAATACAAGATGATGAAGACTGAATATAGAGGTGATGCCTTAAAATGTTATATGAGTTGTTATTTGAGAAGTACATAAGTAACGCCTATATGTGAGTATGAAGGTACTTGAATATACGTATAAGTATGAGATATGCTATTTATATTTATATGTATGTTTATTAGTTTTTCAAAGTACCTCATAGATAGAGAAATAAAAATGGTAAAATGGAGGATGATAGAGAACCTACCTTGTCACTGCTACCCGGGAGAATAATGAAGAACTTTTTCTTTAACAAAACTCGCCTACTTTTGATGGTAGAGTAGATCCATCAGAAGTTGAAGAGTGGATCGTGCGCTTGAGCGAATCTTTTAAATTCCTCCGTTGTGATGATTAGGTGCGTATGTTATGTTATGTATGTCTTTCAAACTCAAGGGTTCAGCTGACTATTGGCGGGAAGCACAATATGAAACTTATACACAGGGAAAAAACTCCATAATCTTACTTGGGAGCAGTTTCAAGAAGCTTCAAACGAGAAATATATTTTGAAAAGTTACACCCAGCTGAAGGAAGCCGAGTTTTGAACTTGAAGCAAGGTAAGAAGGCTGCTTGAGAATATGATCGTGCGTTTTGTAGTTTAACTCGTTTCGACTAGCTAAGGTTATTATGGACGAGCAAATATCTAAATTTTTCCATATTAGTTCGAAACGAGATATTCAGATATTATTAACTAGTCAGGAAGGTCTCATACGCCAGAGCACTCAATCGAGCCCTCAATATGGTGATGGCTATGTAATTGGAGAAAAATGTACGAGTTTTATATTTCTTTTATATTTCAATCCCAGAATGCCAATCATTTTCGGATCATGGCCAATGGCATAGTGGAAATAGAAAGTAGAACGGCAAGAAGTTAATGAAGGAGGCTAAATCAAGCTCAGTCATGAACTTGAGAACTATAGAAGGATTTCTTCAGCCACAACAGAAACACCAACGTCAACCGCAACGTTCTTAGGGAGAATAATCTCAGCAAATGTCACACCCTCAACAAAATGAACCTCAATGACATTACCAACGAGCCGTTACTCTTGATCAGAAACCTTGAGATGAAGAACAAAGAAATCTTGTAGGAGTGGGTAAAATGAACTAATTCCTATTATCATTTTATTTAACATGGGAGCGTCACATGATTCCTTTATATCGAGCGTTTTGGTAGATACTCTTGAACTTGATGTAGAGAGATTTAGCCGAGATATAAGGATAACTACTTCCGTAGGTAAATACTTCTCCCTCTTAATGATATGAGTATGATTTCGAGTTGTAGATGAGAATTCAAACCCCATTCATGATGTTCCAGATTCGGCTCTTGTGAAGAATGATCATGCATGTTGTCAAAACCTTGATATTCAGTGTCTCCATCATTTTTTAACGATTATTCATGTGTAGATTGTTGAAGTTGTTTTGATTTCCTTCTTGATCGAGTGTGTACAACTATTGTATACACCTCTCTTTTGATGTTCTTCACGTTTCCATACTTACATGATAGTTTAAGATGTAATGAAGTCCAATTCTTGAACTTTTGTTGCGAATCCAGGTCGGGCATTTCGTCGAACACCTTCTGTGCAACGTTGATCTGTGTTTTTGAGCCCTTTCCACTTGTCAAACTTAAATAGTCTCTGAATGAAAGTTGTAGCTCGTTGTTTCAACTTTCCGTAGTTATGTTATAGACCCAAATCCGAGCTCATATGTGAGTGTAGTGATGTTTTGAAGTCAGTATGTCAAATCTGTCAATTTACAGAAAAACAGATTCGGTAACAGTTTTGACTCCAGTTTTTAATCATGTTCCCCTGCTCGAATCCCGAAGTTTCAAACATGGAAAATGTTCCTTATTGTTCCAGCTTTAAATCCATAGCTCACACCTTGAAACTGGTTAAGTCATGAGAAAGTTATGCTAGTTTAAAGTTTGTATGTTAAAGATGCTAAATTCATTGTCTCGGAAATTCTAAGTCTGGGGATAGCTACTATACCGTTTTGATCCTCGATTTTGAACATTTTCCTTGCTCAAATCAAGAAACTCAGAACATGAACGTTGTTTCTTGTTGTCTCAGCTTTCTATTGATAGCTTGCATTCCCACAATGGTCAAGTTATGAGAAAGTTATGATAGCTCAAAGTGTCATGTGTTCAATATGTCAAATGTCTTGTGCCCAGATTTTTATCTCTTAATTGAGGAATTAACATCTCTCAATTCACACGTTCTAAATTCATGAAACTCATATGATGTCAAACCTTGTGTCGTAGTTTCAAGATTCTATAGCCATTGTTCCATTATTACTTCACATGAATGAGCTACGAATTTATTTCCAAGTTCACTCCAGAATGTATTCTTGTACATCAAGTGATAAAGATCATCCATTATCTTTGATTCACTTATCTTCTGAAGCTCGAATCAGCCTCTTGTGGAAGATAATTTCCTTAGTTTTCTATCAATGTATCATGATCCTAGAATGAAGCCTATTTTGTTTAAGCTATGACTCATTCATTGAACATATACCCTTTAGCCTTGATGTGCGTTTGAGTTTCAATGGTTGAATTATTGTGATCAAATGGAACATTGGAATTCCTTGAATCCTCTTCCATGATCAAGCCACACGTCTTAACTTTGATCGAAAATTCAAAAACCATTACTTGATCAACATTTGAAGCCTTTATGATTAATTCTTTGGATCATGGTCAATCTGCCATTTGGCTAAGTTCATAAGTTTGAAGTCAAAACTCTATAATTAAGCATGGATGCTTATCCTCATGATTCAACAACTTCTTATCATCCATTTTACACATGTTATCTAATGAGAAATAAGCATAAGGGAGTAATGGATTAAGATAAGAATGAGGCTAAGTTATTAGGGGGACAAGTATAAGCATAAGTGTAAGTGCAAACATACTTATAAAGTTAAGCTAGTATTAATCTATGGTGTGTAAATATGTTGCTAGCTCGACAATAATGGCTGAAGATTGCTTGCTTGCTTGTGCTTATTCGAAGAGTGAGCCTTATATTCCTAAAGATGGAAAAGTTACAATTAAGGGTTCGAGTTGAGAGAGTTGATGATTTCAAAGAAGTTGGAAATAACATTCCGTTATTCAAAGAACGACTCTACATACCTAATAACGAAGAATCGAAGGACCTATACAACACATTTAGGAAACACTAAGATGTATCAAGATTTGAAACGAAAATATTGTGAGAAGGTATGAAGTGCAATATAGCTTTGTTTGTAGAACAATTTTGGCATGTCAGAAGGTGAATGTGTTACATCCACCACCTTATGGGAAGCTGCAATCATTAGAGATTCGGTAATGGTAGTGGGATAACATTACTATAGATTTTACGACTGGATTACCAAAATCTAAGAGAGTAAATACAACAATTTTCAGCCCCTCATCAGGAACTTCATAACCATATTCTTATGTAAACTGGATAAGAGTGACCCCTAAGGTAGCACGTAAATAGGAGCACCCAAGGCTTGATTTCTTCCTTTAACTCAGAAACATTATGAGCAGGAGATAAGTTAACATCAATATGCTTTCCTCACCGGAGGCGATCGGTTTGTGGTTTCTTTGATATGTGTAGCTAGGCGGCGTCGCTCCGCAGCTAATTTTTTTTTTATAAAAAAAGGTATCTAATCAATCGTTCAAACTTGCTAACTCGTAGCTCGGTTTAACAAGCACTGATCCTATTACTCTTTCTCGCATAAAAGCAATCAGGTGAGTTAGTTCAGTTGTATGTCCATGAGATCATACGACTATATGGAGTGCCCCAGAACACCAGATCGAGATCCAAAGTTTACCAAACTGATTTTTAGCACAACGTTTCACCCACAAGTGGATGGACAATCTGAGAGAACCTTCCAAATTTTAGAAAGTATGATTAGGATCGTTGTATTAGATTGAGGAGACAAATCGGAGCAGACTCTACTAATGAGTTTGCTTATAATAATAATTATTAAGTGACGGTCCACATAACACTATTATGACGCCCTTGATGCAAGAAATGTCGAACACCACTCTATTGAGATGATGTTTGTGAAAGAAATGTATTAGGACCTGATGTTGCTGAAGAAGTGATCGAGATCATTCGACAAATCAGGCAAAGAACCAAAAGAAACTCAAGATTGTCATAAATATTATGCCGATATAAGAAGAACAAAGCTGACATTCGAGAAAGGTGGTAAAATCTTTCTCAAAGATTCACCGTCAAAAAGAATTCATGGATTCGGAGTTAGGGGAAGCTTAAACCCAAGTTTATAGGATCTTTAAACTCATTGAAAAGATAGGTCACATTGCCGATAGACTAACTTTTCCACCAAGCTTTAGCAAGACTTGTGATATATTCCGCATGTCACAATTAAGAAGGTATGTACATGATTCCAATTATGTCATCTACGAAGAAGAAATGATGAAATGAAACAAGAGGCAATATTAGATCGAAAAATTTATTAATTGAGAAATAAGTCGATCGCCCTGGTTAGAGTTCAGCAAAGACACCATGGTTAAGAAGTGTAGACATGAAAACTTAAAGATAAGATGAGAGAAAAATACCTAAAGCTCTTTGAGATAACTAAATTTCGGGACGAATTTTTTTTAAGGAGGGAAGGATGTAATACCCCGTAATTTACTTAGTTTAATTAATGGAGGTTAGAGATTATTATTATAATAATAATCTATGATAGTTTTAATAAGAGGAAATATTGAGATAATGAAAAAGACAAAGATTAAAATGAGAATCTTTGAGAATTTAAAGATTTTTTTGAAAAATTAGTTCTAGTTTCAGTTTCTACGACTTGAAACGAGATGTTGAGGAAATATACTATATTCAATTATATAGTAGAATATTATTTGAAGTTAATGGGATTTTTAGTTAATCTCCGAAGACAGAAGTTATTATGAATTTTAATTCGTATTTATTTTCCATTTATATTATGACTATTGAGATATAGAATATTAAGTCCTTGTAATTTTTAGGACTTGAAGTGTGTGTGTTGGGAGGATTATGTTTCTTGAAGATTAAAAATTAAGATTAATTATGACAAAGGAATAAAAGAAAAGGAAATTGAAAAATAGAAAAGATATAATAATATAAAAAAAAGGGGAGCAACTTGTTATTTTGTTTCTTCTTATCACTCTCTCTCCCGTCACTCTCATCTTTCTTTCTTTTTCTTTTTTTTTTCTTTCCTTTTCCTCTTCACTTACAGACGCACACACACATCACACTCCCATCTCAATCATCACAATTTTTAGAAGCTTTTGGAGTGAAGAAAATCATCAAAGTTAGTTAATGATTAAGGTAAGCTAACTCTTTGATTAATTCTTATGTTTGGGAAACCAAAGGGGATACCGCAACTGTTGGTACATATTAATTCGAAATTGGATGATGAGAATATTATATGCGATTGATTTTTTTTAATTCTCTGGATTTATACATGTTCTAGAATGATTATTGAGGATTTAATTTAAGAGAAATCCATCTTATTTTTAAGAATCTGAAAATTCGAATTGGTGAAGGGAGTTTGGGGATTTTCGATTTTGGATTTTGATTTGAGGAAGTGAGCTTGATTATGAGTTTATATGATTGTAAGAAGCATGAGTTTAAATTGTGAGAATTTTTAGAGTTCAATTTCAGGATTTTCGAAATTAGTGTTCTTGATGAGATTAGAGATTTGTTATTTTGATTTTTATTTCATAAATTGATGATGGGGATATGAAATTGACATTATATGATGCTTAAAATGAATTTTTGAAAAGTTTTTGGAGCCGCCCTATGTCAAAAACGAAAATGATGCATTAAAATAGATTGGGCATTTTTGTTCTTGATGTCATAAAATTAGATTGGTGGAGGGAATAATGTGATATGTATATTATTTGATGCTTATTTTGGAATTCTGAAAATTGTTGGAACCCTTTAAGGGTTGAATTCAAAATTTAAGTTTAGAATAATTGGAGGTTTTAAATGTTTAAGTGTTAGTTGTTTATAATGAAACTTGAAAAGTATTTTCTACTTCATTTTAAGCTTATTGTGAATTTATTGGAATTTATAGAAAGGTTTTGTGAACTTTTCAATTTATCTATTATTTTCCAACTTTGATTGTAGTTGAGTTTGGAATGATCGAGTATGAGAAACGAGCTCATAAATAAGTTTGATTATCAATTATAAGTTATAGGAATTATTTCTAAAATTTTTAGACTTTACAATCAAGAACTTGACGAGCTTGAGGAATGATAGGAACATATATGTACATATATGTGTTATATATAAGGACGGAAGATAGATAAGATAAGTTAAACTCTCTTATCTAACAAACTCTCGGTAAAGACCTATGTTAAGTTTATCAAGAAAGGTTTAGAGAAGAAGATAAGAAGATAAGTTAAGTAGAGAAGGTTATTTCCTATATAATTTTCTTTCCTTTATCACTTTTATTTATTCCTTCGTTTTAATGAAGGAACGAGCATAAACTTGAGGATGGGAAATAACTGAGGAAGGAAGAGTAGTAGGTAAAGGCTAGCCGGAGTCAGGTGGGCTTTCTAACTAAATGACGATGCTATATGCATACGTATATGAAGCATGATATTTTAAGAAAATGATTAACTTGCCATTATTTGAGTTTTGTATGATCATCTACTTGATGGAAGACGAATTCGGTCATGCGATTAGCATGATATGTGTACACTGAGGTGACTGTGAGCCGTCCTTTCGGTCGGCCGGTCAATGTGTTTGAGAAGGAGGCCTACTTCTCAACACGCGAGATGATGTGGTAGATGTTATTCATACACCATATTTGACTGCAGTCATTAATGTTTGATGATGAGGAAACTAAAAAGTATTTTAGCATGCCTTGTGTTATTTAAATAAAGTAAATCACTTGTGACATGCTTATCGAGGCAAGTTTAATCTATAGCTTTAACAAACAACTTTTAATATTTTGGGCACGTGTTCACTGAGTACTTTGTACTCAGCCCTGCATATTATTTCTAAAATGTGCAGGCAAAGCTGGGATGAAGATGGGAGTGTGCCGAACAGAGCTTTTGTTGTCATTTTATGAAGTGTCTTCTTATGGATATGACAATGTCAGTAGTTCGAGTTCTAGTATTATATGTCTGCATACATGTAATCCCTTTTGATGATCCATTCCGCTGCAATACTCTGATGTTATTGTTGATGTTTTGACGAGCTCGAAGTTGATACTTAAATTCTTATCTTCACCTGAACTCCGAGATAACTTTACTTATTTCATTGAAAGTTATCTAATATTGTAAAGGTATAAATGTTTGTTATTTCTAGACAACTTTCAATTATTGTTGAAAAGTTGTCTATAAATTTTGATTATCCTTTATTCGGATTTCTGAGCCCTTGAATAATCTTATATAACTTGTTGTGAACGGGCATGTGTTATTTGAGATGATTTTAGGTTCCCTTGAGATACATATTGACCCGATCATTTCGGAATTGTTATTGAGATCAATATCCATCCTTTTGGTTCATTTGATGAAGTAGCTAAATATATCTTGAATATTTAGGTCACGATTTGTTTCTCCTTTTTTGATCAATAGTGATGATTTGGGACAAGATATAAGTTATCGTTCGAATCTTGTAGTAACTGCCCATTCCTTCATTCTCTAATCTAAAAGACGTTTAGTTTTTATTCATTTTTCTATTTATTTATTTAGTCACATTACTCGGTTTAAATAGCCTTTAATTTAAATCGGGCTGTGACATTTCTCCTTCAAATAAACAAGCAAATAAATAAAAATAGCTAGCTAACTTTAAATACAAATTGGGCAACACATTCCATTATATTAGAAGTACATACGTAAATAGTTGGCACCAATTTATGTGTAAAATATAATATTAAAAATTAATTTTTATTAGTAAATAAATGCATATGTATTATCTTAGTCCATCGTAAGTAATTTAATAAAATTTACTAAAATATAATATTAAAGATTAATTTTTATTAGTAAATTAAATGCATATGTATTATCTTAGTCCCTCGTGAGTAATTTAATACAATTTACTAGAACATAAAAGTATTTAAGCTAATAAGTACTATATAAATTGTTAAACTATGACATTACTCGTGATCAAATGTGCACGATTGTGTGCGTGTGTTGGCCTAGCGGTAGGAGGTTAATGCTTTGGATCAAAGGTCTTAGGTTCGAGTCTTCCGTAGCATGGTCTTTAAATTTCATGTTGATTAATTTAAAAAAAATGTACACGATTATATTTAATATATTGATGATAATGCTAACAAGATCTAATATGTATGTGCATCATACATTGTGTTCTAATATTTTACTATTGGGTAAGTTTAACTATTATAAAAATTATTTATCTATATTATATTCCTTGTGTTCCATTGAAAATGAGTTCAATGATTATTACTTTAATATGATGGCTCTTTATCAACGTGACAGAGGTAGTATGTGATGTACTATTGGATTGGTTATGAAAAAAAAAAACGGTATAATGTTCACTTCAATTTGCAATTTTCACATGACTTTTAAATGTTGCGATTGCAAGATTATGTTCATTCTTACAATTACAAGTTCATGCGATATTTTACAATAAAATTGTTGTGAGGTGTTACATTACACAAATTAAATAACTATAGTTATTTACGTAATTTGAATATGTGATTGTATACGTGTATACTTTAATGAATAATTATACGATATTATATAAAAATAAATAAAAGTATATCTAAATAAGTTGGTTTTTACAGTTGTCATGAATAGAAGGAGTTCTCATATGATCCAATTTCTCTCTCTCTATATATATATATATATTCCATGTATTTTTTTTAGAGGATGTCTTATTTTTGAGTTTATTTTTTTTTAAATTAAAAATTAAATAATTTTTTGTGCATGACCAACAAAAAAAATCGGGTAAGAATGGGCTATAATACTGATGGCTGCATCATTGTTCCAAGTACGATCAATTTAATTTTAGGGAAAAGTAGCAAATAAGCCCTTAGGGTGCAAGCCCCTAACGCAAATACAACCCTAGCGTATCGTTCGGGCCATATCGCACCCTAACGTGGGTGGAGCAAATCCGCCATTCCGTTTTTTACTCTCTAACGCCGTTCGTTTCCATATATATTTTTTATTATTCTTTGGATGGGACCCAATTTTATTTGAAGCGGGAAGAGGGAGATAGACAGACGCAAGAAGTACTGAACTACCGTAGAATTCACTCGGCGGCAACAGAAAAAAAAAAACCTTCCTCCATAGAAGATGAAGAAGGAGGAATCTACAAATATAGAGTAGCGCGTTCGAAGATTTCTTCATATGCATCAAAAGGTATGCAAAATCCACAAGAATTTAGATTCTTTCATGAATTTAAAATTTGTGCTTAGATTAGTGTGTTTCTTGATTCGTTACTTTCATCAGTTTCTTCACAACCTTGCTCAGTTAGTATTTCTTACATCATATTAGTTTCTTTCACGTATTTCCATTTTGTCCAAGAATTTATTGATGGATTCTGTTTTTTTTCTTCTTTTCTTTTGTACAGAAAGCCTGAAAAATCAAATTTTTGTTTTTATTTTGGTGGATATTGGGAAAAGAAAGGTGAGTCTTGGATTTTTGATGGAACTGATATGGATATTGTGAATGATGAGTTGGGTAAAATGACATATGATCGGATTGTTGCAAAGTATGCTGAGTTAGGATTTCCAGAATCAAAAGGTTTTTATGCTCTTGATCATGATAAGGGTATTGCTAATGGTTTGTATTTGATAGATAAGGAGTCTTGTAAATATGTGCTGCAATATGTTGAGTTAATTCATCCCGAGTGCATTGATATATTTACTGATAGATTACCTACTGCTGAAAATATAGATAGAGGATGGATTCCAAGTGATGAAGTGAATAGAATCTTGGTAGAAGTAGATGAACATGTTTTGAGTGAAGGGGGCCTTGAAAGGGTAGAGGAAATGTTTGAAGAGGAAGGCCAAGAGGATATATGGGAGGAAAGAGCTGAAGCAGAGGTAAGAGAGATCCCAACATGCAGTAGAGCAATTGTGCAAGAGAAGAATCATGGAAATCCACAAGGATATGTTAGTGAAGAAGAAATAGAAGATATTGAAGAAGATTCAGAAGAAGAAGGATCAGAAGAAGAGTCAGAAGAAGAAGGGGATCTTGAGAATGTAGATGAGGAAGAAGAAGGGGATCTTGAGAATGTAGATTGTGGACATGGAAGCTTTACTCTAGGAAAGACATTTGCTGATGCAAAGGAGGCAAGAGAAATAATACACTCTTATGGTGTTAAATTTGGCTATAAGCTAAAGTTTCTCAAGAATGAACTGAAAAGGCTAAGAGTGAAATGTGTTAGCTCTTCTAAGAGTCCATTTTTATTCTATATATCTAGTGATGGTGATAATGGTGACTTAGCTGTTAAGACTGCATTCTTAGAGCATGATTGCTTTAAACAAGTAAAGGTTCCAAGTGCAAGTCAAGCATATTTAGCTGCATACTTCCAGGATACAATCTACAAGAATCCAAGATTCACTAGTAAAGCCATGCAACATGAAGTGGAGTGGCATCTAAAGATAAAAGTCAGCGAGTTCAAGTGCAAAAGGGCAAGGAAGCTGATTTTGACTAAGTTACAGGGAAGTTTCACAGAAGAATTTGCCATGCTTAGAGCATATATTGAGATAGTGAAAGAAAGCAATCCTGGAAGTAGGTGTGAACTGCAAGTTTTTGAAGAAGGACTAAAGAATGGCAAACACATTGTCAGGCGATTGTTTGTAATGTTTGATGCTTGCAAGAAGAACTGGATGGCTAGATGTCGACCAATTATTGGCTTAGATGGTTGCCATTTGAAAGGAGTAACACATGGTGTGTTACTAACAGCAGTTGGCAGGGATGCTGATGATGGAATTTTGCCCATAGCTTGGGCAGTGGTGAACAAAGAAACCAAGGTGAACTGGAATTGGTTTATGTGTTGGCTAAAGCAAGAGTTAGAGCTGCACGAGGGAGCACAACTCACAGTTATGTCTGATATGCAGAAGGTACATAATTTGATGATTGATTAATGTATTAAATATGTTGGAAATTTGGTTTTTGACCAAATAAATAATAATAAATTAAATATTAGATTATTGTTCTACTCGCGGAGTAGATGAGCGTGGTATATTTATAGGCTCAAAACCGATTTCCGGTGAGTGAGATATAAATGTTCAAAGTTTGGTGGAGAGTTACTTCATTAGTTAATGAAGTGTAAGTTATACCACATTGATTAAATATTAATGTGGTGTGCTGTTTAAAAGTGTTTAAATATGTGGGCTTAATAACAAGTGGGCCAAGTAAGTGGATAAGTGTGTGGTTGGGCTCTCGCGTGAGCACACACTCGATCCGGCCCCGCCGTCCGTGCCGGACGGCACGGACGGCTCCGGCTCGGGCTCGGGCTCGGGCTCGGGTTCGGGTTTCGTGGCCGTGGACTTGGATCTTGGCAATTGGTCCTTTGGGTGGTCCTTTGGGCCTTTGGCTTGGGCTTGGGCTTGGGGTCTTGTGTACTATATTTTTTGGACCACAAAATATATAGTATTTTGGGCCGTGTGGAAGCCCAATTGCCCAGCCCAATTCTAATGAGATGAGGCCTACCCGTCCAGCCCAATTCGTGGCCCATCCGGAAGAAGACTCTGGAAGGTGTCTCTTCAGCTGAACAGTCAGCCTCTTCCACTCCACCACTAACCCACTACCTTAGTGGTTGTTAATGCCTTTATGGCATTGATGTCCCTACTGAATGAGCAGCCTATAAATAGAAGGCTCTGCAGGCCATTCTAGGACACACAACTCAAAGCATTTTGCATCATCTCTTCTACATCATTCAGTTTTTGAGCTCAGTTCCTTCGCCTTTTATTTCCAGTTCGCCGGAGCTTCTTAGTTTGTGGTGTTGCTACTAAGAAGACGAGAAGTCGTTTTATCTTTGGGGACGAAGCGCCAAATCCGCAAGCACTCGGGGCGTAATTCATCTTGCGGAAAGAGGGTTTCCTCGACTCGACTTCAAATTTCACTTTGTTCGTAGTTTTTTCTTATTTCACTTGTAATCTTCGATTATATTGTACGCCCGGCAAGTTCTACTTTTCCAACAAACGCAAGACGAATTATTACTTGCCGTTCCAAGGAGTTTGAAGTTCAATCACCTATTCGAAGATGACAAGTGCTGCCGCTTCCACCGACTCGTCCATTGGAGCTTCAACATTGCCATCCACCATGTCCGCCACTGTTCCGTCAACAATGACTACTTCATTGCCAAGCTTTACAACAACATCTGCAATGAATTCAAACACCGGAGGTTCGACCATGCCTTCAAGTTCGTGGGCTTTCAATAACCCATTTCTGTCAAGCGGTGGTTCTGCTTCAAGCGGCACCGTGGGTTCCACTTTTAGTGGAACTGTTGGAGCACCTTTCATGGGCTCAACTGTGGGGGCGGCCTATGGGCCTAACCCAAGTGGCTCCCTGATGGGAGCGAGCTCGGCACCAAGGGTGATGCCACCCGCCGAGAAACCGCCGAAGTTCGGAGGAGCCGACTTCAAAAGGTGGCAACAAAAGATGTTGTTTTATTTAACAACATTGGGGGTGGCGAACTTCCTAACGGAAGATGAACCACCTGTACCAAGTGCGGAGGAGGCCAACTTCCATGTTCGAGCCTTCTACGACAATTGGCGAAATGGAGACTACTTGTGCAAGAATTTCATCCTAAATGCCTTGGATGATGGCTTGTACAATGTGTACTCCGGTGTCAACACCTCCAAAGGAATTTGGGAGACGTTAGACAAGAAGTACCGTAGCGATGATGCGGGTACGAAGAAGTTCGTGGTAGCACGATACTTGGATTACAAGATGGTCGATTCTCGACCAATGATGGAGCAAGTACAAGAGTTCCAACTCATTGTACATGACGTCCATGCTGAGGGGATGGTCCTTCCGGACGCGTTCGTGGTTGCAACATTGATCGAGAAGTTGCCTCCTCATTGGAAGGACTTCAAGAGCTACCTTAAGCACAAGCGAAAGGAGATGACTCTTGAAGACTTGATTGTGAAGCTACGCATCGAGTCTGATGTGCGCGATCAAGACAAACCGAAAGCACCGTCTGATGCCAAGGCGAATTTGATGGAGAAGGGCGGTCCCTCCAACAAGCGTGATCGCCTAAATGCCAAAGACAAAGGCAAGGCGAAGGGACCATCGAAGAAGTTTGATGGTGATTGCTACAATTGTGGCAAGCATGGGCATACTGCGAAGGACTGCAAGAAGCCCAAGAACAAGAAGAAGAAGAAACATGCTGCCAACGTCGCCGAAAAAGATGGCGAGTGGGTGAAAGAAGACTTTACGGCTGTGGTCACCGAGGAGGTCAACCAAGTCGAAAAGCCGGGAGGCTGGTTCATTGACACTGGCGCTACTGCGCACGTGTGTGCCGATAGGAACAAGTTTGTTACCTATCAAGTTGTTGAGGGGAGGAAGCTCAACATGGGGAACCAAGCTTCGTCCGTGGTTGTCGGAGTTGGAGATGTGGTGCTAAAGCTTACATCCGGGAATTCTCTAAGTTTGAAGAACGTGCTGCATGTTCCCGACATCCGAAAGAACTTGGTCTCGGGCTCTATTCTAGTTAATAAGGGGTTTAGACTAGTTTTTGAGTCTGACAAGTTTATTTTGTCAAAGAGTGGTACTTTTCTTGGAAAGGGTTACCTCTCTGATGGTCTCTTTAGGTTGAATGTATTGGCTATACGCCATGTACCAAAATCTATTGAGAGTAATGAAAATGCTACTACTTCCTCTTACATTGTTGAGTGCTCTAATTTATGGCATTGTAGATTAGGACATGTTAATCTAAATGCTATAAAACGATTAGTAAATTTAGATTTACTAAAGTTAAATGAAGTTAACACTCAAAACAAATGTGAAGTTTGTGTTGAGGCAAAAATGACAAAACCACCGTTTCATTCGGTTGAGAGGAGCACGAAACCCCTTGATTTAATTCACACCGATGTGTGTGATTTAAAGTATGTGCAAACTCGTGGTGGTAAGAAGTACTTTATCACGTTCATCGATGATTGCACGAGATATTGTTATCTTTATCTTTTAAGAGGTAAAGATGAGGCTATTGAAGTGTTCAAACACTTCAAGAATGAAGCCGAAAATCAACTAAGTAGTCGAATTAAGAGTGTTCGAAGTGACAGAGGTGGCGAATATATCGCTCCGTTTGAGGAATTATGCAACAAAAGTGGTATAATTCATCAAACGACGGCTCCATACTCACCTCAATCAAATGGCGTTGCTGAACGTAAAAATCGAACTCTTAAGGAGATGATGAATGCTTTGTTGATTAGTTCAGGGTTGCCCCAAAATATGTGGGGGGAAGCTGTCTTGACAGCCAACTATATATTAAACAAGATTCCACTCAAAGGTAAAGATGTTACTCCTTATGAGTTATGGAAAGGTTGGAAACCGTCGTACAAATACCTTAAAGTGTGGGGGTGTTTGGCGAAGGTTGAAGTGCCTCTACCTAAACAAGTTACAATTGGCCCTAAAACGGTTGATTGTATCTTTATTGGGTATGCACATAACAGCAGCGCCTATCGCTTTGTTATCCACAAGTCGGAAGTACCCGACATGACTGTGGGTACAACGATCGAGTCAAGGAATGCAATATTCTTTGAACACATATATCCTTGTAAAGACAAGGGTAATGTAGAAACCAATTCTAGCAATAGAATTGAAGGTGAAGCCACGAGTTCTAAATCCGAGGATGAAGAACCTAAGTCACGCAAACGACAAAGGTCTAATCCGGAAGATAGTGAACTGAGACGTGGTAGTAGAGTTCGGAAACCAAAGCAATTTGGTCCGGATTATGTAGTGTTCATGTTGGATCAAGAACCTACGACGATCAAAGAAGCTTTTTCTAGATCGGACAGTCCGCTTTGGAGAGAAGCGGTACAAAGTGAAATTGAGTCCATTAGGCAAAACCACACTTGGGTGTTGGTTGATTTGCCCGAAGGGTGTAAACCCTTGGGGTGCAAATGGATCCTTAAAAGGAAATACAAAGCCGATGGATCAATTGACAAGTACAAGGCCCGTTTGGTTGTCAAAGGGTTTAAGCAGAAAGAAGGGTACGATTATTTCGATACCTATGCTCCTGTAACAAGGATTACATCCATTCGGGTGCTTCTCGCAATTGTTGCATTGCACAATCTCGAGATACATCAAATGGATGTGAAAACTGCTTTCCTCTATGGAGATTTAGAGGAGGAAATCTATATGGAACAACCAGAAGGATTTGTAGAACTTGGTAAAGAGAAGAAGGTTTGCAAACTGGTTAAGTCCCTTTATGGATTGAAGCAAGCGCCACTTCAATGGCACTTGAAATTTGATAGTGTGATGCTATCAAATGGTTTTAAAATAAACGAATGTGACAAATGTGTTTACATTAAGAACACAAATAACGGATATGTTATTGTGTGTCTTTATGTAGATGACATGTTAATTATGGGTAGCAATATCCGTGTAATTAACGAAACGAAAAGCATGTTAAAGAGGAACTTTGACATGAAAGACTTGGGTTTAGCGGATGTTATTCTTGGTATGAAAATACTAAGGAAATCTGATGGGATTGTCTTGTCACAATCTCACTATGTTGAGAAAGTGCTCAAGAAGTTTAACGCTTTTGATAGCGTGCCCGCTAAAACTCCTATTGAACTTAATGTTCATTTGAGCAAGAATCGAGGTGAGTCGGTTGCTCAAGAAGACTATGCTCGTGTCATAGGGTGTTTAATGTATCTTACAAATTGCACTAGACCCGACATAGCATGTGCCGTTAACAAATTGAGTCGTTACACGAGCAATCCAAGCAAAGAGCATTGGAGAGCTCTTGTACGAGTTTTGAGATACTTGAAGTATACTCAAAGTCATGGGCTACATTTTTTGAGATACCCCCCGGTACTTGAAGGGTACTGTGATGCGAATTAGATTTCGGACACGAAAGATTCACTTTCTACAAGTGGGTATGTGTTTACTATTGGGGGTGGAGTTGTTACGTGGAGATCCACAAAACAGACGTGTATAGCCCGATCCACCATGGAGTCCGAATTCATAGCTTTAGATATAGCTGGTGAACAAGCCGAATGGCTAAGAAACTTTCTTGAGGACATACCATGTTGGGAGAAACCATTGCCTCCGGTGATGATTCACTGTGATAGCCAAGCGGCTATTGGTAGGGCAAAAAGTGGTTTGTATAATGGTAAGTCTCGACATATTCGTCGACGACATAATACCGTGAGACATTTGATCACAACTGGGATTATCTCAGTCGACTATGTAAAGTCGTTGGATAATCTAGCGGATCCACTAACCAAAGGTTAAACCGTGATCAAATGAATAAGTTGCTAGAGGGAATGGGAGTAAAATCCACAAATTAAGAACTATCATAGTGGTAACCCAACCATGATGATTGGAAATCCCAAGAACTTGGTTCAAAGGGAAAACTAAGCTATGAAAGTTCGTGTGAAAACACTCACATTTATTTATTCCCTTGAAAGCATTTGAGTGTTGAAAGCTTGCCTAGTGGTGAGGATAAGTCTATGACTTTTAATGATTCCTAAATACCTCGAGGAGGTTGAGTATGGCAAGATACTCGGTAAAGAATCACCTATGTAAGTGTGAAGTGAGGCCGCTTTGTTATGATACACTTATGAAACCAAAGGGGTGTCCAAGGCCGAAATGGACACAAAACGTGAGAACGGATGAGGTTGAGGTGTATAAGCGTTAACATCGTTGTCTCGGTGCACGCCATGGAGGGATAGTTCAAAGCATTGAGCTACTATGCCGCCTGTGTACTCGATGGTGTTGACTATGGAAGGTTCAAAGCCACAAACTACCTATCCTAATACTTTTATACCTCGTAAGGACTGAGCTCTTGCATTTGCATACATTTGCATATGGCTATCTCACTCATGTGGGGGATTGTTGGAAATTTGGTTTTTGACCAAATAAATAATAACAAATATTTAATTTATTACATAAATTAAATATTAGATTATTGTTCTACTCGCGGAGTAGATGAGCGTGGTATATTTATAGGCTCAAAACCGATTTCCGGTGAGTGAGATATAAATGTTCAAAGTTTGGTGGAGAGTTACTTCATTAGTTAATGAAGTGTAAGTTATACCACATTGATTAAATATTAATGTGGTGTGCTGTTTAAAAGTGTTTAAACATGTGGGCTTAATAACAAGTGGGCCAAGTAAGTGGATAAGTGTGTGGTTGGGCTCTCGCGTGAGCACACACTCGATCCGGCCCCGCCGTCCGTGCCGGACGGCACGGACGGCTCCGGCTCGGGCTCGGGTTCGGGTTTCGTGGCCGTGGACTTGGATCTTGGCAATTGGTCCTTTGGGTGGTCCTTTGGGCCTTTGGCTTGGGCTTGGGCTTGGGGTCTTGTGTACTATATTTTTTGGACCACAAAATATATAGTATTTTGGGCCATGTGGAAGCCCAATTGCCCAGCCCAATTCTAATGAGATGAGGCCTACCCGTCCAGCCCAATTCGTGGCCCATCCGGAAGAAGACTCTGGAAGGTGTCTCTTCAGCTGAACAGTCAGCCTCTTCCACTCCACCACTAACCCACTACCTTAGTGGTTGTTAATGCCTTTATGGCATTGATGTCCCTACTGAATGAGCAGCCTATAAATAGAAGGCTCTGCAGGCCATTCTAGGACACACAACTCAAAGCATTTTGCATCATCTCTTCTACATCATTCAGTTTTTGAGCTCAGTTCCTTCGCCTTTTATTTCCAGTTCGCCGGAGCTTCTTAGTTTGTGGTGCTGCTACTAAGAAGACGAGAAGTCGTTTTATCTTTGGGGACGAAGCGCCAAATCCGCGAGCACTCGGGGCGTAATTCGTCTTGCGGAAAGAGGGTTTCCTCGACTCGACTTCAAATTTCACTTTGTTCGTAGTTTTTTCTTATTTCACTTGTAATCTTCGATTGTATTGTACGCCCGGCAAGTTCTACTTTTCCAACAAAATATGTTTAAATTCTAATGAGTTTTTACTTTCATGTAGGGTTTAATTGATGCAGTGAGGTCCACACTCCCAATGGCCGAGCATAGATGGTGTGCTAGACATATTTGGGCAAACTGGTCCAAGTAATGGAAAGGGGAAGAGTTGAAGAAGAGATTTTGGATTTGTGCATGGAGTACATATGAAGAGGAATTCAAGAAGAACTTGTCAAGACTTGGAGATGTGAAGAAACAAGCTGCTCAAGACTTGTTGAAATATCCACCTCAAACATGGTGCAGAGCCTATCAATCTAACAGGTGTTGTTCCTTTACAGTTGATAACAACATGAGTGAAAGTTTCAATTCTAGTATAATTTCTGCTAGGCATAAGCCCATTATTTCAATGCTTGAAGATTTAAGAATAGTGGCAATGACTAGAATTAGAGAAAGTAAGCATGAATTGATAGATGGGCTAGTGATTGGTCTCCATATGCCATGAAACTATTTCAACAAGCTAAGGAGGCTGCTATGGGGTGTAGGGTTATCTGGAATGGTGATGCCGGTTATGAGATTGGTGAGGGTAGACATAAGCATATAGTGTTGGTAGATAGAAATTTATGCACTTGTAGAGAATGGGAACTATCTGGCATTCCATGTTGCCATGCTATTGTTACTTTCTATTACTCCAAAGTAGATCCTGAAACCAAGATATCATACTGGTTTCATAAATCTACTTATGAAAGGTGTTATGAGAGGCCAATCTTACCTGTTCCTGGTATGAAATTCTTCAAAGTGGATAATCATCTGCCTGTTGAGCCCCCTCCTGTGGAAAAGAAGCCTGGTAAGAAAAAACAGGGTAAGAGCATCAAATGAACCTCAACCTGCAAACAAAGTTTCTAGAAAAGGGCAAATTCAAAGGTGCAGCATTTGCAATGAAACAGGACACAAGAAAAATGTTTGTCCATCATCATCAGTTCAGTTTAAAGTAAACATTAAGAGTGATTCTTTATGGCATTCATCATTTCCTCAATTAAATATTTCTTTGTTGATGTACCTGTAGGCACCAAATAACTCACAGATAATGGTTCCTCGAAGACAATCTAAAACCTCAACAACAGTTACTGGATTTGGAGTGCATTTGGACTTAAATACTGGCCAGACCACTATCAATGTAACAACATTTTAGCATCTCTAGTGAATTTGTTTATATATTGCTTATCTTATAGATTTGTAACACTTAGCGCATTTCTATTGACAGCCGGGAATGTCTTCTGCAAGAGAGATAGTAGAGGGTGATCAAGCTACATCACATCAGACTGACCCCATGATAAGATTTGCAATACCAAATGAGAGAGAAATTCGACAAGCAAAGAGGAAAGAAAGGATCATCAGTTTCAATGGAGAAGGATCGGAAGTGAGACAAGTTGAAGATTTACCATTCAAAGCTCCAGGTTTGAAGTGGAAAGGGGCACCATGTATTACAACAAGCCAACTATTAGATGAACGAGAAGCTAAAAAAGCAGCCAGAGGAAAAAA
>CM038112.1:15501707-15570154 GCA_001642375.2 Mentha longifolia
CGGCCCGACTATGCCCAAAATTTTCTTTTTTTTCTCAACCTAAATATAAATTTTAACATTACAAACACTACACATTTCTAATAAATTCGAATTAAATCACAAAAGGGAATTAATTTAAATAAAATAATAATCAATTATTTTCAAAAAAAATTAATTAACGACTTAATAAAA
This sequence comes from Mentha longifolia, assembly GCA_001642375.2. Lineage (NCBI taxonomy): Eukaryota > Viridiplantae > Streptophyta > Magnoliopsida > Lamiales > Lamiaceae > Mentha > Mentha longifolia. Next base: position 15,501,879 of record CM038112.1, read on the forward strand.
TTACAAAAAACATGTGATTAATTATACATACTAAGAAAAAATAGGGAAATTTTCGGGCATAGCCGGCCGGTCATTCGGATAGCCGGAAAAGTGCTTTTTCCGGCGACCGGAATATACGACCGGACGGCGGTTTTCCGGCGTCCGATTGACCGGCCGACTATGCCCAAAATTTTCTTTTTTTTTTTCTCAACCTAAATATAAATTTTAACTTTACAAACACTACACATTTCTAATAATTTCGAATTAAATCACAAAAGGGAATTAATTTAAACAAAATAATAATCAATTAATTTCTAACAAATATCAATAAACGAATTAATTTCTAATTAAATCATAACAAATAAAAGAATTTAAATTAATAACAAAAATTAATACTACATTCGTCGGAAAACATACCGATATTCGTCGTGGTATTACTTCGACGGAGATTCCCGATTCGTTTTCCGGCAAGACAAAGTGATCTCTATGCTCGTTGTCAATTACGTATTGTGACGCCATCACTCCGGTGCAATGAAATTTATCCGTGGTGTGGAGGGTGGTTGCCGGAGTGGGAGAAAAATTATGGTGGTGTAGTACAAAGAAAAGAGGGAGTTCGGTGGTGGTGTGGTGTATGGAATAATGGTGTAGGGTTTAGAATGAGTCGGGTGTGGTGGGGGGGGGAGGGGTTAAATCCCTAAATAATAGGGTAGAAGAATAAGAATAATAAATAATAATAAAAAAACAAACGCATAAAACAAAAAAAAAACAAACACTCATCCGACAATCACCGGCTTTCCCGAGTTCCAAGGGAGGACTATGGGTGTGTGTGAATTTAGTGTGGGGTCCACACCCTTATTTAATTCAGAAAGGGCAATTTTTACGTTATATGTTTTAAAATGGTATTTTTTACATTACGTGTTTTAAAAGGGTACAAAAACCGGAACGCCCTTTTGGAAAAGCATACATCGACAAGCAACGGCGTCGTTTCATACCAAGGAGTCAAAGACATTCTTTTAATTTGGGTTAATTACCAACAAAATCTCAAACTATTAGGGCCGTTTGGTTTGAGCATGGAAAGGGAAACGGAATCGGAAAGGGAAACGGAATCGGAAATTGTTTGTGCATGTTTGGTTCAAAAAGAGGAGGAATAAAAAAAAAAAAAAAAATTGGTCTTGATAAAATGTGATATTTTACAATTATATATTACAGTGTTTAAAATAAATATAAAAAATTGTATAAATAATTGATACTTTAAACATGAACTAAAATATTGAAAAAATAATTAAAATATTGTATAAATTTATAAACGCAATTTGATCCAAAATAATGAAATCAAAATATATCCAATGATCTAAAATATTATATAATATTGCATAAGTCCAAAAAATTACACAATGTCATATTCATCAAAATATAATCAGTTCTCTAATATATACTTCAACTAGCTATACACACTACATACTCTCAAAAATACTATATACGAGTATTATAACAAAACACTACATACAAGATGCAAAAGATCAATCTTGGTGGCCTGTGACTCTCCAATTGTTGAACATATGTTGAGCCCATGAATTTATGTAGTTAGTCCAAGGGTCTGATGTATCGATGGAAGCTAAATACTCAACTTCATCCTCATCGTCACCACCATCATTGTCAGAATCTTCATCGAAAGAAACATCATCATAAAGAGATTCTGGAGACGTATATTTCTTTATCAAATTATGCAATAAACAACATGCCATGACAATACGACTGTGAGTTTTTAAACTAAACCAAGAAGGACTTCTAAGAATTCCCCATTTCCCCTTTAGTACTCCAAAACATCTTTCTATAACATTTCTAGCCATTGCATGTCTCAAGTTAAAGTACTCTTCTGCACTTCTTGGTTGGCGAGGAGCATTGTTCCATTCTCTAAGGTGATAGATATGCCCTCTATATGGTGCAAGAAATCCATCTCCATTTGTATATCCACCATCACACAAATAATAACCTTCACATAAAAATAAAGTTTAGTTATCTATAATTTGTATAGTATCTCATTTTCAAAAACTATGAATTAGAATGGACGTACCTTTAGGAATCTTTAATCCATTACGCCTAGAAATAGCATCACGTAATACTCGACCATCATGTGCAGAACCTTCCCAGCCGGATAAAACATAAATAAATTCCATCTATGGTGAGCATACTCCTAAAACGTTCATTGCAATGGTACCTTTGCGTGTTCGATATTTAGATCGATCCACAGCCGGTGCAGTTACATTAATCATTGTACCATCAAGTGCACCTAAACAATTCTACAAACAAATAACACTTTTAAGATGATATCATTTCTACAAATATAATCATTTTCTAAAGAAATGAGATGGTGATTTGCAGTACCTTGAAAGGCTTCCACCTTTCATCATCACAATCTTCCGCTATAGGTGAAGGTTTCTTAAGTAACACATTGTGCAACTTCAAAACAACTTTCAAGTACAACTGAAATTGTCTACTAACAGTTTGACCACTTCTGTAAAAGTAAGCTTCTACACACCTATTCTTTTTGTGATGAGCTATTACATACAAGAACATTGCAACAATCTCTTCTATACTCATGTCTTTAGTCTCACACAAGCCACCAATATCTCTAACCATCTCACAAAGTCTATTAAAAGTATCTCTCTTCATACGAAGATGATTCTGGCATAGCACATCACTATCTTTTATCAATCTATGCAAGTTAATCAATCTCAATTTTCTTCGAAGTCTCTTGTCTAATAATAATTTTGAGGAATTGTGCATGGTTTTACTCATCGAGTACCTAATCAAATATACCAAAATCACTACGAATCATGAGCATTATAAAATGAAAGAACTTGAATTCTTTTCTTCTCAATGAAAGACCACGGCGAGCCATCTCTGTGAATAATTAGTCAAACATATACAACATACTTAAAAATCAGTCAAACATAAGAATACAAAGGTAAAACATATATTTGATTAATGAAACACATATATCAGACAAACATAGAGCAAGCAAAGAAATTAGAGAGAGAAGAGCACAAGACATCGCATTGAATCTGCATAATATTTTTAATTCATTTTAGTTACTAATTAGTTGTGAAACTAGAGAGAGAAGAGCACAAGACATCGCATTATTTATTCAAGGATGCAAAAAATCCTTAATAAAATAGACCAAGCACATGTATACATCTTGTATTTTCCCATCAAGATATAAAACTTGATTTTCTCCTATTCTTACACAGGAACCTTGCAATGAATTTTCTATATATTTTAACAAATAAAACTTACAGAGACTTACCGTATCAAAGAAGAAGTGTGCAAAAAGAACAAAAAGAAAGAGTCTAACAAATGATGCCCAACAATTTGCCAGAAATTTCTCTAATGTTCATAGCAAATAATAATTTATTCTCAGAATTAGTATACCACAAGAAAAAAACATGTAGAAATCAAACAGAAAAATCTAAGGAAGAAGAAATTATTTACTGTTAGAATATGCTGCAAGAAAATTGATGGGAGAAGAACGCAGCAGCGAGAGACACGACAGTGAAGGAGATTGAGCGTAGCAGAATGACGGAGTTGATGCGGAAGAAGCAAAACAGCGGAGAAAGAGGGCGATGTCTATGGTGGGAGAAGATTCCAAGTTTTTCGCTGGTAAGAGATGACCGAGAATGGCGAGAGAGGAAGAAGAGAGAGCGCCACACAGTGATAGGAGGGTTTGAAGGGGGAAAGAGAATCAAGTCCCAAGTAAATTGAGAGGAATGAAAATAAGTAAAATGCAGGAATCGAAACCCGAGAAGTGGGGAATGGGTTTGATTAAAAAAGGCCCAACAAACATTAACAAAGGGAATCATATATGAGGATTCCCTTTCCCTTTCCTAAAGACCTCAAAACAAACGGCCCCTAATAGTACTGTTTTTTATCAAAAATACTATAAACATTTGAAAATAACTAATTAAATCATAAACTATCAATTTGTTGTTGTAATTTTCTGGCGACGGATATATAAGTGGCAAGCCGGAGCCACGCTGGACTCATTTATTAATTTTTATTAATTTTATTAGTTTTATTCGAACTAACAATTTTTCTTATAAGAGGAATTTTAATTCGCAGCAAATAACCCTATAGTAAAAAATCGATAGGAGCTTAGCACTGATGAGAGAGACAAACAATGAATATTTTTCGCTTCTTGTCATTTCTTATATTATAGTATCTTTTTCCAAACAAAAGTTGATCCCTAAAATTTCTATAAACAATATCTATCATCTAAGATTGTTGAATTTATGCTAATATTTTCTATAAACAATATCTTGCATAAATTCAACGATCTCAAATGATAGATAATGTTTATAGAAATTTATGAATCAACTTTCCGGAAAAGACATAAAAAAAAAAACATCGCAATTGGCAAAATAAATGAAATTGCAATTATTTTACTATACATTTTTTAATAGAAAAATGAAATTGCAATTATTATAATGAACATCAATAAAATATCTCTACTCGATGCAAGTCCAATAACGCATCATTTTCAGTTGCATTGCAATGAATTGACATTTTACTTGCTGAGCCACTTAAAATTTACCCAAAAAACAAAGTCTTCAAACTTAAAATTTTAAATACCACATGGTTTATACGCGAAATATTTTACTCCCTCCGTCCTCCATTTAGTGACCCTCTTTTTTTAGCATGTGTGACACACGTTTACACGCTTATCGTTGATGAGTTTTAAAATGAAATTTTGAAGTATTCTTTTTTTATAGGATGCTTCAAGACTTAGTATCCCGTAAAAGAAAGAATACTTCAAAAATTCATTTTAAAACTCATCAACAATAAGCGTGGAAACACGTGTCACACGTGCTTGGAAAAAAAAAGTAACTAAATGGAGGATAATATTGGAGTAAAAAACATCCATAGGAAAGAGGAGAAAACTCCATTGCCATAAAAGAACATGGCCAATCCGACAAATACCCTCCCTTCGTCGTAGATTCTCGGAAAACAGCTGAAGATTCCGATTCCGACTCCGACTCCGACTCACCTTTTGCTGGTCAACTACTCTCTTTCGATCTGAGGTTTCTTCAGAATTCAAGAGAGGGAGAGAGAGAGAGAGAGCATCAGCACAGCAATGGCGGGAGGGTGGCGGCTGCTGGCAGCAGATTTCTTGATGTCATTTATGTGGGTGTGGTCGAGCGTCCTCAACAAGATTCTGGTGCACAGGATATTGGGCTATGGAGCTCTGGAGTTCGAGGGCCAGATCATCAGGTACGCGCTCTCCATCCTCAACATGTTCTTCTTCGCCTTCATCGCCAAGGCCACCAGAGGTGGGGCCTACAACCCCCTCTCGATCCTCTCCTCCGCCTTCTCTGGGAATTTCTCCGATTTCCTCTTCACTCTCGGCGCCAGACTCCCTGCCCAGGTTAATTTTTTCTTCTTCTTTTTCCTTAATTTTTTTTTTTCTTTTTTTCTAGTAGAAGTCGCGTTGAAATCTGCAATTTGGACTTTTAGTTGAAATTTTGCTGATTGTGTTTTTGATAGTGCCTTTTATTTTATTTTATTTTAATTTTGGATCCGAAATTGTGGTTTGCATTGCTTTTTGGATTTTACTATTATCTGAAGTTAGGAATTCACAGTTGCAATTTGAAAAACTGAGTTGAAGATCTGGTTTTTTTGCTTGTTTTCAAGAAACCAAGAATGGAACTTTGATGAAGAAAGAGGTGCTAATTATGTAGTATTTCTACTGTTTCATTCAGTTCCTAAAGTACTAGAAAATTATAAATTTCTGCCTAGTTATTCTCTCTAGGACTGTGTTTTCATTAGGGATCATTTGAGTTTTCAAAGACTGTGTTTGATCTTAAATGGCATTAACATTAACAGTGAAGTGACGTGAAACTACGTAGGTGTTCCAGTACACGAGCTTCAAATTTTGTCGAAACTCGGGCCTTGTTTCTGTCCTTAAGGCGTCTTAGCTATTCCTAGAATGGAGTGCTTGGGAATCTCATTTCTTTCGTCTCAATAACTCTTGAATGCTTGCGCAAATGAGCTTGTGCTTGTTATTTAAGAAGGCTTATTCTCCTTCGTTTTTCTTGAAAAGGTCGTTGGAGCTATTTATGGCGTTAGGCTCATACTAGACACGTTTCCTGGGATAGGACGAGGGCCACGCTTGAATGTTGGCGTTACTATGGGTGCATTGACAGAAGGTCTACTCACATTCTGCGTTGTGTTTGTTTCACTCGGGCTTTCTACAAAGGTTAAAGATAGTTTCTTCAGGAGCACATGGATTTCGAGCTTATCCAAGCTTACTCTTCACACCTTAGGCTCTGATTTAACTGGTGGCTGCATGAATCCAGCCTCTGTAAGTATCTTCATATTTGCTCAATTCTTGTATTTGTACTTGTTATGCTACTCTTGCAACGGACTTGATGATAAACCGATGAATTTCTTTAGGTTATGGGATGGGCTTTTGCTAATGGAGAGCATATAACTAAGGAGCATTGGGTTGTTTATTGGCTTGCTCCGGTCCAGGCCTCGTTCTTAGCTGTTTGGATGTTTCGTCTGCTATTTCGAGCTAAGAGCGACGGGGGAAAGTCTGCAGCTGCTAAGAAGGGTGACTGATATCTGAAAATTGGAGGTGTTTAGCATTCTTGATTCTTTTGATGTATGTTGGAATATTGCAATCTCAATAGAGTTGAACATATAAAACTTGTTCATAAATAAATTTGTTGCAATCTAATTCTTACTCAACCTTGTATAGTTCAGTATTTCTGCACCATAATTTTGTTTACATCATAGTATTTGATTTCAAATTCAATTGTTTAGGGCTATTTTCAGAAACTACCAAATAAACATTTCAAGTCAAAATAACATACAAGTAAAAAAAACACATTACACACAGTACTATCACAGTGTTCCCTCACACATATAAAGAAGAAGGAAGAGAGAAAAGGGGGATTAAGACAGACTATGATCAAGTGAAACAAGAAAATATACAGCAAATCATTAGAATCAATACTGTTTGTATCTAAAATCTAGCATTATTCTGAACCACTATCAACCTGTGATTATGAATTCCTTGCTGCAAATTTGAATTCCGAAGTCGAGACATAGCAGTGACCAATCCTCCAAGACGAGCGAAACGCAACGAAAAGCTCGATCTTTGAACTCGGATCTGCCATCTTGAAATAAAAAACACCTCTGCATAAGCCTCAGTCTTAGTATGAACTTGTACGTACAGAAAGCAAACACTCAAATTGCGTCATGTTCAGATCTCATGTCATTGCCTTTCTCCTCTAATTTTGATTCAACTTCGACTGTGGAAGCAGCTGCGGATTCCTTAACTTCTTGATTACTAGAAAAGACAAAGTTGTCTGAATCATTTGTTTCGGAATCAAGCTTGTGTTTAAGGTTGTCATGAATGCCACCAAATTCTATGTTTAGCAGAATCTCAGGAAGTGAAATGGTGTTCTCCTCTCCGAAATCATTTCCCATTTCAATGTCGATTTTCTCCTTCGAGCTAGTGATATCTTCAGCACGCCCATCGTCTGTGGGTTCTGCAGTCATCATCTCATCTTCGTGAACAAATGCTCGAAAATCAAGCATTGAAGGTGGGATTCTTGAGAAAAGGATTTCTTGAAAATTCTTGATTAGCCCTGCGTTGTATGGATTCTCCTTCTTGTCATAACGATACCTAAAGTTCTCATACGTTGTCTGCACAAAACACCAAGAATGATAGAGCATTTGAATGATTATTGAGGCAGATCTGAATTGTTCAATCCATCAAAGCAGGGAAAAATTAAGCTACTCATTCCAATATTCGATTAGGTCACCTGGTTTGTGCTAATTAGATAGAAGTGGAAAACTGTAAGGCCTCCGACAAACCAGACGACGATGAAGCAGTACACCATCAGAAGAACAGATAGAATATCATGTGACATGACTCTGAAGAGACGATGATCATTTTTTCGGGCGATGTTTATCCAAGACACCACAAATATGAACAAACATAGTAGAGTTGATGTTGTCACAAACAAGTAGAAGTATCTATAGTTCCTCTGTTTCAAGAACACGAAAAAAAAAAATTGCAGTAAGAATAAGGAAGAGAGCTAGAAAAGTGAACTTTAAGTGATAAATGTGGTCAAGAATCTAAGAAATGTAAGAATACTCACTATTCCAATGCATTGGCCAACCCAAGGACAGTGATGGTCGAATCTCTGAACGCAGTTGTTACAAATCGAGCAATGCGAGGCACGAGGAGGGCGATAGAGAAGACAAGTGTCGCAGAATTTCACCTTCACTGCGTGCCCATTGACAATGACATCCTTAGTCCTAGGCAATTTCAGATGGGGTGTTCTGCCATTGACCCACTCCATCGAAGGAGTGTTCATTTCGAACGTATCATCAAATTCGGGAGGCTCCGAATTCCTAGGAACAATCCCAGGATCTCTGCTGGATGTAAGGAAAAGGAATAACAAGTCCTGCAAAGACGAGAAAAATGTTCTGTGCCTCAGCCTTCGGTTTACAAAATGTCCGATTTTGATTGACACGAAATTTGGAAGAGTTCGGATCGATTGCTTACGAAAAAGGCAAGTGCAATAGCCACTATAAGCACAGAATACCAAGATAGAACAGGTTGATCTTCCTTAATGCGATTTCTGATGATAAATAAGATCTTTATACAAAATGCAAGTGCAGGGGCAGCGATCAAGAGGGTCGACAGCAACAACGAAGACACGTCTGGTCCGAAAATCAATCTCCCTCCAAGGAAGAATCTCTGTATTATTCAAACAATAATAACTATCAATTCTTCATACACCAAATTCTGCAGCAGACCTACTTTTCACAAAGAAAGAGAGGGAGTTTCAAATTCCATTTTGCAAGCATGAAAAGTTCATCATATGACAGTAAAAAGCATCATCTTAGATGATAAAATTTGATAAAGATATAGTATCAAGGGCAATTGAATCAAGAAAATCTTCCACAACAAAGTTACATATCAAAATCAAGAAATATTCTTTTGAACAAATCATCAAACACATTATCTACAATTAGCCCAACTGAAGTTGAAAGGAAGGGGGCTTACATTGCTTCCTCTCCAAACTTGATAAAGCCTCTGAGGCTCGTATCTCTCCGTTTCCATGAATCTTTGTTTCAGTGAAACAACAGAAAAATTTATGCAAAAAAAGAAAAGGAAATAACAGAAAAATAAACTGCCTAACTCTCAAATTTCAAATTCTTGTATTGTTTACAATAGTATGACCTCTTCTTTCTTCAACTTCTTTGTTTCTTGTACATGAACTGTCTATAAAAAAAAAATACTATGCTTTTTCAACTTTCTTGATCACTTATGCGAAACCATGAATCAAGAATTTAGTAAGCGGTAAATGGTGAAATGGGATTTAGCGAGCGAGAGAGAGAGATGAAGATGATCAAGAAACAGCTGCCGTTTAGCTCAGTTTCTGTCTCAAGACGGAATTTTTTAGGAATACTGTATGCATTTTGTGCAAGTAGAATTTCAGTTATTTTCCCTCTCTAAATGCGTTTCTCTCTCTTCTGAGCTGCTACGGCGGTTGTTCCAACTTCCTAATAGTAATTGATTCTCTTTTCACACGCTTACATTTTACAGTACATTAAAAAAATAAACAAAAATTGAAAAAAAAAATGTTTTTTTTAGTAACATAAATATTATGTCGCGTTATATTTATATCTATATGATTTTTTGTTGTCTTACCAAACAACATCAATGTATTTTTCATTACAATGGTCTTAAATCAAACGTGCAGGCACTAAATTTTGCCTATAAATCAAAATAATTTATCATTTAATTTTTTTTTTTTTGTTCCAACTGTCTAAAGGTAAAATAATTTCTTCATAGATGTGCTTGGACTGAATTAGACTTAAATTTTTTTTTTTTTTTTTTTTTTTTGTCTTTCTTTATACTTAATTTGACATTTGTTCTTATTGATTAAATATGAGTGCATTGCATCTTTCTTATTAATTAATTATACCAAGAAAATAGAAAGAATATACTCTTGAGTCGACTAAAAGTTAGCACAACTAATCCAATCCACACAAATAAAAAAAAATAGAGGCATAAATAAATGAAATTATGAATAAATGGAATTAACTTAGGATTCTCAGACAAAAGTTGTCACCATTTCCATTGATAAACAAGAAAATTCTCTCTTTTCCAACACATCATGTCTCATATTTACACAGACTAAGCTTCACAATCCATAAAACCCAAAAAAAAATGATTATTTTTCCAAAATATGCAGCCATTCTTGGACAGAAGTACCTCATCTTCGAGCTTCCGCCATCGATGATCTTCGTGAGCTCTCGTCGTCATCAGCGCCTTCTTTCGTATCTTCATCCATGGAAAGGAAGAAGGGATCAATGGCTGCTTTACCTCCTCTCTCCTCCATACCCTCTTCCAAGTCCTGCAGAAATGGAGGGAGTGGTTTCTCATTCTTGCCATAGATGCCAACCTCGAGCTCCATCTTCTTGTTTACGGATTCTGCAAATGTAGCTTCTTCTTCTTCGGTCACCCATTCGCGGAAATTCACCAAAGAAGGCTGTGTTTTGGAGAAAAGAATCTCCTTGAGATTCCTCGTCACTCCTAAGTCGTATGGATTCTCCCTATTGCCATACATGCTCTTGAAGTTCTCATATGTTGTCTGAAAATCATATAATATTAAAGTTTGTTAGCCTAAACAAGAAAGCAAGAAGCAATGAACAATTAGGCTGAGGTTTACCTGATTGGTGAAGATGAGATAGTAATGGAAGACGCTGAGGCCTCCAACGAACCAGACTGTGACGAAGCAATAAACGATTAGGCTGAATAAGATCGCATCGCTTGACAGCACAGTCCATGACCACGACCACCCAAATTCTTGGAGAAGATCCAATAATGAGAATGTGAAAACATATATACACAAGATTGTTGAGGTTGTAATGAACAAGATGAACGTCCCGTAGTTCCTCTGCATCAATGCAATACGAGGACCTAGTGTTAGTCGGGCATCAAGATCAAGAAATCCATATACACAAACACTCTTAAATCAAGTGTTCAAGTTAGTACGAGGATGAAGTGTTAAAGAAATGAAAAATTAGCACAGAGATGTTTGCTATTAATACTTTACTCACATACATTGTGCCTTTTCTTGATTCTCTAATCATATATGTCATGGAAAGAAATCGAGTGATGCGTACAAGGTGCATCAACATGAAGAGATTATAAACGAAAACGCCCTCAAATCAAGTGTTGTAATAATTAAGCATTCTGCATAAAGATTATGCTTTACTATAACTACTCTACTAAAGTCTCATCGTATCTTTTCCTACTTTTTCATCTCATATTAATGGCAAAAAATCGAGTGATAAGTAGCATCGAGAAATCACAAACCAAAACACCCCAATGATAACGAAATGAAAGAGCTCAATGTATTATTTATGCATAGAGATAAGCTTACAGCTCCGATGCACTGGTTCAGCCACGGGCAGTGATGATCGAATCTCTGAATACAGTTATTACAAGTGGAGCAATGTGAGGCGCGTGGTGGACGATACAACAAACAAGTATCACAGTATTTGACTTTAACCGTGCAGCCATTGACAACGACATCCTTTGTTCTTGGCAGTTTCAGTTCTGGATTTGCATCGACGATCCAGTCTGTGGGAAATGAGTCTAATGATGTGTTCTCTATGACAGGTGGCTTCGTGTTCCTAGGAATTATCCCGGGATTCCTTGTAGATGTCAAGAATAAAAAAGTCAAATCCTGCAAATAGTACAATGGCACAAGTTCATCCATCAAGATTCAAGAACAATGGAATGATTCTATGAAAGCTCAGATGTTTCACTCACCAAAAATGTTAGGACGAGTCCTATAATCGAGACAGCATGCCCGTAAGAGAAGTCAGCTGTCGGAATCCTCAAAAAGATCTTGATACAGAATGTTAATGCAGGCCCCCCTATAAGGAAGATAGATAAAAGGACTGATTTTGCATCAGGGCCAAGGATCAACCTCCCCCCACACATAAATTTCTGAAAAAAACGAGCATAATAAATCATCGATTTTTGCACTTTTCTTGAAAGATGGAAGTGTTTGAAATGTATGAAATATTCAGTAAGCACAAGCTAAGACAATAAGCCATAGACAATGACAAAAATCAAATTCTCCATAGTTTATGATCCATTTTGTAATGAGCAAAACACAAAGTGACATCAAGATTTGGTATATAAGAAGTGACCTATAAGCTACTTGATGAGCATACATCTTTTTAGAATAATTATGAGAGTTTTGGAATCAAATCAAAACATATAACATCAGAAAAACTCATAACCATTCGAAAGAGTTCTCCCTTAACATATATCCTAACATTACTTGATCAACAATTTGAATCCATGAGGATACAGATGGGAAATTAGTACTAGTTCATCTGCAAAAGACGAAGTTATCTTGAGTTCATATAATATACTCCCTCCCTCCCAACGAACTTGAGTCGTTTCAGTATTTTTATGAGTATATACATACATAAACATATATATACTTGAAGGAACTCATATATTTATGTATTCAAACTAAGTTAATCAATTTAGGGGGCTCAAAATGAGAGTTTTCCCAAGTTCAAACTTGCAGCTCACTAATATTATTACTAATCCAAAATTTAAATTATGCAAGTAAAAGTCCTACTCTCAAGCTTATATAACATGTTAAAATACTGCAGCTGCTCTAAAACAAAGAACTTTACAATAAATTAAGCCAACTAACCTATACAATCACTATAAATGTCATATATATTATTTTTCCACACACAAATCTCCATTAAAGAGTTGTTGATTTGAAGAAGAAAGAAACTGAATTTCAGTGTCCCTTTTTAAACATTGACACAAAACTGCAACAACAAATTTAGAGGAGGAGGAGAAGGGAATGCAAGAAAGTGAATTTACATTTCTACCCTTCCAAACTTGATAAAGCCTCTTCTTGGTGACGGTTGGAGGATCCACCCATCTTGGAGGTGCAGCGACGAAATCTTGATTTCTCATCCCTCCCATTTTGACACAGATACATATAATTTTCCTCTTTTTCCTATTCTGGGTTTTTTTTAAATTATTTAAAAGGAAAAAGAGGAAAATATGAGCGAAAATCAAGATTTTGTGAGAGGGGGCCTGGCCTGCATGCATGAAATGGGCAGAGGAAGAAACAATTCTGTGTTTTCTTCCTCTGAAGCAGCTGCCTGTTTCTACATCCCTCTCAAACACAACATTTTTCCGACAATGTCTTTTTTTTTCGTTTTTTCTTTTTTTCTTTCTATTGTTGGAAGTTGGAACCATTGGTTTTTGAGGATTTTCGAATTCATGCGGATGTCCCGCGAATTTTAACTTATCTATTTTTAGAAAATTGATGGGAATTTCATTTCATTTTTATTTTTATGCATAAAGATACAAGATATTGTAATTCAATTATTGCCTCCGTCCTCCATTTAGTGACCTTCTTTTTTCGGCATATATGGCACGCGTTTCCACGCTTATCGTTGATGAGTTTTAAAATGAATTTTTGAAGTATTCTTTCTTTTACGGGATACTACAAGTGCATTTTAAAACTCATCAACAATAAGCGTGGAAACGCGTGCCACGCATGCTGAAAAAAGGTCACTAAATGAAAGACGTAGGTAGTATATTTTTCTTGTAAAATCTCGATTTCTTTAAACGAATTGAATTGTACTAGTAGTATTTTATTAACTAATTATGTAGGATTCGGCCTAAATTATATCAAGATCACTTAAAAAAGGAACAATTATATGCAAGCTTTCTGGAGCTCCAACTTTAATTCCCATCTCCAAAATCCATAATATAGCATCCTCAATAATGCAAATAAATATTTAAAAATCGAAATGAGTAAATAATGGCCAAATATTTTCTAAGAAAAACTAAAGTTGATACTTGATAGTTCCACCAGAAACTTGAGAATATAATAATAATTCTAATTAGGGATAGCCAGAAAACATGAGAATAAAGCTAATAAAACTTCAGGAACTGACTCAGCCTCACTGAACTCAAACTAAATAATCCTACCCAAAAGGTTACATTGCAAAATACACAAATTTTACAGCTAATAACGGCGAGCTGAGTTGCTCCAGCCCCCCCCCCCCCCCCAAAAAAAAACGTTCCAGTTCAGCTGCTGATACTACAAACTTGAGGCCAGCCCCTTTCTGCCATCTTCTTCCACGGAGAGAGAGACAGAGAGCGAGAGAGAGAGAGGCCGAATGGCAAAAAGTCTCATGTTTCTGCAAGCTAAAACAACACGTTCACCAGCATGATTCTACCGTAACCTGCAAATTAAAAGAAGCACTTTTAGTGTGTCTTGGCATTGTTCTCTGGAGTATAAAATGCATGAATCAAGGATAGGTAGAATAGTTGTGAAACGCATAAATGCCAAGAGGCGAAGTATATGTGGATCGTGCCAAAAGTCTATGTAGATATAATATTGAGCAAGTGTATACATTCTATTTTCAGGCAGTTACATAAACTACATAGTGATGAAAGCTCGAGTCAGCAATTAGCATTTTCAACAGACAAAAGTCTCGTAAGTCATAAGGCGAACACAATTCCTCAAAATTCAAGAATATGTGATATGTGACTTGTTTAAGGTGTGTTCCTGTCAAAAGCATAAGCATCGGCTAAAAAAGTAATTGAAAACCTTAAGGAGTACACCGTGCATCGTTTGCTCATTTAACATTCAAGAATATGCGGTAATGTGACTGCTTTAAGGTGTGTTTTCGGCATAAGCATTGGCAATCAAGAGTCATCTAAAACACTTATGGAGAAAACCTCAATTTATAGAAGTTTGAAGTACATAGAGACAATAGAAAGTGCATACAGAATAGTTACAACATAATGGAGATACAAGTAACAAAAAGCATCAACCAAGATAATATTAGGGTAATCACATAGAAAAGATGAGAGGTTGTGAACTAACCTTTATTTTGCAAAACATCAAGCACTGAGAATTCGTCAGTCACCATAGCAGGGATCTGTCAATAGAAGTAGCCTTTACATTTCACTGATCCACAGAAGCACCTCTTCTTTCCTCTGTCTACTCTCGCAGGTATCCCATAATCATAAACCAGCTCTTGCAAGGGAGGAATATGACGTATAGCAAAGAAAGCAATATGGAGAAAAACATTATTGTTACTTTCCCTTAAAACTGGCTGCCAGTACACATTCGGAGAGCAACTATGGTTCATGAAACGGGACACATTTCCATTGTTCTTCGCACTTATAACAAGTGGAAACGGGGACTTTGAACTACCCGTATAATTATTAGCAAGTTCTAGGGGCTCGTAGTAGCGACTGGCATCAAAGATATAATTATCATTCTCGCCATCATAATCATCTGCAGTAGTCTTGATAACATCTCCAGCAAACTCACAAATAAAACTCCCAGCTCGAATAGGATCCCAAGACCTAAGCCCCCAACCTCTGTTCTTCGTCTTGAAAACCTCCAGACGGAGTTTTATACCTGCTTGAGAAATACGATTTCTGCAGTTTGAAGGGCATTTACAATCCGTTCCACACTCACTTATCACTGTGTTACTAGTCAAAAGAACTCCTAGAGACGTATAGGGAAGCAAGCCATCATTTTTCTGGCTACAAGAGCAATTGACATCTCCTAGTTGACATCCATCTACGCAATGACAACTTGAAATAGGCCTCGTAGAAGGCAAAAGTTGGGAGTATTTGAGACTAGCAACGTAGGTGAAATGAGCGGGTCCTTTCTCCCCATCAACGTCGTTTACAAGAGCTACTGGCTGAGTCTCGGCACCTGAGGTTAGGTCCGGAATAATAAGGCCAGGTCGAGTGGAATTCCCTTCCCTCCATTGCTGAATCGATTTCCACAATGAGAAAGCTTCTGGCTGCGCAGGTTGCCTCATCAACTTATACTTGAAAACATTGCATCCGGATTTGTTCTTTTCTGCCCACGACTCCACAATTTTGTAAACACCATCGTACACATAAATCTTCCCAGTCGAACCAGTGTCCTTCATACCCCTAACAACTCTTACATCATTACCACGATGCACACTCTTTTCTAGAGCAAGATTTCCTCTCTCGAGTTTCTGATCAAACATTTGGCCATCTCTCCTAGCCACTCCACCTTGACCACTATAAATCAACACATTAGTATCATCACCATAATCATCATCGTAGCCTCCGGCTGCGACTATGCTTACAGCCAAAGGCTCTTCATTACCGGTGATCTTGACACTCATGTAATCTATTCCAGCCATGCTTGGAGCATGTAAGCCCACCAGGCAAAGCTCCATTCTAAAGAAGAAGATATCACCTACATCAACTCCAGGTACGTGGCCAATCCTCTTCGCGTTGTTTGTCCTCACTCCTTTTGTCATCAAAAGATTCGAAGTTTTCAAGTCCGGACGTCGCACAACACCAGGAGTTGCATCCTTTGCTTCTTCGGCTTGACTAAGCCTTCTTCGAATCAAATCGAAAACCAAGAGTATGGTTGCAGTTGTATCCTTGTCACCATTA
The DNA here is from genome assembly GCA_001642375.2 of Mentha longifolia. Taxonomy (NCBI): domain Eukaryota; kingdom Viridiplantae; phylum Streptophyta; class Magnoliopsida; order Lamiales; family Lamiaceae; genus Mentha; species Mentha longifolia. The sequence goes on from CM038112.1 coordinate 15,518,407, forward strand.
GATCTTCTGAAGTCATCGAACTCCTTAAGTTTGAACGTAGTCAATATGCTATTAACTAGTGCATCAACATCAATCTCTTCAAGATGCGCTACAGTCCCACTTTTTCTCTTCCTTTGCCGACCCTTAGAACGCTTCGCAGAATTACTAGCATCTTCTACATCAGCTCCATCCATGCCGAATCCATTTGCATGTGAAGTCGGGGTCCTAAACGAATTTAATGGAATCGGAGCTGGTATACTGCCATGAAAACCAGCATTACTTGATTGGTTTTGAGCTCCACCTCTATTTGTGTTGGGCCGAGAATTAGAAGCCATAAACGGGTAAAATGGCTGAACTCCCGGAGGAAAAGGACCGGTAGGCGGAACACACACGAAAGGAGAAGGATTCGGGGTTGATACCGAGGACATGCCTTCGGGATTCGGGAAAACCGGGGCGAGGCATCTTAAAGGCTTCACATCATATACTCTGGATTTATCGATTGGCCCAGAAGGGGCATTTGGATCAGAATTCAGACCTTGTTCCATCTAAACCAAAACACAAAACTTTCAACTGCAAGTTATTATTAATTCGAAAATGAAGCTTGAATTACATAAACTATCTCTGCATTACCTACTGCTCTACGATTCAGTAAAAGGGAAAAACACTTTATTCCACCCAGAGATTGCACAAATCCGAAACTAACAAGAACATAACACAGGGAATAAGATTAACAAAACACTTTTTACAAGGGAATCATATCTCGAAAGGGTTACCGCTACAAAAATCCCAAGAACCAGCTTCCTGCATGACCCATAACCATGTAATCAGAAATTAACGAAAACTGAAGTGAAACTCAAATCAATATCGAAGTGAACAGTAAATCCCTAAATTTGATAAAAACCCTTGAAAACCCATTTACAAAATTAGCAATATTCATAGTACCAAAGCACCGAAAAACAACATGCACAGCTGCAAAAACGCGTATTCTAGTCAAATTCAATATGAAAAAAGTTCTACTCGAACATCTGCGAATGGAACAAAAATTTGCATTACAGGAATTTTGAAAGGTGTAAGAACACTTCAGATTCGAAAAAAACAACGAATTCCTTGCGCCGTAGATCAGATTCCTCGGTTAAGCAACAAAAAAACACAGAGAAAGGGATCTTGAAATGTAGTGAATTACCTCAGAGGTGGAGAGTAATTCTTCTGAGTGTGGTTTCTGCTTTTCTATTTTCCTTTTCTATTTAAAAAGTGGTAAAAGCGTTATGCTGTGTTGTCAGTGTGTTCTTTTTCTTTTCTTTTTTCTTTTTTAAAATTTTATTACCAAAAGTGAAAAATATTACGCAAAATATACAGCATATATTGGTAATAATCCTACACCTGACATATTTATGTGTAAATTAATTATGGAATAGTCGTATATTTTGTGTTAATGTAAAATAAGTATAAAGTTAATTGCACATTAATGAAATCACATATTTAAAACCACATTGTAGTGATGTTTGTATCTGATTTAGGTTGTACTACATGGAATTCGTATGTCGATTCATTATATGGTATCGAATAATATGTTGACTATTTGAGTTTTGTATAATTTATTTTTTTCTTGAAAAAAAATACTTTTATATAATTAAATTCACATTTTAATAGAAATTACTTTTATAATATTGGCCACGAATATGTATAAATGACATAGCAGTCTCTTATGAATTATAATCCCAGAAACCACATAAAATTGTGTTTCCTCTATTTTTTTATAAGTGTTCTTATCATCAAATTAAATATACTAAAAAATGTATAAATTTACATTTTAACCTCACTTATTATTCTCTTTTTCTGAACATTAATTTATATATATCATTAATTATAGGATTAAAATTAAAAAAATATAAATATTATATTTAAATTCTAAAATGAGACACTTAAATAAAAACGGATTGTGTACAATAAATGAAAACATTTAGACATTATAAAAAAGATTGTATAAATGTGGATAAATTGTGTGGGGCCATCATTATTGGAGGAAAAAGATAAGTGGGACCAAGAAAGAAACTTTCAAGGAACTGTTTCCAAACTTCTGCTGCTTAAAGCAAAGATAACTAAGCTCAATCTCCCATCTATTACATTCTTAAACTATCGAAAAACACCTACCCTAAAAAAACAAAAAACAAAAAAAACACCTAATCACACACACACAGTAGAAAACACAGAAAAATATGAGGAAGCAGTTTTAACTGCAAAAGGATTCCCACTTTGACACAGTTTTCTGCTCCAATAACAGAACCCACAAATCAAGATTTAATCTTTTTCAAAGTCTGGGCGCTGATCATCAGGTAAATTTGGTGTGATCACATTTCATAAGGAAAAAAAAAATCTAATCTTTTTCTGTTCTAACATTTTTTTTGGCACTGAAAAGTCAACACTCAGTTTCTCCTTTCTGTTATGAACATGTACAAATTACAATCTCTTTTTTTAGTGATTTGCTTTTGCTATATTACAAACTCTTGATATGAAAACTGATGTTTCTTGGACTGAAATCAATGATTACTGTAATAAAAATCTTGACTTTCATCTCAGGGTGGAAATGATAAGTTATCTTAGATTATCTGTTTGTTTGTTGCTGACAACAATGGTTTGTCTAGTCCTAATTAGTTATTCTGTTTTAACTGCTTCTGCTTTCATGCAGTTGAAGTTGTAACAGAAAATTCAGGCAGAAGTAATCGTCGTTCTCTTGGTATTTGTACGCGATTTCAGCAGGGTGGATAGGCATCAAGAAGGAGATATGGAGCCAAAATATGCAGCTTCCATGCTTCTGCTTTTCTCTCTCATCATCATCAGCACTCATTACCTTCAGCATGGTGAAAGTGGAGTAGATGCAGCTCAGACAGCATCGATATCTGTAAATATTTCTGGAAATCCTGCAAGAAAGATTCCTCAGAGGATGTTTGGAATCTCATTTGAGGTTAGTTTATGCATTCTTGCTTTGCTCATGTGCTGAAAATGTACTTTGTTAATATTCCTTTTCCTTGAGTTTTTGCTATCTATTCTTGCTACACTTATCTAAATGGAACAAAAAACATATTTTATATTAATGAAAGCATGCATGTTTAGACTTTAGTTATAGTAATTAGGATGTTTTTAGGAGATCAATCATTCTGGAGCTGGAGGGCTGTGGGCAGAGCTAGTCAGCAACCGAGGTCAGTTGATCCTAATGGAGAGAGAGAGAGAGAGAGAGAGAGTATGAGGTATGATTCTATCATCTAAATATGCAGGTTTTGAAGCTGGAGGTCCGAATACTCCATCAAACATCAGTCCTTGGGCAATAATAGGGAATGAGACGTCAATTTCAGTATCTACTGATAGATCATCATGCTTTGACAGAAACAAGGTTGCTCTTCAAATGGAGGTGCTCTGTGACATCAATGGTGAAAATATCTGTCCAAAAGGAGGTGTCGGAGTCTACAATCCGGGATACTGGGGAATGGTAAGAAAAAGATATTTTCTTGTTCTTGAATCATTGCATGAATTCAAGAAGCAATCCTTTTCTCATCTCTCCTCTCCTCTACGTTTTCTTGCAGAATATTGAGAAAGGAAAGGCATATAGAGTAACGTTTTATGTGCGTTCATTGCAACGAATCGAACTGTCTGTATCATTCATTGGTTCCAAGCAGCAGAAACTAGCCACATATGATTTAAAGTGAGAAACAGTAACTGTTCTCTATTTTTTTTGTGCTTATGTTCTTATTTAAACATCATTAGTATATTAAGCTCAAACTCGCTCGTGTAGGGATGGAGAGGTAACAAGATGGAAGAAGATTGAGATTAATTTGGAAGCTTCTGGAACTGATAGTAATTCAAGATTGCAATTTACAGCATCAAAAAGGTCTACAATCTGGCTTGATCAAGTCTCAGCTATGCCTTTGGACACACACAAGGTGTGTGGTTTATTTACATTTTTTTTATTTATGATTTTGATAAATCATTTTGATGAAAGAAAAAGTTTACATCTTCAGGGACATGGATTTAGGAAAGATCTTTTCAACATGCTTGCAACTTTGAAGCCAGGATTCATCAGATTCCCAGGTTCTTGATTTGTAATATATTTTCCAACTTGATACTACAATTCAGTTGCAAGAGAATGAGGAAATGTCACTGGTCACTGATCTTGGTGTGTTTGTTGAAAAGGTGGTTCGTTTGTCGAAGGAGACAGACTGATGAATGCATTCAGATGGAGAGAAACTATAGGAAAATGGGAAGAGAGACCGGGTCATTTCAATGATGTTTGGCAGTACTGGATTGATGATGGACTTGGTTATTTTGAGTACTTACAAGTACTCTCTCTCTCTCTCTCTCTCTCTCTCACACACACACACACACACACACACACATTTGAAGAACTTACTCCTTTTGTTGTAACTCTGCAGCTTGCTGAGGATTTAGGCGCTTCACCTGTTTGGGTATTCAACATAGGTATTATTACATGATCAGAGACCATATTTTAGTTTCTGTTCTCTGTATTCTGTATTCTGTCACTAAACAAGATTACTTATTCCTGCAGGAATAAGTCGAAATGATCAAGTCGAAACTTCACTCCTTTTACCCTTCGTGCAAGTAATTTATACCAAAAGGACATTTTTGAAGTTAATTATGTCAACCATCTAGGCATCATTATCAGCTAAATATGTTTGCTACTGATATTTTAGGATACTCTTGATGCAATCGAGTTTGCTAGAGGAGACATGGCTTCTGAATTGGGCTCTATTCGAGCAGCCATGGGCCATCCGGAGCCTTTTGATCTGAAGCATGTTGCAGCTGGGAATCAAGACTGTGGGAACAAGAATTATCGAGGTATACTTGTTGGAAATCGCCTCGATTCATGCAAAAACATGTAGATTCTCATATTGTTGAGCATGTTAGGGAATTACATGAAGTTTTACAATGCCATAAAAGGGGCTTATCCAGACATCAAGATCATCACAAACTGTGATGCTTCGGTTGGAGTGCTGGATCATCCTGCAGATTTATATGATTATCATGTAAGAAATTTCAAAAAATAAAACTTCAATCACACTAATCTTCATATCTTATAGAAGTTTTCTTCATGTTCAAGGTTTACACAAATGCAAACTCCATGTTTTCAATGGCTCACAACTTTGATCATACCTCAAGAAACGGTCCAAAGGTATCTTCTTCTCTGTCTAATTCCTCTCTCTCTCTCTCTCTCTCTCTCTCCCTCTCTCTCTCTCTCATCATTCTTCTACTGCACTTCATTTTCAGGCTTTTGTGAGCGAGTACGCAGTCACGGGAAACGAGGCAGGTAGAGGAAATCTGTTGAAAGCACTAGCTGAAGCCAGTTTTCTCATAGGACTAGAGCAAAACAGGTAGTGATATTTTTAACACTTTCTTGATTTCACACCTCTAGTTTCAATCATTGCACAGTTTTGACTCTTTTACTAACATACACGCATTTTACATCCTTTTCTAACAGCGATGTCGTTGAAATGGCAAGCAATGCACCATTGTTTGTGAATGCCAACGATCAGAGGTATAAAATTCTGATCCTTTCTTCCATGGAAGGTTCATATATGACTATTTTTTTGTCACAGATTCAATCCAGATGCAATAGTTTTCGACTCTTCAAAAGTGTATGGCACTCCTAGCTACTGGATGCAGCATTTCTTCAAGGAGTCAAACGACGCCTTTTTTCTTGATTCCACACTGCAATCTGCTTCTTCTTCCCTCACTGCGTCTGTCATTTCTTGGACAAGCACAGAAAGCAATAGAAGCTACCTTAGAGTAAAGGTGAGAGAGGGAGCAGTTTCTTACACTCAAACTCCACATTTTGCACCAAAAAAGTTAACTGAAGAATAGTGATAATGCTTCGTTTCATACTTTATTCGTCGCTTAGGTTGTGAACTATGGAAGCAACGTATTAAATTTGAAGCTTTCGGTGGAGGGAGTGGACATAGAAGCAACAGGGTCTACATTGACTACTCTGACATCAAGTAATGTGAGGGATGAAAATTCTTTTAAAGAGCCCAAAAATGTAAGTTTTAATTCATGATGTAGATCTTCAAACTCTCATGATAATAGCAGTAACAAATCTTCTCTTGTCTATGCAGGTTGCTCCTGTTGTTAACACGCTTAAAAATGCTAGCAACAAAATGAGACTTATTTTCCCTCCATATTCTTTAATTTCAATTGACTTGCTACAAGAATCAAAAGTTAAATATGTTGCAGGATCTAATAGTGCCCACTCATCTGTGTAATCTATTCAAAATAATAAATAGTATCACCAAATATTTGAGGTTACCAAATATTTTATTTCCTAGATAACTCGGTACAAGTACTAAAATAATCATCATCCATCCATTTAGGCTTGTAAACAAATCAAATAATTTTGATTCGATTCGAGATTCGTATTCGATTAGACGTATTCGTATTCGATATTTTACGATTCGAATTCGAAATCAAATAATTTTTATGATTCGATTACTTATCAAATACAAATAACAAATTATGATATTCGATTCGATATTCGTAAATATTCGTTTAGATAAATAAATAAATATATATATATATATATATATATATTATATTATATTATAGTAGTATATGATAATTTATCAACTCCAATTAAAAACTGATTTCTTAAGTATTTTAAAAGCCCATAGCTCAAGTCTAGACATTTATATTTTTATTAATCATATTAAAATGAAATAAAATAAAATGACAATACATGAAAATTCAATTAACTTAACCGATTAACTGGGAATCACTCTAGCATCTCTTATTTTCTTAATTTTGATCTATGTAACTAACGAAGTGAGACGGAAGGAGTACTTTTATTGGTAATTTCTATAAGTCTATTTAGGAGTTTAGTTCTTAAATGCTTGTATACTCCATAGCTCCAAACTCAACCTATTAATTTAAGCTATTATCCAATCGAATAATTTCAAATACAAGCCATTTTTTAAACGAATATACAAAATCTAAGTGATTCGATATTCGATTCGGATTCGTTAAATTATTCGAGAAATTCAAATACAAATCGGATTTCAAATTCGCATAATATTCGAATTCGAATTCGAATTCGCAAAAAATTTAACAAATTCGATTCGAATAGTGTAATATTCGATTCGATTCGGTTCGTTTACAACCCTACATCCATTCGTATATGTCTTCCACCAAAACTTACAAATTGAATTCACAAAATTCAGACTCTAGTTGAGGGTCAGTTTACAACAAAACTTGGTGCACATAGAAGGGTAATTTGAATACAATGAGAAACTGAGGGAGAAATGTATCCGAAAATACAGAAACTTTCTAAAAGTACAATCCATCAAGTTCATAGATTGTTACATTTCACTTGGCAAAGAACTCAAATGCAAGATAACCAACAAGACTTCAATGCAAAAATCTCTGCGTAAACTGGAAACTAGATTTCAGGACTTGTAGAGGGAAAATCAAAGCAAGAAATCGTACATTTTAAATAGCTGGCAGTAACCATGATCTTGCTTTGGCATGGGCTCTGTTAATTACATTTCGACTTCTTGGGTTCATCTCTGCAGTTTGGATCTAAGTTGAAGTTATCAATGAATCAGATTTCTGCTTTGCACTAACAAAAAAGTTTGTATTCTTAAATTATACATGCATACCCTCTTTTTAAGAGAATATCCCTATTTAAGAAGGCAAACAAACCCATACCTTGACTATGGTAGAATATTTGATCGGAATATGAGGGGGTAGGTGCAGCAAAATCCACTGCTCCAGCACTGCATGATAAATATAGATAATTGAGATGGTTTCATGTGATGAAATTAAGACGGCGTAGCTATGCTCCCACTGGAATTAAAGCATCACATGTTTAGATTCAGAATAGTATCAACATTAATACAAATCTAGCCCTGGGCCCAATACTATAATATATTGAATGCAGAAAACGATGAAGATGGAGGCAAATGACAAACCACAGAAAGCAATGGCCCTTGTTTAAATTTGTCGTGGAATGCAAATGCTACTGGCTTTGGATTGTCCCCAGGACCTCGGATGAATCCACTGCATTGGCCAAGTACACGAGAGAATGTGTTTAGGTACAAAACACAAGCATCCAGATATTGAAACAGAAAACTATTTCAGCTATCTTAATGAAGAATGAAGAAAATGTGTTTATGTTTTGGTTTCATGAGTAATGAAAAAAATGTACTTAAATATATTATCGATATTCAAGAAAATATATATTATGAATAAGAGAACTATATATGAGACAAGTCTCTCATCAAATCCAAAGACTTCCACTTACACCAGTGATGTTGAGATTAAGGGAGTTCTTTTAACATCAAATACAGCTACGAGACCTTTGTACTGCTCATCACCATCTTTATATGATACCGCCAATCTCTCTCCTGAAGCATCCCATGATATCTTCTCAATGACCTGGCTGTAGTATAATAATGATAAAAAAAAAATTACTGAAAATCCTTAAATAATGTTATGGAATACATTTAAAGATCATAAGAAAAGAAGGAAAAAAGAGTTGGGAATGGTATGATCTGCTCAGATGGCAAATCATGAATCTATGAAAGGTGAAGTACCACAGATGCATTCCGTTTTATTAACGAAAGATATATCAATTGTTAGCCACATGCAAATGAACCCGGAAATTTCATTGGGAATAGCACAGCAGAAGAAAGAGGCTAAGAAACAGGACAAAGGTCATAATTTGTAAACTTCCAACGGAAAGTGCAATGCCGCAGAATAATTAGAAATGATTCCACAATAGAAAACTTATAAAGCTGAGTGGTGAATGATTATGTCATGACACAACACATAAACATACTAAAAAAAGATAGTGACTGCACGACCTACACATATAAGCATACATATAAAGTAAATTCCATGAAGCAATAATTTGGCATAGGAACAAAACTGATTTCGTCCAAAAGCTGATCTAAACTGCAAAATAGCCAAATAATATGTAAGATGATCTAAACTAGAATATTTCTCTACCTGTCAGTCAACAATTTTATCTCTGGCAATTCAACTGGTATAAGATGTGCATCTGAAGATCAAAATGAAAAGTTAATAGTCAAAGTCCCAGAAAAACCAAAATATATACTTAATCAAGTACCGCTTCAAGGAATAAAAGATAAACACAATCAGACATATAAAAATGTTCATATATCTTATCAACAAGCCACACATCCAGTAATAATCATCCAAACAAAATAATATGAAAACACGCATCAACAAAATCGAACAAATTCAGGTTACATTGCACATACCTAATGATGGAGGCTTTGATGTAAAGTGAATTGAACCTAACGATGAAGATTCTGAAAAAGAAAGAAGTACCATACAGCCATCTGGATCCCATGTTGCCCCCTATCATCAACAATTAGATGAAGTCAAACACTACTTGTACGGCAATAATTTAGGCTCTGAGTGCAAGATTATACACAACAGATGTTAAAAGTGGGCAAGTTCGGAGAGAGGGAGGGGGGAACTGGGAAGGGCGTGCAAGAAGCTGCTCAGATTGAAGTCAATGAACTAAAATGCTTAATAATTTAACAAAACATGAATTCTAAGAATAAGATAAAAATGACAAATTATCACTAATTCAGATAACAGATAAGAGATTATATACGAACCGTGACAAACCCATTCTTTGAGGACCATGGTTCTGATGTCCAAGTGTTTGTCTCCCATAGATAAAATGTTCCATCACTACATCAAAAATGGCCACTCTCATCCTCATTGATAGCATAACGTGTATCCACAAAAAGGTAAATAAGAAGCAAATCAATTCAAATGGTATATGGTAATTTATTATACAATTTTACAGAGAAGAAATAATCTCCTGAGGGAGACCACTTTAACAGTGATATGCCTCCTAGACCACTTCGAATAGGAGTGCCCAGCCCTGTCATTAAAAGTAAGAGGTCAGATATAAGAATAATGTAACATAGCATAGATAAGTCTAAACTAAAGATATTATGACTTTTTAAAAAGTTCTGCATTTGCAGATAGTTGTACGATAGAGAAAGATGAGGAGACTACATGTACCTTGTGAAACATCCCAAATGGTGAAAGATGAGCTCTCATATGAAGCTGATGCTAAATATGTAAAACCAAGTCAAGGTAAACTTTGGAATCAAGTCAACAGAGTAAATTAAGGGGACAATGCGTATTTCCGTCATGATTTGTTTCAATCTTACTTAGGTTTAACTAGTAAAAATAAACAAATAAATGTGGACAGGCATACCTTCTTAGACTATGAATAATATTTAAGCTGTTTATTTAGAAAGCAATCTTTCCAATCACAAGCAACTCAGCAGTTAACTTTAGTTTAAGTACTATAACAGTAGTTATCCTTGTTGAAAATTTTGCAGCAGCTTCTCTGGGTACTCATTAGTATGATAGACATACAATCACAATATACATAATGTATTATATTGCATTAATCGCATCCTTTTAGGGGTTAAAAAGGACAACATAGTTTTAAAACTGAGGTATAACCTTTTCCCTTGAGAAGATAGAATAACAGACGACAAAAGCTCAAAGCTAGTCGGAGTATGTGAACAATTTTAACTGAGCGAAGTGAAAATAAGTCAACAATTTAAACTGTAATCTCAGCCAACTAAAAGACTGCCAAGTCTGGATCCTCTGGGAAGAGCTATAAAAATAAGAATATAGCGGGTCCTCAACAATAAAAAAACCGATACTATATTCAGTTCATAAGGATATCTTCCGTCAGGACTCCACGAAAGTGCAGTAATTTGTTCAGAATCAGAACTCTGAAGGAAATCCACCAGAGTCCATTGAGTCACAGAGCCTCTTAAAAGTGGGTTCGTAGTCACCCCAGTTCTAACGGATGGAACATTGCCAGGAGAAGAAGCAGCCCAGATGCAAATGCCACCCCTATAATCAACCATAGTAGCATCAACAAATTAACAGATTTTATTTAAAAAACAACAAAGTTTAATGTAATAAGTAAAAGTCAAGCAGATCATATTTGTGGGACTGACTTGCACGCAACAGCGAGAGTTTTCCCTCCATTTGGCCTCCACTCAAGAACCTTTACATCTTTTTGGGACTCATGGGACAAGACACAAGGAGGCTTTCCATCTGCTGGATGACAAGAATAAAGAGAAAAGAAACCATTTATGATAGGATGAAAAATTAAAAGGAATCCAATTAGGCAACAAGAATCTTGAAGCACTGAATAGATAGCCAAAAATCAGCATCAAGTAAATTCATGGTATTTACCATAATCATTGTAGTCACAGATCGTCACCTGATGTGGTGCAGAAACAAACACCAAAATCTGCTTGTGGTTGTGCCAACTTACACTGTGAAGATCAATATTACTTAAGAGCTTTACCTGAAATTAAATACAGCAAGTCAAGAAATCTTAATAGCTTTTTCCGTGAGAATCAGATGCATCTAATCTCTGTCCCCTCGAGACAAATGACAGGTAAGACATCTAAAAATAATCAATAACTAGATTTAGGCATGTAATCTCACATACACCAATATGTTCTTCCAATTTACTACTAATTAGCTATAACTACAGCTCAATAGTCCATATCACTTTGCTGCGCTCCATATCAAACGTTTACAGTAAACGACATAGTGTCAAAGTCAACAGCATATCAACAACAACTAATTCTCTCACAAAACTAGGCATTATGGTCTATTCCTCTGGAAATGGTAAAGCATCACAAAACAAATACTAAATGCATTAGCATCAAGAGCAAGCAATTATATACACAACAAAATGCAAAAAGGCGATGATAATTACGTCGGCAGGCTGCAAAAGTGGTCTGAGGGAGCCACTCAGCAAAGCCTCTAACGCCGTAGATAAAATGCCTAAACTACCCTTCCCACGTTCAACTGATTCGTGCTCAGTCCCCATCCCTAACAAGTCCGATTCGAATGGGATCGGGCTAAATACAGTCCCCTGCAATTATACCAATCAATGGGTCAAATTATTTAGCAAATAAATATTACAGCCCCAAAAAACATTACAACAAAAGTAAGAACGATTGAAGTGGAGTACGAGGATTTTAGCGTAAGTCTCCTTCGCGTGATCATCGCCGAGGTTGTCCGCCGTAACTGCGAGAAAATTAAGCAAAATCTAAGAGGGGCACCAAAACCTCAGATAAAAATGAAGTTTGTGAAAACGAGGTTTTCCATTGTTGATTTCGTACCCAGCTCTCTGTTGATTTCGCAGATGGTGACCGTCCCCGGCTGAGGGAACGACGGCATCGCTTCTTGGTTGTGGAGCTCTGTGTGTGTGCGCGTGAGAGAGAGAGAGAGTAGGGTTTATAGTGATTTTTCGTTTAGTTCCCGCCAGCTAAAGCTCACCTTTGAAGTCCAGTAAGCTAAATCCAAATTTTCATCTTGAAGGGCTAAATTACAATTTCCAGCTTCCACAGGGGCCGAAATGTAATAATACTAACTGTATTTGAGGGTTCGAACAACCTACTGAAATATCAAAAATACCCTTTCCCTTCTCATATATACAAACGCCCTCGCCACTTTCCCTCTGCAATCTTTCTTTTTAGCGCCGTTGCAGGCTCCATCTCTCGACTTCTCTTCAGCTGTAAGTGTACTGTGCTCGCATATACGTATCGGAATGGGGGTGGACGAAGTAGGTAAAGCGCGAGAACCGATTTTCCGAGACATCAGGAGATATTACTGTGAATACTGCTGGATTTGCCGATCGAAGAAAGCTCTAATCGCCGCCCACATCCGCACTCATCACGAGGTACGAGCTTGACTATAAATATTTTGATTGAGTTTGGCTGATTTTGAGCTCTGAATTTGGGTGATGTAGGGTTAGGTTTTACGCGTTCTGTTGTGAAGTTCTGCTTTATTTATGTACTTTATTTGTCGAATTCTGTAAATTAATTAAGGGATTTTGTGAATTGCAGGAAGAATTTAAGGAAAAGGAGCTGAACGAAGAACAGGAGCATGGTGGGAAACTGAATGTGTGCGAAGAATGTTGTGCGAGCTTTCGGAAGCCTGCGCATCTGAAGCAGCATATGCAGAGCCATTCTCTCGTGGTGAGTTTTTCTTGACTCATTTCTGTGTATTATTACCTCCTTGCCGTAGAACTTCATAATGTGTATTAGTTTTGGTTCTGAATTTCATGTTGATTGAGAATTAAGAAGGAAAACACTTCACAATGAATGTTTGATCGAAATAACTGGTTAGTTGATTCGTTACTACTTTCTGTATGGCTTTCCGCATGTGAGTAATACTTGAGTTATGGATGAATTTCATATTGTGTGATCTGGCATTTCGTTGGCATATTCGAAGGAATAACTCTTTTGATAACGATTGTTGCTAGTCAACTGTTGAGTTGTCTTTCGTAATAGCCTGATATTTATTTATGTTGCTGGATTCAGGATTAATTATCCACTTCATTTGATTTTATGTTGCATTGTTTAAAATTGTTGATTTTGTGTAGAACGTTTGCCTTTTCGTTTGCAATCAAGTCATATGTGATCTACTTTTTCTGTGTATCTGGGCCACTAAAATGCTAAACCTTTTGCAGTTTTAAGTATGGCAGAACAACATTGCCATGATATATTGCTGGGCGTGAGGCATTGGATCCCGAGAACTCCAAAATGCGAGAGGCAGCAATTGTTACCTTGAATGGATCAGTACCAGGTGGGGGACCACCTGAGAAGCTCCATCAAGTGTGCCTCAGTCACGCTTGCTACTCTTCGAGGTTTGAGGAATATTTGCTATTCGTATTGGAGTAGGTTGTATGCTTCTACAAAAGTTGTACTCAAAATATTTATTTACATGTATTACATTGCAGAGGCCGTTTACATGTTCAGTAGACAACTGCCACTCCAGTTACAGAAGGAAGGACCACCTCACCAGACACATGCTTCAGCATCAAGGGAAATTGTTCAAATGTACTGTCGAGGGCTGCAAACGGACATTTACATATCAGGGTAATATGACGAGGCATGTCAAGGAGTTCCATGATGAATGTGCTTCTGATGATATTAATCATTCATTAGAACATGCCTGTTTGGAGCCTGGGTGTGGGAAGACATTTAAATATCTCTCCAAACTGCAAAGGCACAAGAATTCTCATGGTAAGTTTCTTTTGTTTTGATTCTTATGTAAGCAAGTTATATATTGATGGAATCATATGTTATTGATTGGTTGACTCTTGGGATTAATGCAGTTAAATTGGATTCAGTAGAGGCATTCTGTGCGGAATCTGGCTGTATGAAATACTTCTCCAACGTGCGGTGCCTGAACGAGCATATCAGGTCTTGCCATCAACACATTACGTGTGATCAATGTGGCACGAAGCAGCTAAAGAAGAACATCAAGCGTCACATGCGCATGCACGAAGAAGGGCCTTCCTCAGAGAGGATCAAATGTAGTTACAAAGGATGCAAACTATCATTTTCAACTGTAAGCCTCTTTTCACTTCGGCATTTGATTTGTAAACTGTAATTATATTTCACCATACCTGTTGGAGGGCTTCTAAAGAAGCTCCTTTCTCTTGAGCAGACATCAAATCTCAATCAACATATAAAGGCTGTACACCTAGAACTAAAACCATTCATCTGTGGAATTCCCGGTTGCCGCGAGAGATTTGCATTCAAACATGTGAGGGACAACCATGAAAAATCTGGCTGCCACATCTATACTCCTGTAAGATCTCTTTCTTCTCGAACCATTCAGTCTGCTTCTTCATAAGCATATGAACAATAACTGATCTTTTAGATTATGGCCTGTCACGATTAGGGAAATTTCCAAGAATCGGATGAGCAATTCCGATCAAGGCCAAGAGGCGGTAGAAAAAGGAAGTACCCGGTCATTGAAACACTAATGAGAAAAAGGGTTGCTCCACCTAGTGAGTCGGAGCTTTACAGCAACATCGACGGGCATGATAACTCATCATGACATTCCTCCAAGGCAATTTAACATAACTCTCTTAATTAAGCATCCAGGAATTAAGCTATTTGTTAGTATTAAATGTGATGTGTATAATCCTAGAGTTCTGTTTGTATATCATGAGTTGTATGTAAAATGTCGTAGTATTGCTTTGCAAGAAACATGGTGCTAACACGAATAAGTTCCAACTAGCAAAATGTCCCTTTCTTTTCCTTTCTTTTTTCCTTTTTTTAGAGTTTATTGGTTCATATAGTATAATTTTAGCCCATGTCCCATTTCCTCTTCAATATAAGTTTGCTATGAAGGCTGGAAATGTAATTGGGCTCCAGGCCCATAATGCCTCTTATGATCCAACGATTTTTTGTTGGTGCATAGCCACATTTTTACTCTTCATAGTTCCCATTAAAAAATAATAAATATCAATATTAATATTCTTCCATCTTATTATTCTTATTTTATTTGATCATTCTAGCCTATTGCACACATATTAATAAATAATTTTTTTTCCTAAATTAACCTTATTTAATGAAGATTTATTTTGTGGAAAATCACACAAATTACTTTCTCCAATAGTTCTATTCAATTTCTTCTTCAAAAAAGTAAGAGAATACAAAATAAATGTGAGTAATAAATAAGATCACTCTTGGTATAATTTATCAAAATGACAATTAAATTATAAATAATCAAAAAGCTAGAATGACTATTAAAAAAATAAAAATAAAAAAATAGGAGGGAGTATTTGTGAAGTATTCCATCCGTGCAGCCCAGTTTGACGCGTTACTATTCGGCACGAGAATTAAGGAGAAAATGATAAAGTGATAAGTTTATGGGTTTGGGTTGGTCAGATTAATGAGTTTGGGTTGGCGAGAATTAAATTGTGATTAGGAATAAATAAGGGCTCAATTAGTAGCCCTAATTTATGGGTTAATTCATACTTAAAGTCTTTTTTGGAAATGTGTCAAACTGGGTGGAACGGCTCAAAAATGAATACGCGTCAAACGGGGCGGCACGGAGGGAGTATAAATTAATAAAGTGGGACAAGAATAATGGAACAGAAGGAGTACATATACTATATTACCTTTTAGCTTTTAAAATTGAATTCGTAGCCCGCAGTCTGAAAAAATTCATTGTAGTATAGGCCTTTGAAGAAGACAGTGAACTCTAATCTAATCGGTAGTTGTCAAATATATCGATATGAAGAACCAAATGCTAGAAAAGATGAGTTCAACTAATACAGAACTCAAAACAAAACAAGAAATAATTCAATAAACTATCATGATAAGAAAACAGAAACTCAGTTTTGTTTCACCCACCAAACTAAGGGGGTCACATGTGGTTCCGGGGTGAAAGCTACCCTGAGTGAGCCATTCGTGGACGCCCGACTCTTAAGGGGGTCAAATAGTACGATTACATATCGAATCCGCAAACAATTTTAAGTTATGAGTTAAACCTCCACTCATAGACTAGCTTTTGGTGGAGTAAGAATTGCTAGCTTGAGTTCTATCAGCTATGAAGAGTAAAAACATAGTTGAGTATAGAGATACATTTTTTTGTTAATTTCTTTGTGAGCCAAAAAATATTAGAATATAATTTTAATATCTTGATTACGTGTGATTTTTCTTTGTTGAAATAAAAACTAAATAAATTACTTATTTTTCTTAAAACTTAATTCATTATAATTTTATGTAAATACTAGTTGAAGGACTTAGGTGGGAGTGTCAAATGCCTAAAAATTCCATGCGGAGAAAATACATGTTTTGTCTTATACGTATATATTTCCTCTTAATCAAGTGGGCAAGAAGAATAAATTTCACTCTCATTTTCATTTTCCGAGCTTCCGACTTTCTCACATCAAAATGAAGAAGTTGACCTTAACATTTTGTTAGAAGTTAGTATAATAGTCAATTTTCTAAAATGCTAGTTAATTTAACCATGGCTCCACCTTCTAATTACTTAATGATTTTTTGTCCTTTCTTGAATATGATCAAAATTGATCAAAATAAGCTTATTTACATTGATTCTCTGAAATGACTACTTCCTTCAATATACAATACAATACAATACATATGAAATAACTCGAATAACCAGCATATTAATTAAATGAGAGACATCTTACCAACTCAACCAAGCCATATGCTTCATCATACTACCAAAATAGCTATTATAAAAAGATTTAACTTGGAGAAATGTCAAGGAATCAACTGAAATTACAACTTCACAGTACGACGTGATTATTATTATTAAAATTATTATTATTATTATTATTATTATTATTATTATTATTATTATTATTATTATTATCTTGCTATGATTTGAACACGTAGGCAAAGAAATGATGACGTAATGAAGAGGTAAGCATGACGAGTGATGAATGAGAGCAGCCCAATAAATAATGGGGTGCGATGGCAATCGTATTATTTATTTTGAGGA
Source organism: Mentha longifolia (assembly GCA_001642375.2). Classification (NCBI taxonomy): domain Eukaryota; kingdom Viridiplantae; phylum Streptophyta; class Magnoliopsida; order Lamiales; family Lamiaceae; genus Mentha; species Mentha longifolia. The sequence goes on from CM038112.1 coordinate 15,535,750, forward strand.
AAGAAAGCAACATGTTAGAATTACAATTAATGACGAAGACAAAGTCAACCGCCACGTCACTGCTGATATAACCGACAACAGTGTTGTAGGTCAACAACCAAAACTCTTCTTGCCCATGTCCACCTTTCGAACATATACATACACATTTAGATGTACAAAAATGGTTCATATAAATGTAATTCTAGAGTGCCATATACGAAAAATGCTTTAATTTATACAACATCAAGTTGATTTAAATATGTATATATATATATATATATATATATATATATATATATATATATATATATATATATATATGATGCTAAAAATATTTTCAAATTTATTATATACTCCGTACTACAACCATGATTATATCAATATCAGTCGTAGATTTTAGTAAGATCAATGATTTACATTTATTTATATTTATATATCACATCAATAGTTATTTCTATATGAACCAAACTCTTTACATATAGAGAGCGAGAAATAGGAAGAAGGATTAAATAGAAATAAGTAATCATAGTTGTGTGAATATGCAAAAAATGCTAAATCTATACAAAATTATGTTTAAATATGCATGTAAACATGCTAATTTTAGCATCATCCTTATTTATATACTCCATTTGTCTCATTTCAATAGTCTTATTTTATTATTTTATATCTCACATATATTCAATTTATGGGTTTACTAAAGTGGGACAGAGGGAATATAATTTGATGTTTAAAGTATTTTCATGCTTATTGTTACTGCAACCATGTTTATATCAATACTAGCTGTAGATCTTAATAAAATCGATAGTTCAGATCTATTTTTATTTTTCACGGCATAACTTATTTCGATATGAACTGAAATTTATATATTGCATTTAATTATAAACCCACAAAAACGAACAATATCATAAAGTATATATATTTATTTATCTAAATGGATCGGAATATACTATCAAATTGTTTATCTTTTTTCTTTTTTCTTTTTTAAATGTTTATGGTATGACCGTATGATACGAGTTTTGTGACTGCGTAAATGTGAAATAAATATTTTATATAAATGTTGGAAGAGCTTGACATAATCCTCTGAAATGATAATGCAAGCAAATCTTTACTTCAACTATGAATAATACAAATTATTCTTTACTATTAAATTCTAAGATATTGTTCGCTCTCCAATTCACGTGGTATAAGAAAACAAGTAAACAACGCATCATTAAATAGTAACCCAATAATTTGGCTCGCCTAATCAATATGAAATTACGTATTAAAATAATGCGTTCCTTCTTTTATAGTATACACGTCGGTTTATGATAATTTGTTGAGACTTTTGTTTGTAGTTAGATAGAATTAAAATGCGATAATTGAATGTAATGGGGTGAAATTAGTTGGGCGTAGCTATTAAACATAACAATATCGACCATTCGAGTAACAAGAGATCGACAAGTTTTCGAAAGGGAATTTCGAGGGTGTAGGTGTGGACTCCCACACGCGATAACACCCTCCCATCATTCCTTTCGAGTCAACACTTGACATATGCCGTTGGATTAACCGTTGGGAGGATTGGACGGCGCAGATAAAACAGTTATTGAGTTCACACAGATTGCGGGATTGAATTTTGTGTTTGGTCAAATTTACCCCCACGAAATTGCTTGTCCAAGTCAAATGGAAAGGACAAGGGAGTACAATCGAGCACTATAGTATTTATTAATCTTTATCGCGTTCAAGACGTTAAACTTTAGTATTATTTTATACTCACGTCTATTTAAAAACTGTAATGTATCAATGGACGGATGCAGTATTATTATTAGATAGTAAATAGTGATAGCATATTATCGAACTATGTTAGTCTGTTAGTAGATATTTCATATTTATGTGATGGATGAGATCACTTCAACTAAATACAATTTTTTTAAGAACAATATAAAATTCGACATCAGATATGAGACTTGAGAGAGAGCCTCTAAAACCCTATCATTTAAAGCACCGAACTAACTTGCAAAATAGACCGGAATAGGTTCTCCGGAAAGGGAATTAATTTCGACCCTCAAGTCAATACATTTGATTGAGAGAATAAAGTATTTGTACTACACAGCTCAAAGTTCGTGTTTGTGCATAAAATGTTGAGCAAGAGAAATTGTAAAGTTCGATGGGTTTTTTTTAACGACTTAGAGTTGACGACAATTATATCTTTTCGGTTATTCAATACTCCTTCCGTCCCCTAATAAGTGTCCCGATTAGCCAATTTTTTTTTTAATCTTTGAATAAGTATTTTATTTCAAAGTTCAATGCAAAAATTATGCCAAACTGTCATATTTACCCATATCATAATTACATACTATTTAATTTTTTATTTTTCTATGCAATGATTATGGGTAAGAATGATTAATTACTTATTTTTTTGGTTATTTACACTTTGGTGGCTAGGGAGTGACACTTAATTAAGGACAAATGGAGTACTCAATAAATTTGGCTTTATTTTTAATTGGGGGTTTGAACTGACCTTTTTTCTTAACAAATGTTCGTTTTTCGCACACTTAGGTCCGTGTTATATTATCACATCACATATATTATTATACAACAAGATATTTTACTTTTGTATGAAATGTAAGAAATCGAATGAATTTTATATGTTAGTATTGACGCGATTTTCTCTCCCCATGTTTTCACGAATAAATTATGAAAACATATAGGAGTATTAATAATAAGGAGCTATCATTAGTCCTAATCACCAATATTATTTTCAGCAAACAATAAATATATTACCAATAAATTCTAAAATAGTTTTGCGCCATTGTCATTTGTTGTAGTTGGAGAAGTTGGACGTCATGCAATACATAAGAACTTTGATTTGGTAAGACATAAAATAAATATAGATACTTATGTGGAATAGAATTTCTCGTAATTTGACTTTGTTTTTTTGTTTAGCATCGTATCAAGGATTTGACATATAATGTTACTCACTCCGTCCCAATTCAATAGTCATGTATGCTATTTTTGGCCGTCCCAATTCAATAGTCATATTTCCTAAAATAGAAAAGATTAGCCCATTAATCATCTCATCATCTATTCACATTTCAGCACGTATCTCAATATAATTTAAATTATAAAGTTTAAACCTATCATAACTCGCTCGTGTGTTCTCCGATTTTTACAATTTTTATATAAAATTAAAGGTTTTGATACGATCTTTCATTTAAGATCTGACATCAATATGTTTTTATGCATCTATGATGCTCTGTTTTTAAAATAATAAAATATGCATCAACATATCAAACAATACACTTTATCTCTAAATACACTCTCCTAAAATCTCGTGCCGAAAAGAAACAGTACTATTGAATTGGGACGGAAGGAGTATATTAATAGCCCCAACAACAATTTATTTATTTATTTTTATATAGATTATTTTGTATGCCGTACGTAGTGATCACTATCACCACAAATGTTTTGCGAAATTTAGATTTCATTACTTCCCAAAAAATAAAATCGTCAAATAAATCATACTTCATCCGGTTCACGATTTTTGAACCTCTTTTCTTATTGGGTCGTCTCAAGATTTCTGAACCTTTTTCATTTTGGGAAATAATTAGTATATTAATAATACAATTAATAAACCCCTTATTACACTTAGGTTGTGTTTGGTAAAAAGTTAGGATTAGATAAGATTAATAAACATGAGATTGTTTGTATGAATAGAAAGTGAGATAAGTAATTTATATTTGTGTTTGGCAGGTAAGACTAAAAAGTAAGATAAGTTAAATGGTTGTTTGGTATCAAAGCTAAAACACAAGATTAAATTGTAAATTTACAAAAATAACCTTATATTTTTTTATCTAATACAAAACCTAATAATTCCCTATTTTTGTTTTTGTAATTTTCTATTTTTTAATATTATCTATTTTTTATTTTGTAATCTAATTTAAATTTTTATTTACATATTTGTTTTTTTAATTTTGTAATCCGTTTTTACAAAAATAACCTTATAATTTTATCTAAAGACAAAAATATCTCTAAGATACAAAACCTAACACTTCCTTATTTTGTATGTAATCTATTTTTTTTGTTATTCATTTTTTATTTATTTTGTAAACTATTTTAATTTTTCCTTTACATATCTATTTTTTTTTCTATTTTGTAATCTAATTTAATTCTTTTATTTATATATCATTAAATACTATTTATATAAATAAACTTAAGACATTATGGCAATTTCAAGAAAAAAAAGGTAAAATGTACTAAATAAAAAAAAATCTGGAAATCCCAAGAAAGAAGAAAGAAAGAAAGAAATCTTCTCAATTCATATATTAACATATATTGTTCCATAAATGAGGGCAAATGGGGAAATGAGTTTGTTATCTAGGTTACTATTTGGCTTGGGATAAATAATCCGACCAAAAAGGCAGGATTAATTAACAAGAGAGAATAGTGAAATAGCATAGGGCCTTCTCCTAATAACGGGCCCCCGAGAAAATTTATTTTGCTACCAAACATTTAGATAACTCCAGTTAATTAATTTATCTTGCTTTATCTCTACTACCAAACACACCCTTAATATTATCTAATTAAATCTCATCATCCACTCATCTATCAACATGTATCTCAATATAATTTAAATCCTAAAAGTTTAAACTATCATACTTTTCGCGTTTGTTATTCGATTTTTATAATTTTTATATCAAATTAAAGGTCTTGATACGATCTTTTATTTAAGACCAAACATGGATATGTTTTTATACATCTATGATGCTCTAGTTTTAAAATATGTCTAAATACATAAACCACATCACATTTCTACACACATTACACTTTACACACTAAACACTCCCGTCTTAATTTTCGTGCCAAAAAAAAAGGTTCAGAAATCGTGAGATGGAGGTAGTAACTTTGTATTTCATATTGCAATACTGTCAAACATGTTTAAAATATTTCAACAAAAATTCCACAACTTGATTTTTTTTAAAAAAATCAAGATTCTCAATCTTTTATAGTTGAAGTGATATTACTTCAAGTGTGAAATGACGTCGTTCCATGAATAAATCACTACGAAAAAAAAAGAAGGTAAAATATGAAGTCACTATGAGATTCTTCCAAAGTGAAGCCAAAACTACAAAGCATGGACCAAAGTGTTAATTCATTCAACAAATAAAGATATTCATATTGTAATTATCTATAGTATATTGTAAAGTCAACAATTAATCTTCCACAGTGATTAAACAATGTGTAATAGCATGGTTTACTTAATCCTAGCTAGTTTACCTTCATAATGTACATAACAAAAACTTATATGTTTCTAGAGGACATGATTAAATAATTCACTAATCTAATACGCATACGTTATAGGGTCAATTCAGATTAAATAAAAATAATACTCCTATTTTTTTATTTGGAGTATTTGGGGAAGATAACGCATCGAATCAGACATTCACGGGTTTTCGTCAACTTCAAAAAAATAATTTACTTGTATGATGTTACTCCTATATATATTTATATAATTGGAGGGGATAAATAGAGACCCAAGTCAACCAAAATGCTGTCACCTAACGTGGTAGAATATTAATTATTGTGGCCTCTGATAATTCTTTTGACTTCACCAAGCATTTGAAGAAGTATCTTGCAATTTTTAAATGGATTAAATAAATTTGGGATTTCAAAATTCGAAATTAGATCTGATGGCATGATATGGAAAGATCCATATTAATTTAATAATAAGTTAGTTAATTAAAAAGATTATTAACACTGAGTACACGAACTTTCGACAAATTCGAATTTTAATCATGAACGTTGAAAGCTTAACTCAAATACATAACTTTTCAATTTTATTCAATTTATACATGGGATCCATTTGCAGGGACAAAAATGATCTGACTAACATAAATCAAGTCGATAATATAACGATGTCGTTTTAAATTTTATGTACATAATCAAATAAAAATCGAAACCTTTAAAATTCTTTAGGCTTGTAACTTGCTCTACGTGTGAATTTAATTAAAAATATTCAATTTTAATTTAAAAAAGAAAAGAGAAAATCTGATGAATTCGTTGAGTTTGGTGGTTCACTACTCTAGTGATGATTGAATGATAATAAGCGATCATGTAATAGAACATGAATATAATTTTCCTAATTAAGAAAGGGAAAAATACACTAATTATTCCCTCAAAATATTATTCATGTTCCATCCATAACCCCCAAAGTATTAACAAAATTCCCATTTTGCCCCTCCCTACAAAAACAGCTACACACTAAGCCTCCCACGATTCGAGAGTGGGAAAGCTACAGAGAGTGTCGAAGTAACGCTCCGTCGACCCCGCGCCGCCATCGGTCGCCGTGGCGTACGGCGGAGACACCAGAGACGAAGCCGAGCTGCCGAGCATGAACGCCGACGTGTCCAGCGTCGGGAATCCGCCCGCCGCCGATCTCCGCGGCTCCGGCTTCATCACCGCCGCGGAGGCGAGCAGCTCGCTCGCGCCGCCTAGCCTCACGCCGGTCACCTCCTGCACCATCTGCATGAAGTTCTCGGGATCCACGGCGAGGAACGTCGTCCCCGCCGCGCGCTTCGACTGCCGCGCCTTCCGCTTGGTCGCCACCCTGCCGCCGCGCGGGGGAACGCGAGCGCTCCGCTGCTGCTTCGGGGCGAGCGCGTCGCCCTCCGACACGCCGGAGACCGTCGGCGTCTGAACCGGCGTCGAATCGACCTTCGAGTGGACGGATTGCAGCATTCCGGATGAGGTAGAGCTGCCGTGCGACGAGGCGGCGGCGGCGCCGCCGGAGATTGAGGTCTGCAGCGCCTTCGCTAGGGTTTCGTTCTCCATGGCGAATAGATCGGAGATCCAGGTGTCGGGAAAGGCCGGGCGGAAGGACCACGGCTGATCCGCCAGCAAATTGTCGTAAAACGCCATCGTTTAAAGCTCAAATCAACAGATTAGGGCAGTCTATTAGCAATCGATCGTTCAAAAATGAGCAGAATTTGTTGTGATTGAAGATTCAGAGAAGGAGGAATGGAGAAGTAATGAGTTAGAGGAGTAGAAGCAAGGGAGCATAGAGTATAAAAGAGGAAGAGAGAGAGAAGTGGAAGGTTTATAGAAGTGAGAGAGAGAGAAAGAGGGTGGTGAATAAATATGGACGGTGAGGATGGAACCGCGTTGATATGGCCAGGTGGCAGCAACATATACGGGAATAAATAATTGTTTTTTTTTCCCCCTTCTCTTTTTTCGGGGAAGGAAATAGGAATAAACAATTGTTAATTAGGATGGGCCATTTTTATTTGACTGTGGGATTTTTATTTTTGCCGCTATTATTAATTGTAATACTTTGATCACACTATGACGTGGCAACAATTGTTGTACAAAATTTATACTCACAATGTATCCTATCTTTTTACATAAATTTCATTTCATCATGTCTTCAATAATTTGCACTTATTTTTTTGGACACACCGTACTCACCACAGTCTTTTTTATTACTCCATTCGTTCCATTGAAATATACTTTTTTTTATTCAAGCTGAATCTATTATAATAATAAAATAATTATATTTCAATGGGACGGAAGGAGTATATATCATCTCTACTTATTTATCATTATACCACATCATCTACTACATCCGTCCTCTATTTACTGATCCTATTTTTTCGGCACGCGTTTCCACGCTTCTTGTTGATGGATTTTAAAATAAATTTTTGAAGTATTCTTTCTTTTACGGGCTACTACGAGTGCCGAAAAATAGGGTCAATAAATAGAGGACAGATGGAGTAATATTTTAATAAAACTCATGTCATTATTTTTTGTGTAAGAAAAATGAGAGACGGAGAGAGTACTTATATCTAATCTCTAGTATATATATTTTTTTAAAAGCACAACATTCGATATGAAAAAACTTTGATTTCTATTTAATTGTATTTTGAACCTGAAAATTAGTGCATATGACATAACATGCCAAACACCATGCACAAATTTGGTCTTCTAAAATAACATTGATATGTAGATTAGCTTATTCGGTCAATTTTGACCTCACGACATATGACTTATCTATACATATAATTACTATTTAGTTTAGGGTTAAATGCCTCAAATAAGATAAATCTCATGATGGTGATAATAATATATTGTCCCTTAATTTATAATTGTGTTGATACTTTTACTGAAAACCAATAATGTTTATCCAATAATGACAATAAATTTTGTTTGCAATTAAATGCGTATGACTAATGTTTGTGCAATAAATCCCCTTAGAAGAAGTCAAAACTATACTTTTTAAGTTTTTCTTCACTTCCAAATGCAGAGAGATTAAATGACAAAAGCAAATTTAGATATATTAAATGTAAGAGGGCCAAGGAAAATGATCATTCATAAATGAAAACTTGATAGGTGAGGTTTTAAAAATATACTAATATTTAGCAATATTTATTCGGATTTTTGTAAAAACAATAATCTAGCTTGCTTTTGTTTTAAATCATTTTCTTGGAATTCTTATTTAAAATTTGACCAATCGTTATCGAGAGTAATCTCACACTGGAAATCGGAAAAGAAGGGCCCAATGGGCCACGTGGGCTGGCAGGTTTAATCATGTGGTGCTGGTCCGGACTATCCATTTCTCCGTGTGGGTCCCAGAGAATCTTTCGTCATCACTATTTTTAGCCGTTATTATTCATATTTCCTCTCATAAAATTAAATTTATTATAATCTTTTTTCATATTAAATTTACAAATTTATGAGTAATATTTTTTCCAACATAACATCTAATTTATAATTAGAAATTAGAGGATGTGGTTGAAGAGGAATGATATGTTACATCCCAACCGTGAGCATATCTGTGCGCATTATTATCGTTTGATCATTTTAACATTATTTTGTTTGATTTTTTTTCACTTGTTTTATATTCTAGTATCTTAAAAAAAAAATATTGAAGTTATTAAAGTTACAAAATATATTAAAAGTTGAAACTCAATTTGTCTTATTATTCATTCTTTGAAGTTAGAGGGGAAAGAAACAATCGATTTTCAATTTTTATATATTTTATAAATTTAATGATTTCAATATTAACCTTTAAAACACTAAAATATAAAATAATTGAAAAATAATCGAACAAAATACTAAGAAAGTGAGCAAACAGTAATGGATGCATATAAAAATACACACGGATAAGGGTGTTGCATATTATTTTTTTTGTTATTTAATACGATTCACATAAATATATGAATGCGATTGCGTCAATACTTGATGAGTGATTATTTTATAATTGTATTATATGGCCATGTAGTATAGAGCGGTGTAACTATTATTGTTCACTAAGCCATAATTTTTTTTGTTTAATTAATGTCTCACGATTTACTAATTAATTGCTAAACCTAAAAGGAATAATAATGTATTATGACTTTACATGAAATAGACCGCTGTTTGGAATTCTACTAGCAAAGCCCCACTTTTCAATTTTGAGTCATTTTCTTAGTCTGGTCTTTGCTTTATTTTTAAAAAAATAATTATTAACTTGTTACCGAAATATTTATTTTTCAAAGATGGCTCACTGACATGTTTGACTTCTCTAACAACTTCATAAAATATTTTTACCTACTTATGGCCACCCCAAATTATACTACTATTCATTTTGATTAGTGTGTTGGATTATGATTTGGCGCCCAAAATTTTCATTTATAAGTAAATTAAATAATTACATATGTTAATTGATAATGATTTGGGTCACACTATTTACTTACCCAAATTTGGTCAATATAAGAATTTGAGTGATCGATATTCGATAACAGTTTTTCAGGAAACAAATAAGGCAACAATATTATTTTAAGTATCGAAAATGAATATTGATGTTATCTACAAATACTCCCCAAGCCCATTAAATAGGTGAACATTTTTTTTGGTCATCAATCAAATGCGCCAACAAACACTTTTTTTTTCAGATTCGAAATTTTGATAAAAATTCATTTTTATATTTACTTCGCTTTCATATTTACTACATTAAGTGGGACTCAAAAATCAATTTAACTTCCACTAATTATAAAAATTAAAATTCATGTCAAAATATTATACTGTATTTACGTATTTAATGGACCGAAAAAATAATTGCTTTTAAAGCAACAACACTCCTAATGTGAAATGAAAAATGTGAAAACGCGTTTCCTGCAGTGCATTTTGTCAGAAATAAATAAACGCTTTTTGTTGTTTTGTGCTCCCAATTTATAGAGTGAAATCGTGCTTTACTGGTAAATATATCGGTCTCATCATGTGCATGCAAATGCAACACTATATATTTACCAAACCCAATTATTTACATAATCATTGCCAAATCATATGATGAAAGTCACTTCTTTTTTTCAATTATTACTACAAAAAGATAATCACGCGTAGCTAAAAACGAAGTAATAAAGGTTAAAATTATTTCATACAAATATAATCGATGGACCTTCATAACATGGCATCATTTTTTATTTTTATTTTTTGGGTAATGACAATATGCAAGTTAGACACAAATCATAAATTCACAATTTAAATTTAGTAGTACTTTTTATTGTATTGCATCAATAAATAGGGGGTATCGAATAATACCGGAATAAATCGACATCCATAATAGTGATTTAACTTTATTAGTGGATTCACATTATAAAAAGGCAACAAAATTAATAGTTATCTGATTTCATCATGGATACAGATAGAGAAATTAATATTGAAGTGGGGGCCTTTTAGTTTTCTTGCTTTTTTTGTTGGAGCTAATTATATGAAATTAATGTGGGGCCTAAATGTGGACATGACCAATTCAAACCCACATCTAATCGAATATAACATAAAATAAAATGTTAAACACACTTATTTTTGTCCATTAATTGGCAACTTCCTTGGATATTCATAGGCTATAAAGTGTGACAACAAATTTTGCATGTACTTTTTGCGTTCACATTATAGTTTACTCTTGAACTTTAATATGATTCTGATTTTTCTATGATGGACTGCAAATCTACTACGTGTATAGGCGATTAGTATCTATGGATGCACCGTCGTGTATTGATAAATTAAATATTTGACAATTTTTTTGACTCTAGTTGTTCGAATTTGGTGATTTTAGATTCTTTTTTACTAGTTGGAGATCTATGTTTCTCACAATGCAAAGAATTTAAGATGAAGTGCACATCTAATAAATTTTTTTAATGTTTCTTATAATAGAAACTATATCATATTACATTATTTTCCTTAAATAAAATTTATAATAAGCAAAAACAGTTTTGTAATATAAAATTGTATTTCTTTTATGCTAGTATAGATTGAAAATGAGCAAAAAGAAACGGTTATATCATCTTATCGCTTTGTTTTTTACTTAAAAGAAAAAAAAAAGTCTTTTCACTTATTAATGTTTGGCGTTGGCAAAAAGAAAGGTTCTTTTTCGATCATTTGGACATTTAGTGAGATAAAAACATGTATATAAATGTCATGTTTTTGCGTTTTTGTCTTCTAATAATCTTAGCTAAATCAAACGTATGAACTTGTTACACATTCAATTGTTAAAAAGGACAAAAATATTTTAGTAGGTGATATTTCACTATTTCACTATTTCAGTATCGAATGACGTTATCGTAGAGTGTCCATCACCAATGATTGTTGGAGTGCAATCTATAACACAAATTTTATTTGTGTTATAGATCGTTTTATTGGGGTTGACTGAACCATTCACAAAAAAATTATTGGCTTTGGCAAGATCATCGGCCATAAGGGGGAAGACATTAGTACGACTATTGTTGATGTATTGAACGATTGAGATCTTAAGAGCATTCTTTGTTGCACTGTGGATAATACAAGTGCGAATGATGGGGTGCTTAGACATTCCTTAACTTATGGAATACCAAAATGTTAGGCGGGAAGTATATCCATTTGTGGTGTGTGGCACACATTATTAATTTGGTGGTGTCAGACGATTTGGAGGAAATTGGAGTATATGTGAGGTGAGTTAGAAATGTTGTGAAGTAGATTAAGAGCTCGTCGATGAGATCACATAGTTTCTACAAATGTTCCTTAAATTTCATCAGGCCTGAGTATAAAGGCTTGTGCTTAGATGTGCCTACAAGGTGGATTGGGTCAATGTGAGGAAAATGATCGACTACTTGAAGTCATTCTATGATTTCACACTCTTATTCTTGGGCACCACTTATATCATGTCATATTTATTTTTCAAAGAAATGTGTGACATATTTGAGATGATATCAGATTTAGAGATGAACGATGAAGAAATCAATTCCATTGCGAAGAAAATGAAGGAAAAGATTGGCAAGTATTGGTTGGAGACTGAGGATTTGAACCCAAAGATGAACAAGATGCTCTATATTGCTGCCAACGTGGAAACTCGTTTATCCCGAGTGTATGGAGGTGCTCGAGCCACAACATTAATGACATATGCGAAAGAGGCGATGTATGAATTATTCGATTTTTACAAGAAGTAGCAGCAAATTTCTACTCCAGTAGCACTAGAAGGTGCATTTCCTTCTCAATCTCAACCTTCATTAATCAATACTCACAACGCTAGATTCTCCAATTTAGGGCTCGACCTTGAGGAAATATTCGTATAATACCAAAAATAACCCAATCTAGTGCAAATGATTTTCTAAGTTGACCTTTTATTTCTCGGAACCACAACATACAAATGAGACGACAAAAAATGATGATGATGATGATGATGATGATATTGATGCATTTATTATACTTTAGTGGTGGATGAAGGATGGTATGAGATATCGGGTTCTATTTAAGATGCCAAGAGATATCTTGGCTATTCCAGTATCCACTGTTGCTTCAGAGTCTGTTTTCATAATTGAGGGTCGAGTTCTCGACTAATTTAAAAACTCTTTAAATGTTGATATGGTTGAAGCTCTTATTTGCTCTTCGGATTGATTGAGATCGAGTCCAACATTCATGCTTGATGAAGAAGAAATACTAGAAGAAGAACAACAAAAAGAATTTGAGATGACTATATATTAATATTTACTTAGTTTCATATTCAATATATTTACTTACTTTTATTTGTTTTTTATTCTTCAATAGTGAAGAGATCTCTTGGTTTTGGTAGCGAGACATCACAAGAGGAGACTGCAACTGGTAACGGTGGCACCGACACGTCCATGGTTAGTCCGTGGGGTCAATGAATGGTTACAACAATAATATTTTTGAATTTCAATTGTGTTTATCCTGTGTTATTTTAAATTATGAACTTATAAAGTTACTATGATTTTAGACTTATTTATGTTTGTGGAATTGTAGTGATTTGTTGTATGCTAATGAAGTTGGAGACCTATTACGATTTCTTTTTGAATTATTTGACTTTTGATCAAGATTTTAAGATTTGTCAACTTTTATAGTATATGATTTGTTCTTGATGTTGGATTTGTTTACGGTATTAAAAATAGGGATTTATGATTTCTCAATGTAGAATTTTTGTTGGATTTGTTCTAGGCAATAAAAAAAGAAAAAAACATTTTGATTTTTTTTATAAAAAAGCCGGTAACATAACCGGTTCTACGGGTTACTGGTACCGAACCGGGAATTGGTTAACTTATTCGGTACCCGTTCTTAAAAATGACTTTTTAAAATATCTTTATTCACATGCGAGTTCCTTTTCAAGCTTATTAGGACCCTTGTAAATTTCATCATTCAAAACAAAACAAATTTTTGTAGCATTCAAACTTTAAATTTTAATAAAAATATTTATTAGAAAATAATTTTAGATCCTTACTTTTACATTGTGGAAGCTATTACATAGAAGGACTACAATGATAACGGGACCTCTCTCGATCATCTTAAAAATCTTACTGATGATTCTTACATTTGCAACCGACAATCTCTTTGATATTGCGAAGATCAACTTCATCGCATTAAAAATAAAATAATAAAAAAAATACTAGAAAGTTAGTATAGATTACATAAATCTTAAACTTCACAAGGATACTTATTTTTGGATACTCTGACCACTAAGAGTTGAACTGCACCTCGATATGGATAATTGTAATCGAATTTGAAGAAGATTCAATAATTTTTCACGTAGTGTAATGTGTTGAAAGCTGCATTTTGCACTCCGTTTGGATCCACGACATAGTCCTCATCCTCAGCTTTGGGAGTGGGTACTTCTGGTGCAGAAAATTTATTATTTCTTGCACCAATAGCTTTATACAAGGCTTATCTTCATCTTAAATGTGGTCAACCAAATAATCCACCACAGATAAAGCATCGGTCGTTGTGAAGGCTCAACACAAATCTAAAACAATTTAAACTGAAGCATTAATTAAGATTAATGCATGTATCAAAAATATACTCGTATCACCCTGGTCATGAGGAAGCATGACAATCTTTATCTCTTCACGTGACATCCAAGGAAAAATGGCCTAACAAGTGACTTGTGAAACATCATCGTACATATTTACACTAAAGGCGACGGCCACCGATTGCAGCAGCCAACACTTACAGCAGCCAATAATTTCAATTTTAACAGGTTTAGTTCACAAAGTAGGTCAAGTTGCTCACTTTGTACTAAAGGTGATGTGTCCATTACTAAAACTTCCTTCAAAAGAGTTTCTTCCTCAATGGCTCCTAGGAGGCTTATGACTTGGGAACAATTTATGAAAAATGTGACTTACTCTTGGACGACAGCCAAAGGGGTAGAGTCGTAGAGACTGTCATGGATGTTCATGACCAGGAAGATACGGATTTATGTTGGGCATTTTCCACGGCCGATTCTTTATCGGTCGTGAAGTATTTGGTGAACTACAATGTAGAGATTTTTTAAAGGTTCTCGGTGCAGGAATTGATGAATTTCCTGCACCTGAACCGGTAATACCAAACCGAGATATTATGGCTGACACTTGGCTAGCCAACTGGGGTGCCTAATTTGGTTTACAACCCATTGGTGTATGTGAAAGATAATGGAATCTGCTGTGAAGTCGAATACAAATATGAAGGTGTGGTTGACCAAAGTGTTTCGTGGAATGCACGCCCACGAGGGATGGAGGTGAATCGTACGAGGATTTTTAAGATGATTCAGGAGGGAGGACCTGTTATCGGTGTACTGCTTTTATGCCCTACCTTCTCCCGCATAAGAGATAAACTCTACAAGGGTCCAATTCAGAGAGAAAGGAACGTGAAACAGGCTGAGTACCATTCAATTTTGGTTGTGGGATATGGAAATGATGGCAAAACAGACTATTGCTTGTGCAAAAATACACATCTAAAAAGATTTGGAAAAATAGTTGTTAGTGCATTTGTTGAGTTTTATTGCCCGGTTGGAGCTTATCGTTCTGTAAGAAAAAGAAAATTCACTTGAATAGAACAACAAATTTAATTTTGAGTATAAGACATTATCAAGTAGAAGATTCCCTTTAGTGGAACAAATTTAACCTTTGAGTAGAAGACAGTATCATGGATGATCACTTCACGTAATTGATATTTTTTTCTTTGAGTTTCTTTTAATTTGTGATGACGTAGAAGCACATTTTCTCAGGAAAAAAATAAAAAATAAAAATAAAACAAACACTAGAAATACTTACACTGCTCATATACGGCTTCATAGTCTCCGTTGAGGAAGAGGAAAAAATAATAGTAACAAGTATGAACGAGCTTCATAGTCTCCGTTGAGGAAGAGGAAAAAATAATAGTAACAAGTATGAACGAAATATGTAAGTGCAAAACTCGTGCAAGAATCTAATTAGGATCTTAGGATTTACCGGTTGGATATAGATAAAGAGTGTGATATCATCCTTTACGGATGGGATTAGTTGTCTTTTCACTAAATATTTGTCATGTTGTTGGTTACAAATGGTAAGCATGTGTAATATATTTATATAAAAAAGAGTCTTGTTTTACAAAATGTACATTGCCCATAATATCCTTATAATTTGAATAATGTAAGGACATTAATGTAATTTTTATACGGAGTATTATATATAACTAATATGATAAATCATCCTTAATTAAACATACCTTACATTAGAGATTGCAATCGTTTTATTTTCCTTTTGGTTTTGTTTTGCCGGTTTATTTTAAGTGTATTATTAAACAATCGTGTTGTTTTGTTTTGTATCTTTTTCTAACCTTATTTCATATGATTGGATTTTTCGTGCATCTTTTATTTAGTGGCAAAATAACAATTATTAAATAATCGTGTTTTTTGTTTTGTTTTGTTTTGCTGTTTTTTTTTTACATGTTGATTGTTTCCCTTTTATTTTCTTTTTTGTTTTGCTGTTTTATTTTAAGGTATTATTTTAGCTTCTTAAAAGGTGTATCACTATATTTAAATATTATAAGTTTTTTTTTTATGATGAATTTCCTTTTCACGATAGATATGTTGTACGTTATTTGAATTTCGTTGCTTTTCATAAAATATGATGTATTTTTTAAATACGAAAAAGTTGTTAATGAAACCAAATGAACATTATTGGAAGAATTGCATAAGCCTTTCACTTGCTGGGTCAATACGATAAACAAAATGATTTTTGTTAAGTGCCAAAGAAAATGAATTATGTACACTTCAAGGGAGAAACAGTCTAGGTATGTTTTCTTTTTTGTTTTGCTGTTTTATTCTAAGGTATAATTTTAGCATTTGGAACAAATTTTCTTAAAAGGTGTATTATTATATAAGCATTTCAATATATTTAGATATGTCGTTATTTGAACTTCCTTGTTTTTCATAAAACATGATGTGTTTTTTAAATACGGAGTTGGTAATGAAACCAAATGAATATTATTCGAAGAATTGCATAACCATTTCAATTGCTGGGTCAATAGGATAAACAAAACAACTTTTATTAAATGCCAAAGAAAATGAATTATGAACACTTCAAGGGATAAATAGTCTTGGTAACAATTGATGGTATATAAATTATAATTATAATTTACGAACAAATTGCGTTTTCACGAAAATAAAGTATAAAGTTTGTATATTTATATCTTAGCATTGCATCCTAAAACATTGATGTTATAATTTATATTTCAATCATATGAACTAAATAAAAAAAATTAATCAGTTAGAAGTTGGAAAAAATTTCAAACGTATGTTCAATTTTAGGTATCTATTAATACAATATATAAAAGTATAATTGTTATCAAGAATTACAATAATGTCATATTCCCACCTAAATGTGCCATTATTATGTTAAAAGGCTTTAGCAATTATCCAACATATTATTAGTCATTATCCAACAAATTTTGTAGTGATTATTTTGAATTTCAAAACCAGACTTGGAGCCCAATTTTGGAGCCTAAATTCAAATAAAGTGATGTAACATACCTTGAGTTTTGAAGTCCTATATAAGACCTTGGTAGATGATGAATTCTGTAGCAACTTCAAAGTTATTTTATATTTATGCCACTTGCATTTCATTTATAAATATGTATATAGATTGGTGTGTTCTTATTAGTTGTTTAATCCTATATTAACTGTATAGTCTTTTGGGTTGTATTTGAAATTTGTTGGTTATCTCTTCAATTGGGCTGGCCCAATTTTCAATGCTTAAATTGTACCATGTCTATGCTTAAGTGATGGATTTAATGAATTTAATTTTAATTTTGTATATGATACATTTAATAAATGTTTGTTCTCTGCCTCACAAGAAAAAAAAGGTTTATCCTCACATAATGTTACTCGGCTGCAATATTTATTGCCTACTTTATACTTTACACTTGGTTACAATTATATACGTATAAAGTATCGCAACGGATATTCCATTAAATTATACGCTTACATAGTTTAAGTATTGCAAATATTACTATCTAATTTATTTATTTTCACGTAAGATCTGCATCATCATGAAAAAATGAGGTAAAATTTTAGATTGAATCTACTACATAAAAAAGTTTATTATGACGTAAATGAGCAATAACATTAGATAGTATGAATCAATAATGAAAAACGATATTGAAACAGATTACATGTATAATAAGCATAATTGTGTGTTATTTAGAAGTTGTAGTAGAGTTTTTAACTAAATCCAATTAAAAAAAAGAGGATTTACAATTAATTTCACAAAGAGTATTTTAAGATTTGAAATACAATTCGAGGTTTGTAATATGATTGTACTTATAAACTGTATTATACCCCTCTGTCCCACCGAAGAAAGAGAGACGTTTTTTGAATATATGTGAGATAAAAAATGGAAAAACACTTATCTTTAGGCGGGACTGAGGGAGTAGTATTGTTGATATGCATATACTTGCATATTATAATATTACTCTCTTTCAATTGTTATTATTATATTATATGAAATTAATTAAAACATTATATCCATACAATGCACGGGCGCAACACTAGTTGGTTGAATAAGAGATTTTTTTTTTAAAAAAAATATTTGCGTTGTGTGATTTTTATTCAAATTTCATAGAATATTTAGAGATGTCGATAAATTTTAAGTGGCTAATACGTTCTTATAAACATACCACTTTATATATCATATATTTTACTAAGAAATAAAAATTAATTTCCTTACATAGGAGTACAACACTAGTTAAGAAGTAGTATAACAAAGTACTCTCTCTGTCCCGCCAAAGTTCACACGACACGGGAATTAAAGAGAGAATTAAATAGAATGAATTAGTATTATTTTAATGGATTTATAATTTAATTATCATATATATAATCTTATTCCATATTTTTTTATAACTTTTTATTCAATTAGTTGGACCTAATTTGTTCCCGAATTCATACTTCGTTCACTAATTCTTTCCTATTTTCGTAACATGTCAATTTGAGTGGGACATTTTAAAAATGAATACGCACCAATTTCGACGGGCCGGAGGGAGTCTTTGAGAAATATATTATGGAAAAAAAGGCACTTCAGCCATTAACTTTTGGGCCAAAAGAAAAGCAAAAAAAGTCCACAAAATACAAAATACAAAGCGGCCCAATCTATCTTCCCCAAAATTCAAAGATAATGACAGCACTCACTCACTCACTCACTCTCTCTCACTAAGTTTTGTTAATGGCTTCAAATTTTAACTAAAATATAATGTGAAGTGTTGGTTGAATAATTGTATAGATTCCGTAGGCATAATGCAGAGTTAACTTTATATGTATCTCCGAATTTCCTCTTCTTGTCATATTATAATATCCTGATCCTGAATCAAAGGTATGTTCTTTCTACCTTATCTCCTTTTATTCTCTTTCTTTGCTTTTTTTTTTTGGGTGTGTGTGTGTGTTTTGGTATTGGGGTTTAATGTCGTAGGAATGCATCAATTTCTGTGATGGTTTGTTGGATTTTGTTGGGAGAAATCGATTATTGATTCATGGAAGCAGCCACTAGTATTACATTATAAATTAAATTTATAACAAGCAAAACATTTTGTAAAATAAAAGTCTTTCTTGTTATACTAAAGATTGAAAATGCTTGAATTGAGCAAGAAGAAACGGTTAGATTGTCTTGTCTTGGACCAAAAAGAAAAAGAAGGCTTTTCACTTATTTATGCTTGGCCCAAAAGGAAAAGGGCCTTTTTCGATTATTTGGACATTTGTTGAGATAAAAGCAACATGTTGATTTCTTGTTTTTGTGTATTTATCTTATATAGAAATGTTCCCCACCTATAGTGGGTACACTTAATGTGCTCACGGATGACGTAACAGTATCACGATAGTGATTTTTCTCTTTAGGGTTTGATTTTTTTTTTGTAGGATTTAGTTTTTTTTTATAAGATTTTTTCATAAATTATACTCTCCCCATTTCATGGAGAATGACCCATTTGCTTTTGGCAATTTCTGGCACGTTTTTCCACGTTTTTTGATGATTTCATGGAGAATGACCCATTTGCTTTTGGCAATTTCTGGCACGTTTAAAATAGATTTTTGAAGATTTTTTTCTTTTACGGGATACTACGACTGTCGTAGTATCCCATAAAAGAAAGAAATCTTTAAAAATCCATTTTAAAATCCATCATCAAGAAGCATGGAAAAACGTGCCAGAAATTGTCAAAATCAAATGGGTCATTCTCCATGAAATGGAGGAAGTACTAATTAATACTCCCTCCGTCCCACCTAATTAGTCCACATTTATATTCATATGTGAGGTATCGAATGATGATATCGACATGCATGCAATATAATTAAAATTATGAAATAGAACCATATAATATAAAGATGATACTGAAATACAATTGATGGATCTTCATAACATATTCAAGTTCTACATAAAGCTTACAATTGAAATTATATTTAAATTACCAAATCTAGCTAAGAATCAAGATACAGATAATTAAACAAAATACCGAATCACATCCAATCACCAACTCAATAAGTTTGAGTTTCTACTAAACAATACTCCGATCCCTAAACATGAATTCATAATAGTAAGGCCTCAATCCAACACATGAGATATTAAGAATTACATACTCAGCTCAAAACAAAAGATTTTGCTCAGCTCAAGTTCATCATGGCTGAAGGCTTCCACAGCCACTCACATGAACATTCGAGTTGCCACGAAGTGATTGGAGATTCTGAGGCAAACTAGATAGAAGAGGACAATCATGAAGTGCAAATTTATCAAGGCAAGGCATAGGATTGTCACTTGCATTAGTGCCACTCCATTCTTTCAAATTTGACATGTCTCTGAGCTCAAAGGACTTCAACGAGGGGAACTTCCTCGTCCCATAAAACGTGCTGTCGACCAACTCCAAGCAACGCATGTCGGAGATGGCAAAGGACACGAGGGAGGGAAGCTCTCCCAGAGAAGGAAGGGATACACAATATTTCAGCCCTTGCAAGTGAATGCTTGTGAAATGATGAGACGAGTCGCCTAACCACGCAGGAAAAGTCCTGCCACAGTAGTTTTGAATGGCTAACTCCTTCAAGTTTCTATTAGGTTGAAGATTGGCAAGCACTTGAGCTTGTTCCATGTGATTCTGTCGACCACTCGCCCATTCCAGTTCGAGCTTATCCAGTAACGGCTTTGAGCCCAGCTCGGCTTGTTTGGCTTCGTCTGCATTCGAGGCATCAAGACCTGTTAAGCAGAGTGAACCGCGGAGGCCATTCAGACTCTTCAATTCCGCGACGCCACAACCAGTTTTCTTACTGACAACATAAACTGAGAGATGTTGGAGAGTGGTTAACTTTCCAAACTGCGGTGGCATGCGTTTGAACGTTCCCTTATCCATGTCAAGATGCCTCAAACTCATGAGGCTGCTCGTTTCTTCGGGCAGGAGACGAAGATAACGACAACTTCTCAACTTGAGTATCTGAAGAGCTACAAGTTTACACATTGATTTTGGGAGACGAGAAATGGGATTTTCGGAGAGGTTGAGGTAGCGAAGATATATCAACTGATCTATCGAATCTACGAGCACGGATAGACCGGCTCGACTCAATCCCAAAACCTTGAGAAATTTCAGGTGTGAGAATAGGTTAGGATCAAGCTGTGTATCTCCATTTCTCATCAGTAAGAAAGTCCTCAACCTTTCATTTCTCACCGAAGCCTTCAATTCTAATGATTGAGTGCTCTCATGAAGCAAAGACAAATGACATGAATTCCCAAATAAAGGATAGAAATTCGACTTGTCATGCTTCGAATGGAAGCATATATCCTTGGAAACTAGCCGGGCCGTGCCATGAATCAAGTCGTGCATTTTATATCTCGTTTGGCCCGAAGCATTCGTGTATTTCTGGAAGAAGAAGCGCGAGCACAGATCACTGAAACAGTCTCTAGCTAGATCTTCCAATGTGTGAGCTCCATTAGGTTGGATAATGAATCCGTCTCCTATCCATAGAAATAGGAGCTCCTCCATCTCAAACTCGTAGTTTTGAGGAAAGATGGAGCAGTAAGCAAAACATTTCTGCAAATGTGGAGCAAGGTACAGATAACTCAGCATGAAACGGAGGAATATGCTATTGTCTTGTGACATGTCCCACACCTCATTCCTGAGTACAGAACGCCATTCCACCTCAGTAGATTTGGAACGCAACATATGCCCAAATGCGGTGGCTACCAGAGGTATGCCTTTGCATTTGTTCGCAATTTGACGGCCAATCGACTCCAGATCCCGAGATAACTCCTCAGCACTCACCAGAGCGCTCTGCTTCACCAGCTCCCAGCAATCATCATCAGACACCATCTCCAACTCACATGTTTTGGAAGAGCAAACAGCGTGGTCACGACGACTTTGCTGCCTCTTAAACCAGATGTAAAAGGACAAGAGAGTAGAATCCAGTCATCACAATTCTCATTCCAGTAGTCATCCAGAACGAGTAGGAATTTCCTACCGCGCAGTACGCCTAGAAGCTTGCGTTGAAGAGATTCCAAATCCGACAAACTGCACGCACTAAGCGTTGCGCACTCGATCATACACTTGGTGATCCTGAATGCGTCAAAGTCTAGAGAGACAGAAACCCAAATCCTCAAATCAAAATCACCACCATTGCTATTGTACACATCACTAGCAACAGCAGTCTTGCCTACTCCCACCATCCCCATTATACAGAGTATCGAAAAATTACTCGTCTCGTCGCTCTCACATCGTTTACTCAAAAAGGACACCACCTCCCGTCTCTCTTCTGCTCTACCCACCACACTTCTCCCCACCACGGAGGAGGAGGAGGAGGAGGAAGATGTGTTTGAATATAGCTGTGACGACTGTGATGATATGATTTTTGAATCAATTTTAGCATTTTCAATCATGACAAGATATTCCATTTCTTTGGCGAGAGCATCCAGTTCCTTGTGCATTTTTGAAATCTCGCGTGGAAGGTCCAATTGCGTGATACGAGATAGGATCATGGAACGTACCTGCTGTTCTTGATTGGAAGTTTGCTGGGCGCTATGGATATGGATGGAGAGATGCAAGGAGACATGGTCTAGAAGAGCCTCTGCATCGTAGGATAGCTTCCTCATGTCCTCGAACCACACCATCCAACCATTGAACCTTAATGGATTGCAGTTGACGTGATCCAGCAAATCTCCAACCTTGACAAAACACCTCTGCAGTTTCCTCAGCTCGCCATCTACGCCCCATATCAACCTCATTTCTGCCCAACCTAAATAACCCAGTGATGCGAACCGCTCGAGTAAATATTGCAGAAAAGCCGACCCGAACCCGGTAACAAAGCCCGACGCTAGAGAGGAAGAAGCCATTTCTCAAATCTCAAAACAAAAATGATTTTTTTTTTTTTTTTTTTTTTTCTTTTCTTTTCCCCCACACAAGTTGAAGATATGAATGAATGTCTTGGTCTACTCTCTTGAACCTTTTGTGAGATGGCTGCTTCGTTGTTTCCTGAAGAGACAGATGAGACTGAATAATTAGCTATTAGGGCCACAAACTCGGCTCAATTGTGTCTAAAAAATTTAATTTGTACTATTAGTTTTATATTTTTTTTATAAAATAAAAAAACACTACTGTATAATATAGTAAATCATATAGTAGTATTAGACATTTATTAGTAAAAATTGATTTTTTTTTAAATTTTAGTACAGTATAACACACTAACACAAACATACACCCCCAAGATGACTCGAATCCAATTTTAAATTTATAGCCCTAATATAACTAACAAAAGTAAAATTAAATGTTAAAATGTTAAAAAATAATTATAAATCCTAATTGGATTAGTGAACCTTTGAAAATAATCATAAAATTAAATTTGGTTAAACTAGGTGAAAGTGTAACTTCAATACAATTCAATATAGTAGAGCATTGGAGAATGAAGAGATATCATAAGATTCTTATGATAGATTGATGAGTAATAACCTTTGTATCTCCAGTATTATACAAGTGATCGAATTGACTCTTTGGGTGCTGTCCCCACACGTAAGTGTGTGATCACTGAACAAGATTACCAACTCTTGTACTCCTTACGTCCCTTTAGAGTTGTTACATAACTTTTTGACACACGTTTTCCAAGCGTTTTGATAATAGGTTTTAAAATAAAATTTTAAAATATTTTTCTTTTACGAGATTTTACAAGTGGTATTTTGTGTCAGTTTATTTCTTTTTATACTTGTTACACATTTTGTTCTATTTTACATATATAATTGGAGATAATAATAATAATAATAATAATAATAATAATAATAATAATAATAATAATAATAATAATAATAATAATAATAATATACTACCTCCACTCATAGTACCCCGTGAAAAAATGAATACGTCAAAATTATATTTTAAAACTCGTACTAGGTTTCGGTGGAAAAGCGTGTCGAACAATCAAAAAGCAAAGAGGACTAATGTAATGGGATGGAGGTAGTACTCTATTACCTATAGATGAATTTAGAAATGCTAGTAAATTAGTGTAAGAGATCTTTCTACACCTTAACCTTTAAGCTTGAAAAGATAATAATGGATGAGCGGATCAGCAATAGATAGAGGACTAAAGGTTATGAATGTTGCTAAGGCTTGCCATTGATGAGGATATATGGCGGAAGCAGCTGTAGATACGCACGCGCTTCATAATCATAATGATATTTATGAAATTGACTCTTACCTATTTATTCCAAATCGACTTTGATTTACAAAATGTGTAGATATGATACTCTCTTCTTTGAAGGGATGGCTAACTCAACTCTTTCCAGAAAATAACAGTTATTATGAAGGAAGATGAAGAAGAAAGGTTTAATAAAGAGAAGGAAGGGTTGACGCATGGAAGAAGTTGCATTCTTATTTTTACACTTTTAATGTAATTGAAAGTTGCCCTTAGTATAAATAGATTTCTCTTTCATATTCTCCACAATGTAGACAATTAATGAAATTTTATTTTTCCCCAATTTCTCTCTTCTTCTTCCGGTATTTCCTCTCTGCAATTCTCGATCTCTATCTCTGCAAATTTCATCATTAATCTTCTATTTTCAACAGTTATCACATTTGCTTACAATTTTATGCACTATTGCACACGCCATGATTAAGAATATTCAAGACGAGGGAAGTGGTATTTATTTATTTATTTATTTTCTCTTTTTTTATTTTTATTTTTTATTTTTTTTAACCAAAGTCAACTTGGTGTACCACAGGGCCTGAACCAGGTATTCTTATTCTCATTTTATTTTACTTTTCTTGATTAAAAAAAAAAGAAAGAGAGATAATAAAATAATCCACGGCGGAACAAGTCAATTCGGACGCATTTATAATAGATACTCGATGCATTGCATATTATTGTAATTATTCATAATTTAGGACCCATTTGTTACGCATAAAAAGAATGTTGTTGTTGTGTCATATTGTGTTAAAAGTACTGGAATGCCAAAATTAATTAAAATCGTTGTAGACGATGGATGAGTTAAATCGCAATAGATGAAAATCCAGATGTTGGTGTAAGAGTTGCAACCACAACCGCACAAATTAATTATATCCTAATCCCGTAGTCTAGTTTATGCTATAGTGGTTCCGTGAATGGTTTTATTTGTTGCTAGTTTCGTCAGTTTTTAATGTACCAACGAAAATATTTTGATTAACTGTTAATAATTTGTATTGTTATTAACGATAGTGCACACGATATAAATATTATACTCCATGTTTGAGACGGTGTATGTAGACCTCTTAGAATGCTCCAACTCTATAGTAGATTGTTAGTGATTATTTAATTTTACCTATATATGTAAATTTAGGATTTTAAAGCTCATTTCTTAATTGGGACGTCCTATTGGTAATGACACATTTTTTTTGCATGTATTTTAAGGAGAGAATGATCAAGGAATTAATGAATTGATTAATATATTTATAATAAAAACAATTTTATAGTATTATGGGTGTTGGGGGAAATTGTGCCAAAATAAACGAGACGAATGAACTATAACTTATTAATCTATGTACTGCCTCACCATCTACTCACCACTTTGCACATATTAATATAATTTAAATTGTAATTTTTTGAATTATCATATTTTGCTTGTTTATTCGCTGAAATTTTGAATTATTATATTAATTTTAATATTTGATATGATATTTTATTTAAGATCAAACGTGAATATTAAAATTATATATTTATGATGTTATAATTTTAAAACAATATAATATATATTAAAATATTAAACATTACACTTTATCTCAAATTATACTCACTTAAAAATATGTGTCTGTTCAGATCAAAAAAATTATAAACGGAGCGAATGGAGCATTTTCTTTCGCACACATGCACACTTTAATTATTTTTAATTTGGCACACGTGTAGCATTTAAATTATGTTTGATTTGATTGCATTGGATACAACCGTGTGGCATTTTGGATACAACCGCGTAGTGCTTAAATTACTACTATTTGTGATTTTATTTCACCATGTAGCATCTAAATTCAAATTAGAACAAGGCTCAAAAGTTAAGAAAACTTTCCCCAAAAACTACATGAAAGAGCATTTAATGTGAGATGACATTACTTTGTGTAGTAAATCAGTTTAATTTAAATAAATGAAAAAGGAAATTGTCATTATCCCTTTTATTTGTAAGAAAGGAAAGGGAAGAGTTGCAGAGTTCTGTTCCAAAAGAATTTTGTCCGGAATTTCAACTTCGACGAGCTGTTGCTGCAATCTTTTTACCGATCGAGAACAATGAGGCTTCAAATTGAAAGTGAAGGTTTGTGTGTAGGTTTTTATTTGAAATTAATGCTACTAGGTAAATTTATTTGGACAAAAGCTATCTTCAACCGATACATTTTTTTTAATATCGTGGGAACCCGTGGTCGCTACTTTCGATGTGCATTAGATAATCCCGCCCCTGTGTAATACTCTATTTGTCCGCTTGATTTGTCTTGTTATTTTTAGATACAAACTAACAGAGATTACGTGCGTTGCACGTAGATACGTTTTTTTTATTAATCTTGAAAATTATGTTAAAAATAATATAATTTTTGTTATATTTCACTATTTATATCATAATTATTGTATATTATTGTGAGTTTTATTATATAGCATGTAGGAAGCAATAGATCCTTGAGGAGATGAATAATGTTCTTGGAAATTGAGAAGATAAATAGAAGCGGAAAAGTAGAATTGTAGTTGAAGTAGGAGAAGTTTATATAAATTTAATTCAATAATAAAATTACGTTCATAATTACTTTGTTACCCTTAAATTAAATTTAGAATAGGCAAAACAAAAGTTGTAAGAATTGACTCTTTTATAATAGTAATAGATTTTAAAAAATGAGTGATTAGGAGTTAAAAGATGGTGTCCTACACCTTTAATTACTTTGGGCACACCTTTAAAATTTGGTGTCCCACACCCTAAGTAGGCCGAAAATAGAAACCAGATAAATTGGCCGGGACACCTCATTCGAAAAATCAAGACAAATCGGGCAGGACAAAGGGAGTAGCCTGAGAGATAAACCATACTTGATAGAACATATTTTGACATACTCAGACCCCATAGATATATTGTCAGGATTTTGAACCTGTGACCATTTAAGCCACATACATACCACACACTATCATTGCGCCACCCCGGCTGAACCGACACCATTGGTTCCATTTAATGTTGTTATTTTGGGTAGGTTTATTTTTGTTTTTTGTCATATATATGGCCATAAATGTTTGTCCGCGGGTAAAAGAAGAAGAAATTATAGTGTTGTTGGGGAGGGGATGCTGTTGAGCTTTTGTCATCTTTTGGGGGCCTTTTTTTTTTTTTTTTTTGGAAGATCATGAGGGTTTGTATGAAATTGTTTTTTAGATCCCCAATTCGGCCATTCGTATTTAAGCATAGTAAATTCGGTTTTGGGAGCGTTAAAACTTCATGATTCTTGAATAAATTATGACGATATGCTTTTATATCGATCCAAAATTTATTTTTTCAAAAATATCTATATCTATATAATTCTAGTTAGTAATTTTGGTGTAATTTTTTTGATGTAAGATAAGTGAATTATTCAAACGCATGGTGAATGTTGAGTCATGCAAAGAAGGAATTATCAGATTCAACATTAAAAGGGTGTGTGAAGTCATCCTTTGGGCCAAAGGACCTGTGTGTGACTTTTATTTGGTCCTTCTCAAGAACTCCCTCGAAGGTCCCTATTTTGTGATAGAATGTTTGGGGCATCTCGATCTATATTAACCAAAGAAATAGAGTAGAAATCCACGAGCTCATCCCATATAATCCTCAAACCAGTACAGTATGTATTAACATCGTTAGATCCTTGCTTCAAATTGAACAACTGTTGCTTAAGTTCGTATCTACAAACTGTTGGAATTTTTATTCCAAAAATTCATTAGTTTTTATATTTTTGTTCCTATTTTGCAGGGATATTTTTAGTGAATATTTGGTAGTCGCCCATCAACCAGCATTCCTAGTTCGAAGGAAGTGTCCAGCTAGGGTTTGTTCGACATGTGATCATGGTTCATGGGACGTGGTCATGCATGCTGATGTGGAGTTGAGGATGTCCTGCAAA
Organism: Mentha longifolia; assembly: GCA_001642375.2. Classification (NCBI taxonomy): domain Eukaryota; kingdom Viridiplantae; phylum Streptophyta; class Magnoliopsida; order Lamiales; family Lamiaceae; genus Mentha; species Mentha longifolia. The sequence continues at coordinate 15,564,040 of CM038112.1, forward strand.
CCCAAACAAACCCCACGACTTGGAGTGCGAATGGATATACTTGGAGAACATGACTTGTGCGCTATATAAGGAAAAGAAGATGCAGAGATTTGATACGCATCTCGGCGAGTTATGCGATTGGTTTTAGTTGAGTAAGACTAGCTTGTAATTAGTTAGTAGTTTTTCATTCTTCGTTTCCTCAACTTAGTATGTAATTCTTCGTGAATTATAATAAAATATTTTTGCCTTGAGGCAACCACAAGATATATTCAATATATCTCGTGGAAAATCACTTATTGCGTCTTTTATCTATATATCCAAGTTCTTTTATTCCGCTGCGTCAGTTTAATTTATTCAACGAGGTGCTCACAAAGCATACCAAAGGATACCTTTGTATATTTCCACCACTTTGATACCTTCACGAATAGTGTTACCTTGAGGCAAATGCTCATTGAGATCCTTCCAGCTGATTTGAGCTGCGGAATCCAAGTACACGAGATTAGGTGTGATCTGCAGAATAGTAGCTTTTCATAATCACGAAACCACCTTGCTATTACATCGCTCCAAAAGAGAAGAGTTGGATCCACCAGATCTATGGGTTTCTTCACCGAACCATCAATAAAAACCAACTTTGTTCTTCGTTAAGAGTGCGGTCTTCATACATCTACTCCAGTTCACATAATTATTGCCACTAGTTAACAACTCAACAACTAAAATTGTGTCAGGATCATCGCTTGGGTGTAGAAAGAGTGGATTTGAAGGATTTGGAGGAGGATCATCAACAGGAAAAGAAAAGTTTACTTCTCGATTATTTCTCACCATTTTCGAAAATCAGAAACAAAACAAACAGAGAATCAGAGGAACAAACATTGTGAGCGCAGCTGTTTTGCTCATGTAAAATTCGATAATTAATGGGATAGCAGAGAAGATTTGGAGAAGAAGATGAAGTTTCTTAGTGAACTGAAACCTGAAAAATTCAGCTAAGAAAGAGTACGTACAAGGGTATAGTATATACACTTTTACATCGGATCCAGGTCAGCATAAATTTGGGTAAAAAATAAAATTGATAGGATACGGCCTAACTCCTAGGCCCAAGCATCAGACCTAATATAATTGGGCCCCGACAGTTAAGCTCGGCCCACGCAGCTCGGCCCAACTAAAGAAACTTCTTCACCAAGGCAACTCCTACATCGACTACAATTCAAGCTCCAAGAGAGATATAGAAGCTCAGTGTTTATCCACAAAGGAGGAGATCAAGCCAAAGGAGTCCTAATAGGAGAAGACTTTGTATCATAGTCAAACTCCATGTAATTACCTATAAATAGAGGTTTAGAATAGATTGAGAGGGGGAGAACAATCTTGTAATCACTACTCATACAAGCAATAAATATCTATACTCTTTCCGCCCGTGGACGTAGATCTATTCCAATAGATCGAACCACGTAAATCCCTTTGTGTTCCGTTTACTTTCGTGTTCGTTAATTCCTTGTCTACATGCATTAATTACCTTACGAAAATAAGTTCGATCACTGGCGCCGTCTGTGGGAAACGAAAATTTGTGATTTTCGATCAAAAGTTTTCGAGGTAATCTACAACCATGACAAGAAGACCAACGCGATCCCCCCCAAACGCGAAATCGTGATTTGTTCGGAGTAGCTTCTGTTATTCAACGATTCCGGACTGAAATCACCACCAAATCGGACGAAACCACCCGGAAACATGTTCTACTCGTCGAGAGGAACCGATCACCGGTGTGGCGGGAATCGCATCTGAAAGTTTGTGCTGCTGCACGACTCGCGAAATCACGATTCGTTCGGATTAGCTTCTGTTATTCGCCAATTCCGGGCTGAAATCACCACCAAATCGGACGAAACCACCCGGAAACATGTTCTACTCGTCGAGAGGATTCCAACGGTAGGTTTCCTGTCAAAAACCGATCACCGGTGTGGTGGGAATCGCGTCTGGAAGTTCGTGCTGCTGCACGACTCGCGAAATCGCGATTTGTTCGGAGTAGCTTTTGTTATTCAACGATTCCGGACTGAAATCACCACCAAATCGGACGAAACCACCCGGAAACATGCTCTACTCGTCGAGAGGATTCCAACACGATCAATCGCCGCTGCTACCGCTGCCGCTACCGCCGCCAACAAGGAAAAGGATATTCAGTAAACCGGACAAGGTTCGACAGCAAATCCACCGGTTCAGGAAGCCGAAATCCACAAAGGCGAGGCAGCCAGGCGCAAGATCTAAACCCGGCAACATACCGGCTATCTAGGAAGGAACACGCCAGAGGCCAGACTTTAGACAGACACGTTGAGCATGTTGGATAAGCATAGCAAGATTTTCTCTAGCTCGCCAAAAACAACACAACGCTCAGCCGTGAAAAAGGACAGCCCTCACGCAAAGATGGTGGAGAACACGAAGCTTACCTCCGGATCGCGGCATCGACAAAAGTCCCCTAGTGTCAGGATCGTAGATGCACGGGACATCGGGATCCGCCAACGGGGCCACCATCGCATCTCACCTCGCCGCAACGTTATCTCACCTCGGCACGACACCGTCTCACCTCGGCGCGATGAGGACAATTACCCCGCACTATGAAGCCATTATAGATCATAGCAGGTCGGTTCGCAAGAGCCGACAAAGCTGATAGGTGCAAGCGCGAAGCCGACAAGGCCGAACTATGGGATTGGAAGGAGGATCAGAACGACCGAGGCCAAAGTCGGCAAAGTGCCTTCAACAGGCTCCAGCATGCACCCCCGGAATCCAGACTCGTACCTCATCAAAATCAGGAATGAAGTCAATTCACCCCGTTAACGAGGCCGAGGACAGAGATCTACGAACTGCGTCATGGAGCAATTGGTGCGCGACGGCACCCTCAAGAGGTACCAAAGTCGCGGCCGACGTTCTGACAAGTACGAAGCCCACACTCAAGGCAAAGCGCAATGAAGACGACGAGGATGAGGACCAACCTCAGTTCGACAAAGTCATAATAGCCATTACATGGCTCCCTCAAGGTGCTCAAAGTCCTCTCTCAAAGCTGAGGCCCGAAGTCCTCAAACGGACGAGCCCTCACATAAGAGGTTTAAAAGGGACGAGACCATCACCTTTTCCGATAAGGATCCGGTACCAGCCTCTAGGAAAGATTGCACTGGCATTAGTAAACGCTGCAAGGAGGCTGTGACCCTGTTTCCAAGCACACCCAAACAGGTCATCACCGACCTGTCACTTCGGCAAGTGCTAATGAAACACCGAAGCCATCTGAGCCCACCTAGAAAAAGCCGAAGCTGAACCTACAAAAGAACCGCCTAAAGATTGGTGGAAAGTATATGTGAACGGGGCTTCGGGAAATTCAGGAAGCGGGGCAGGCATCATACTCCTCGATCCAGATGGACATGAGACAACCTATGCACTTCGGTTCGACTTCCCTATAATAAATAACAAAGTGGAGTATGAAGCTTTAATCGCCGGACTTCGCCTAACTTAAAGTCTCCAGACACGAGTTGTACAATTTTACAGTCTCTCAAGTCATAGTGAGCCACATGCTAGGAGGTTACGAAGCTAAAGGCGACAGAATAAAAAGGTACCTCCACAAAGCCAAGAGCCGACAATAATACTACTCGTATTTTGAGTTGGTTCGCATCCCAAGGGGGCAGAATAGCCGAGCAGATGCACTAAGCAAATTAGCCTCGTCATCCACAATCCCTCCCGTGGAAGAAGTCAAACACCGAAGTGTAGACGAAGCCGAGGTCAACCCAGTAACTGACAACAAGCTTAACTGGATGACCCCTTCAAAATTACTTGGAGAAGGGCGAACTACCCAGCGATAAGCTCGAAGCTAGAAAAATTTTGAGCAAGTCTCCAACCTCATCAAGGGACTTAAAGCTCGCTTTGATAAAGCCAAAGGAGATTGGGTAGCGAACTTACCCCAAGTTATAGTCATACCACACAAATCCCCGGACCTCGAACGGTGAAACACCCTACAATTTGGTATATAAATCCGAAGCAGTGATCCCGGTAGAGATCAGCCTGCCGAGCCCGCGCACTCTTAACTTCACAGCCGAAGTTAACGAGGAAGACCTCCGAACCGAACTGGATCTGTTGGAAGAGAAACGAGAGCTCGCCTAGATAAGAGAAGCCAAGTACAAGCAACAAGTAGCTCGGTACTATAACCAAAGAGTGAAGTACCAACAATTCCAAGCAGGCGACCTCGTACTTCAGAACGACGAGGTCAGTAAAGCGGAAAGGCTCGGCAAGCTTGAAACCACATGGGAAGGACGGTACCGAGTTGAAGAAGTCCTCGGCAAAGAGTCGTACAAGCTCGCCCACTTATCCGGTAAGCCAATACCTCGTGCACGGCACATTACTCATTTAAAGAGATACCTTGCATAAGTGGCTGAGAGTAATGTCCAAGTTCATATAGTTCATTTAGGTCATTTAGGTCGTCTTTTTAGGGTCTTGCATACATCTTGCATTTGCATACATCTTGCACATCTCTCTTTACTCCACTTATGCATATTATCTCGACAAATAAGGAATTTAAAGCCAAAACCTCGTCCTATGACGAGGTAGAGCTATTTAAAGCCAAACTTCGTCGAAATCCAATTTCTGAAGTGAGCTATTTGAAGCCAAACTTCGTCAAAATCTAATTTCCGAAGTGAGCTATTTAAAGCTAAACTTCGTCGAAATCCAATTTCCGAAGTGAGCTATTTGAAGCCAAACTTCGTCGAAATCTAATTTCCGAAGTGAGCTATTTAAAGCTAAACTTCGTCGAAATCCAATTTCCGAAGTGAGCTATTTGAAGCCAAACTTTGTCGAAATCTAATTTCCGAAGTGAGCTATTTAAAGCTAAACTTCGTCGAAATCCAATTTCCGAAGTGAGCTATTTGAAGCCAAACTTCGTCGAAATCTAATTTCCGAAGTGAGCTATTTAAAGCTAAACTTCGTCGAAATCCAATTTCCGAAGTGAGCTATTTGAAGCCAAACTTTGTCGAAATCTAATTTCCGAAGTGAGCTATTTAAAGCCAAACTTCGTTGAAATCTAATTTCTGAAGTGAGCTATTTAAAGCTAAACTTCATCGAAATCTAATTTCCGAAGTGAGCTATTTGAAGCCAAACTTCGTCGAAATCTAATTTCCGAAGTGAGCTATTTAAAGCCAAACTTCGTCGAAATCTAACTTCCGAAGTGAGCTAATAAAGCCAAACTTTGTCAAAAGACGAAGTAAGCTAGTAAAACCCTGACGAGGGTACTTAATAAACTCCATAATAGGAGTAAAATTAAAACGCGCGTATTGACCTAACCTTGTTGAAAATAAAAGTACGAACTGCCTCTGCTTAAAACGAAGGCACCACCTTTGTTAAAAGTGAGGAAGAACTACTTTTGTTTAAAACGAGGAGGCACCACCTCGGTTAAAAACAAAGATACGGCCTTTGTTTAAAACGGAGAAGAGCCTAAACCTTGTCTGAAGACGAGGTCGTGCTAATTAAAGCCTAAACTTCGTCTTTGATGAAGTCGTGCTGTCAACGCATTCCGACTTCATCGAAATCTAATTTCCGAAGGGGCAATGCGAAATTCATACCACCTCGTCTTAACGAGGGTGGCAAGCATTCCGACTTCGTTGAAATCCGATTTCCGAAGGGGCAATGCAAATTTTATACCCACCTCGTCTTAACGAGGGTGGCAAGCATTCCGACTTCGTCGAAATCCGATTTCCGAAGGGGCAATGCAAATATTATACCCACCTCGTCTTAACGAGGTGGCAAGCATTCCGACTTCGTCGAAATCCGATTTCCGAAGGGGCAATGCAAATATTATACCCACCTCGTCTTAACAAGGTGGCAAGCATCCCGACTTCGTCGAAATCTAATTTCCGAAGGGGCAATGCAAATTTTATACCCACCTCATCTTAACGAGGTGGCAAGCATTCCGACTTCGTCGAAATCCGATTTCCGAAGGGGCAATGCAAATATTATACCCACCTCGTCTTAACGAGGTGGCAAGCATTCCGACTTCGTCGAAATCCGATTTTCGAAGGGGCAATGCAAATATTATACCCACCTCGTCTTAACAAGGTGGCAAGCATTCCGACTTCGTCAAAATCTAATTTCCGAAGGGGCAATGCAAATTTTATACCCA